>CM053511.1:10548834-10642133 GCA_028627145.1 Eidolon dupreanum
AACCAAGGCTATGGTGATGAGACATTTTAAGTCTTTGGAATGCCTGGACATCGCCATGCTCTTTACTAGATTAATAAAGAATAAGGAAGATAGGAAACAACAACAAAAATGCTCATATGTAATTTTTATGTAAATGATAGTTTACCAGGTAAAATTTTCTTTTCATACTATGAAACACATTACATGAACACTATAATCAAGTGTATGGTGTCCATGAAAACAGTATCAATTTAGTATAGTTGGCTCTTTGGAAGTTTTTCTGTGACTGTTTACCTATTAAAAGAGTTTTTTTTTTTCTTGTCATCAGATAGATGACTGAGCAAGCCTCAAACATTTAAGAAAAATATGTAGAAAATCTTTTACTTTAGAAAAATGTATCCATCAACATGACTGTAAAAAATGAGTTAATAAAAACTATCATCATTCTATTTTAAGAGAGGAACCCAGGCCCAGCTCTCTGCTGGAATAGCAATAATCTGTCATTAATTAATTAATTAAAAATAAAAATATTTAATAAGTAAGGATAAATAAACAACAACAACAAAAAAGCTGCCATCAAGTAAACATCCTTTGTTTTACATGCATTTTAGAATGTAGGTATTATTATCTCCTTTTTACAGATAAGGAGGTTGGACTTAGAGAAATTAAGTAGACTGCTCTAGGTCACAAAGCTGGAGAGAATAGATTTGGGATCCCAAGCCAGGCCTGTCTGATGTGAAAGCCAGCATTCTCCTAACACTGAGCAAGTTCACTTATAGGGTGTTTCCCATTTAACAGAGCATCACAATGGTTGATTCTCTTCCTGATCATAAATTCCCATCAGGCAACGGCCTTCATATTCAGCATTTTGCTTCACCGTGTTCCTTATACATTCAGCTATAAAGAGAAGGTTACTGAAAAAGTAGTTCAGAGGAACCTTTCCACCACCAACTAAAACACCACCCAGACTCCTGGGGTGCTCAACTCTGTGTCTGCATGTAATCTCACACAGGAGTTGAAAGAAAATGCCTGCTCATTTCCTTTGAATTCAACCACTCACTCACTCACCCTCATTTTTTTTACTTCGACCAAAGTCTGCTTTACACAGACTAATAGGAGGTCACCACTTCTTAACTGGAGTGTTCCTCTCAGGGGTGGTGAAAGTCTCAAGCTGAGCCTACACGCATCCCTGGGAGAGCTTACCACATGCTGTTATAAGTTATTCATGTATGTGCATGTCTTGTTTTAAAATGTTGTATTCAGGTCACTCAGATTTAGTCTAGTAGACTCCTTAGAGAAGCCCAGGTGGGCAGTTTCCACATCCTGCAGTGGCCAGTTTTCTTGTCTCCCTGTCCCGGGGACTGCAGGGCCTTCCCAGTTCCAGAAAGTTTCCATTCCTCTGGACCCCAGTCCCGGCCTGCCATGGGCACTGACAAGGTACTCAACCAATGCGTGGGTCCAGTCCAATCTAGTCTCCCACATATGATGGTTCCCAGACCCAAAGATCCTCCGTGCAGTTCTACCCGGCCTCGCTCCGGGTCCCATCCCGGCGGGATGCTTTAGCGCCATAGACTGGCCTGGAATCAGACTGCCACCTCCTGGCGGTGCGACCACGGGCAAAGCGCTGAATCTCTCATTTGCAAAACGGATAAACAAGAGCCCACTTTACAGGGCTGTGGGGAGGGGATCTGTGAAATTATGCATGCAAAATGCCTATCAAAAGGCGTGCCACTGGCAGAAGATGAGACTATTCTGATAGCGAGGAAATGGGGGTATTGGCGGGAAACCAGGGGGACAGGCAGCGGGACGGGTGGGTGAGGGTTCTGCGTGGCGCCCCACGGCTCGGAACTTCCGCAGAGACCGCCCGGGGAACGCCGGCTTCCTTCCAGCAGCCGCTGATCGTTCTGGGGAGACGCAGCTGCGGGCCGGCGCTCACCCCCAGATTGTGGACCTTCCGGGGACGCGCCCGCGGCGCGCTCCGCCCCGGAAACACGCGCCCAGGCGCCTTGGCGCGCTTTAGAAACATCTCTTCTGCTCCGTGTACCTATCGCAGAGTCCTGGGAGCTACGGATGCTTGGTTCCCGCGCCCTACACCCGCGGCCTCGTGACCCCGCGCAGCGATGAGGAGGACCCGCGAGGAGGTGGATGCGACGCTGCAGGTCGCCAAGCTGAACCCCGCCGAGCTGCTGCCGGCCGCGCACTGCCTGGGCTTCGGCCCCGGGGCCAGCGCCGCCGCCGCCGGCGACTTCTGCCTGCTGGAGCTGGAGCCCGCGCTGTGCCAGCAGCTGGAGGCGGGACGCAGGTGAGCCGGGGCGGCCGCGCCTCCAGCTTCGAGCCGGCCACCTTCTGATTTTCCCGGCAGGGAAACACAGTTTGAGGAAACTGGGCCAGAGGGGAGCATTGATTCGCCAGGGGGCTCACAGCAGCCTGGTGGCCTGATCCCCAGCTCGCTGCCTTTGCCCTAGGGTTCCGCGCCACCGCCAGGCCGTCCAGTTAGCCGGCCTGAGGGGGCCTGTAGGACCGCTCCAGTCTTGGAGTTCTGTGTCAGCGGAAACGGGTCAAGAAATAGAACCTCAGTGAAGGTTTGAAGACGTTAACAGTGACGCCAGGGGCTGCACAGCACTCTTGGTCATTCTACCTTAAAATCCAACAGTAATACCTAGTATTTATTTATACAGCTCTTCTTGCCTTTTCCTATTTATTTTACCCTGACAATGGGTAGCACTGTAGGGAATACGCTTAAAGCTATTTTATAGACTTGGTGATTGTAGAAGGTCCTCAAAAACGCAGACCTGCATGGGGTCACCGACTGGGGATCTGAGGCACTTTCTCATCTAAGGTCAGCTATCCATTTGCTGAAAGACCGGGGATTAAAAAACAAAATCTAAGAGTTTAAAGAATCATACTCAACTGTTCAGTCTCAGCTCCTGGAAATTAGGATTGGAAGCTGTGGTTTGATTCTCTTCTGCACTGTCCGTTCCTTCACCACCTGTGTTTTATTTTATTAGGTAGTTTGTTCTCTTGTAGGTTCCTTTAAATTGAATCCTTTGGGCTATCTTTCAGTTTTCATACTTTCCCCATCAAACAGTATTATAGTTCACTGGCCTGTCTTCAGATGCTAGCACAAAGTGTCTTTAAGGGAACTGAAGGACAACTCCACTTGTGGATTTTCCTCCCATCTGAGTAGGCAGGGATTTGAGAAAGGACTTCAGGTGGGAGGTCCTTCTCCTTGCCCAGTGATAGTTAATTTAGCTGGCAAAAACCAGAAGGCCTGGAAATGTGTGTTTAAATTTTTGTGTGTGTGTGTGCATGGGGAGGGGTAGTTCTAAACAAATATTTCAAAGCAGCGATAGTGCAACGTAGAAATAAATGTTAAAGAGTGGGGACTGGGGAATATTAAACGTTATCAGCACCAGGAAGCTAATAAAAATCCTTTTATTCTTTTTGCTTAAATGAAGGCTTAGTTTAAAAAAATTTCTACACAGCCTTCTATTTCAGGTTTTTAAATATCATTTATTTAAAAGAAATGAATTGTATACAGGAGGGTTAAAGGTGTTATAGACAAAGGAACGTGCTAGAACCAACTTTCTTGTCATCTCATCATCTTTGTCTTTGGTCATTCTTCTTTTTTTTCCTCCCACCTGTGACTCTTTGTCAGAGCCTTTGGTTAGACCAATTTTTAAGCATATCTTTTTCATATTTTTCATTAAGCACTGCAGCCTTTTCATAAGGTCCCAGTTTCTTTGTGACATAGCTGATGGTTAGGCCAGGATGTGCTCCTTTGATTGCTGGAGGATTCTCAGAACAAAACAAGAAGGACCACTCAGACGGGAACTAGGACCAGCAACATGGTCATCATCTGGGAGCTTGTTAGAAATGCAGAATCCAGGGTTCCATCTCTGACCTACTGAATCCCCATCTGCTTTTTAACAAGATTCTCTAAGATGCATACACATCTTAGAGTTTGGAAAGTACCGCTTTTGCATATTTTAGAAAAATGTGACATCTTGACTGAAGCTTCTATATGCTTTGTCTTGTGCTCTTCCCAGCAGTTTGCACAAAGATGCCATGTGGTGACGTTTGGATTCTTTGACTCTCACCCATATTATTTTTCCTTAGAGAAGCCACCAGATGCCCCCCGTCACTTGGTCCAGTTCTTGCTCTGGGGAGTCCATCATTGAGCAAGGACTATGAGAGCAGGGGCCAGATATAGCCTCAAGACTTAATTTTAAATTCTACCAGCCTGGAAGGTTTTGGAACTGTTTATAATGAAGATGTCCACTGGCATTTCAAGAAACCATTATTTTCCCATTTTCCTACAGTCTTGTGATTCGTGGTGATAAAGATGAGCCGGCTGTGCTGTGTAGTAAAGACAAAACGTATGACTTGAAGATAGCAGACACTTCCAATATGTTGCTTTTAATTCCTGGTTGTAAAACTCCAGACCAGCTGAAGATGGAAGAAACACACTGTAACATTATTCACACTGAGGTACTGTTTTTTGTCTCCCGATTTGTATAAGAATGACTATACATATCCTAATCTTGCCTTTAATTAAAAACTTTAGATATGAAATGTATAATCACAGGAGATCCGAAAAGTTCTCTAATGAAATTTGAAATTTCTCAGCATTATTTTGTTCATAGTCTTATGAAGTTGTCTTTGCTTTCCCAATTTAATGTTTAAGTTCCAGACGAGTTGATCATTTTTTGTAATGTAGAAAGTTTGCTATTAGGCGGCTCATTCTAAAAGCTTTACCTGTTTTTGGTAAGTTTTTCTGTGGACATGTTTTGAAAGGAAACTCCTTCAAACCATAACTAGTGCATTCGGTAATATTTATAAGGTAGAGAAATGAAGAACTTGGAGTTTTTGAGGGAAGTGTGTTTGTCTCCTTTGAAGTGATTTAGTTCTTTACTATCTATAGACATGTATAACAAATTCTTAATTTTTTTGGAAACAACTGATGACAGATAACAAACAAAAGTCTCCATCCTGGCTAGATTGTTACACATATAACAAAGCACAGCCCTTGATTCTGTCAGAATGACTTTAGGCCAACTTCTTTTGTGAAAACAATTAGAGTAGAAATAAGGGAAAATACTTGGAAGTCTCAGTGTTTTATAGGATATTGGGAGAACAGAAGAACTTCCAATAAACATTGTATTTTGGTTTTTGTGGGGTTCTGTCTTTCATTGTAATTAACTAGAAACATTGTCATTTCATTCTTTTGTAAAATATTTTCTCATCACTTGTTATGTAGGTGTTTTTGTAAAGGTAAACAGTATCTGTGAGCACCTTTGAGTCCTCATGGGAATTCTGTGTACTGAGATTGAGTAAAACTTAGCAAAGATCTACTAACCAAAATTTTAAACTAATTGCGCTTCAGATGCCTATTAGGGCTAGGTAAGGAATACGCATGAACAAAGCAGGCTGGCTTTGGTGAATGGTTGTGGATACGCAGTTTCGGGAGTAATAGGGATGGTGGGATCTGTGGCAAATGGGAGAGCACAAGCCCCCAGTAGGTGAGTGGCCACTTGGCCTTTTGAGAAAGCAGACCCAGTATCATCGGATCTTCTGATTTATTTTTTCCAAATGAAGCTTGAAATTTAGACTTTGGAAGTAAAAAAATCTCTTAATTTTTCAATGTTGGCCACTAATTTAAACTCTATGCCAAACCTCCCTTTCTCCTAATACAAAAGTACACACTAATATCTGTGTGCTAGATATAACCAGCAGGCTGCCAATTTGTGGACAGTGGATAAAGTCAATCTTTGTTGTTTGGTCCTTATGCTCCTCTTTTGAAGGCCTTAAATTTAGCAGCATCTCCATCTGGTTCTGGGCCTTGTCATGTCAATCAAGCTTTATACTGGTTTGAGAGTAGAGGTAATCCCCTGGCCTTCCATTTTAGAATTGGAAGGTACTCCAGAGATAAGTAAGTTCAGCTTTTCCTCCTTTCACATGCAGCTCTTATTGGGCACCTACTAAATGCTAGACATTAGACAAGTTCTGGAGATAGAGAGGGAAAACATTTTTATCCATCATTTAGCCACTATCGGCTCGATTTCTTTGAGTGGTAGACTTCTCACTGTTTCACAAGTCTAATAAGGGACTAACTGCAATTCTAGGTAGTAAGGAAAATCCTGAATTGAATAGAAGTCTCTCTCCCTTAACTTCTGCTTAATTTTGACATCATGAGCAACAAGGATACCCCTTCTTCCTTTTAACATCTTTATGTTATTTGAAGACTGTGATAATATCTCTTTTCTGTTCTTTAGCCCAAAAATACTCATTTTCAGTTGTTTCTGCCTGGTTTGCAGAACTGTCACCATCTTGGTCATTCTTTCTAGGTATACACTAGTTTCCAGAATACAGTTGAGATATGGAGTTCAGTTATTGGTTTTCTCTGTGTTGACAGCATCTTCTTAATTGGGCTTTTAAAAGATGTTTCCTGAAGATACCCATCTATTGGCTTGAGATGGCTGGATAGATGTGGGTGCCTTTCCAACAGAAAACAGAAGACAAATCTCTCTTTTCTTGCTTCTTCTCGAGGGCGGATAGGTTTGTTGAAATTTTGTATGAAATTTTCTTTTAGAGTGGACCCTAAATGTTTATATTATGTTTACAATTTACATATATTTATATTTATAATTCACATATGCAATTTATGTATATTTATGTAATATATATTTACAATTTCTAGATCTTTGGCTTTTCTAATAATTATTGGGAGTTAAGAAGATGTAGACCAAAATTAAAGAAGCTAAAGAGACTTTTGATGGAGAATACCTACGAAGGACCTGACAGTCAAAAAGAAGAGAATTCAAATTGCTCAAAAGTAAGACTATTGTTTTCATTGTTTAATTTGGAATTTAAAAAATAGAACTATAAGTAAAGGCGCTTAATGTTGACATTCTTACTTTTTTGTTTATGTTATGAAAATTTCAAACATACCCCAAAGTTGAAAGACCCCTGTATGTTCATTACTCCATTAAACATTTATTGATATTTTGTCAATCTTGTTTTGTTTTATCCCCTTCTTCCTCCCACCTTGTTTTTCTTTTTCTGGAATATTTTAAAGCAAATCGTATATATACCGTGGTGATGGTTGCATAGGTGAAAGCTCACATTTCTAACTATGCAATTATAATTTTTTACAAATTAAATTTTTATTTAATGAAAATTATAACTAGGAGCTCTTGAGAAAATGCATTGTGATAAGTATTGGAATTTATGTATTACATAAGTACTTTATGGAAAGTATTTTTACTGTAATGTCAGAATTGACTAATTCCTAGAAGTATGGAAAAATATTTAGAAACCAATTTAAAGAAAGGCTTTTAATGTGATTCAAAATTATAGAACTCTACTGATTCTGAAGACCACATTTGTATCAGAAGTTCTCTTTTTCTCCATTGACTGATCATTTCTTTTTTGTAACAGTTTTATTTAGACATAATTCATACACCAAACAATTCACTCATTTTAAATTCAACAGTTGTGAGTACATTCGCAGAATGGTACAATCATCACCATAATGAAATTTAAAACGTTTTCATCACCCCCCAAAGAAACCCATACTCTTTAGCTATTATCTTCCAATCCTACCTTTCCCTCCTTCCATCTCTCACCTCAGTCCTAGGCAACTGTTATCTATTTTCTGTCCCTACTGATTTATTTGCCTCTTCTGGACATTTCATATGATAGAATCATGTAATACGTGGCCTCCTCCGACTGGCTTCTTCTTTACTTAGCATGATGTTTTCAAGGTTCATTCATGTTGTAGCATGTATCAGTAGTTTATTCCTTCTTATTGCTGAATAGTACCCTATTTTTTAGATATACCACATTTTATTCACCCTTTCATCAGTTGATGGACAATCGGGTAGTTTCTCCTTTCTAATTATTGTGACTCACACTGCTGTGAACATTCATGTACAAGTTTCTGGTGGACTTCTATATTCATTCCTCTTGGATATATACCTAAGAGTGGAATTGATGGGTCATGTGGTAACTGTATAACTTTGCAAGGAATTGTCCGACTGTTTTCTGAAGTGGCTATACCATTTTACATTCCATCATATGAGGGTTCCAATTTCTCCACATCTTTGACAACACTTGTTATCATCTGTCTTTTTATATCCTAGTGGATTTAAAGAGGTAGCGTTGTGGTTTTGATGTGTATTTTCCTAATGACTAATGACGTTGAGCCTCTGTTCATCTGTTTGTTGACTATATATCTTTGGAGAATGTCTATTCAGGAAATCCTTTGTTCAATTTTTAATTGGGTTGTTTTAGTACTTAGTTGTAGGAGAGTTCTTTATATAGTCTAAATACAAGTTCCTTATTAGATATATGATTTGTAAATATTTTCTCCCATTCTCAGGGTTGTCTTTCCACTTTCTTAATTTTTAAAAAATTGTAAATGTATCTAACATAAAATTTACCATTTTAACCGTTATGTGTATAGTTCTGTGGCATTCAGTACGTTAAAATTGTTCTGCAACCACCATCCATCTACAGAAAGTTTTCATCTTCTCAAACTGCAACTCTTTACCCATTAAACACTAATTCTCCGGTCTCCCCTGCCTGCAACTTCTGGCAACCACTATTCTACTTTTTGTCTCTGGATCTGACTACTCTAAATATCCCATATAGGTGGAATCCTACAATATTTGTCCTTTTTTGTTGATGATATTTTGAACTACAAAAGTTTTTCCTTTTGATGAAGTCCAATTTATCTCTTTTTTCCTTTGTTGCTCATGTTTTGGTGTTGTTTGGCATCATTGCTAAATCCAGCATTACAAAGATTCACCCCTGCGTTTTCTTCTGTGATAATCCACCGACTTCATGTAGTAATCATTACACATGAACAAAAGAATTTGAACTGGTGTATGAATGTTGCTTTAATTTGTTCTATGTATTTACTCCCACAAACTCAGTAAGTCTTAAAAAAATGTTCTACAAAGGAATTAAAATGATTTGTTTTCTTGTTTCAGTATACAACTGAAGATTTGCTTGATCAAATTCAGGCAAGTGAGGAAGAACTAATGGCCCAATTACAAGTGCTAAATGCCTGTGAGATTGGAGGTAGCATTGCTTACTATTATTAATAATGATAACATTGAACATCATATAAGGAGTTTTGGGACATCTTCACCCTGTTGCATATTGTTTATTTAATCTTTTGGGCTCAAGGATGATGATATTTGTATTTTTGGGTGTGGGGTAGAGACTACATATGATCATCCTTACACGAGAAGATCTGAGTGTGGCTAGTGACTTTAACAAAAGGTCCTTTACAGGACCTTTTTCTTTGGATTAAGTGGTAATAGAACCACGTTAGAGCGAGAAAGTGTCTCCCGCTTTGCAGTGCACAAGAGCATGCTGCTACTTTATCAGTTTATTAGCCAATTAATTTGCTAATAACATGTTCTTTGATAAATACAACTTTTGGAATTTGTAGGTTATTGGAGGATTCTTGAATTTGATTATGAGATGAAACTTCTGAATCATGTAACTCAGCTCGTGGATTCTGAATCTTGGTCTTTTAGTAAAGTTCCTTTGAATATATGCCTTCAGGAACTTGGCCCTTTAGAGCCAGAGTAAGTATGTTGATCACTGTCCCTCTAAATTTCCTTAAGGGGAAGAAAATTATATTCCCAGTTGGATCTAAACCCAGGGCATAAGTATAGACTACTTATATTTTGATATCTTATAGAAATTTGAAAAATAAATAACCAAGAAGGACTTGGGAATTTTGGTCACTAGGGTGATTAAATGTACATGATGGTTATATAATTATGTTTAAGCTATTTTATAATAGTCTGGCATGTAATAACTTCCCAGTATATTTTACGTAGTGCCTAATGTAAAGTTTTACTTGGCAACCAAAATCATGTACTATTATTTCAAATCTCAAATTTATATCTTAGTTTCTAGTTAGCAATGGTATTGAAAATATAAGCATAAAAATGTGTTAACTTTTCAAATAAGTGTTTAAAATTTTTTCAGGGAAATGATTGAACACTGTCTTAAATGTTATGGGAGGAAATATGTAGAAGAAGGTAAGATTCGGAAAGTATTTTAACCTGTATGTTCAAATTAATGTGCCTTTCTGAGGTGTGTTCATGTTAAAAATAACTCCATGGTTATGTGGGAGATGAGTTGTGTATAATTTTCTGTGAACTTCATGGAGGAAAAAGAAACAGTAGTAGTATAAGAAGAAAATATGAAGCTATCTGGTACCTTTTCCTTAGGTGAAGTGTATTTTGAATTGAGCGCTGACAAAATATGCAGAGCCACAGCACAAATGCTACTTCAAAATGCAGTGAAGTTCAATCTCGCTGAGTTTCAGGAAGTGTGGCAACAGAGTGTTCCTGAGGGAATGACAACTAGGCTTGACCAGCTTAAGGTAAGGTAGTGATGGTGACTGCCACCATAACTCAGTGGGTTAATATTAATTACTAGGTGAAATGAAACTTGTATTGGAACTGAATTTGGAGCCAGTATTTATTTTCCTGGGTACCCACTACGAGTGGACTATACACTCAATCCATCTCACAAAATCCTTAAGAAAAACCCAACGTCTTCTTGAAGAATAATTTACATATCATAAAGTTCACTTTTAAAAAGGATTTTAGGTAAATTTAGTGAATTACACAGCCACCACAATATAGTTTTAGAACATTTTTTTAAGGAGAAATATTCTTTTATTAAAAGTGCATTATGAGCTAGAAGACGGGTTACGTACCCCTAGAGGGTGCAGCGGGGGGCAGGTTATAACCAGGGAAGATGGAGAGCTGGAGCCTAGTTTGGGAACATTTTAATCACCTCAGTGAGATTCTTCAGGCCCATTTACAGTTAATCCCAGTTCCTACCTGGGATATCGCTTTTGATTCCACTTCTCTCCATTTCTACCAGTACTGTCTTAGCCCAAACTCTCATGTTCATCTGGCTCTAAGTAGCAACAACATCCCTAAGCAGGCCTTCCATACTTTTGATTTTGCTCACCTCCAATCCATTCTCTGCAGTGCTACTAGAATGATCTTTTTAAAATGCTGGTCAGCTTAGCTGAGCATCTTGCTTAAATCTCTGTAATGGTTGCCCACTGCATTTAAGATATGAAATCAAGAATTTGTATCTTGGCCTACAAGCCACTTCATAATCTTCCCCATAGCTTCATCTCTTGCTCCTTTCTCCTGCTCACCGTATAACAGACTTCTTTTTGGTTTTCAGAATCATCAAGCTCTCTCTTACCTTAGGACCTTCACACAAGGCTTTTTGTTCTGGAATGATCTTCTCCCTAATTTCACCTGGCCACCTCCTACACATCTTTGAGTCACTTCATCAAGGAGGCCCTCCTGCACTCTAAAACAATGCCTTCTGTTTTATTCTTCCTTAGTTCCCTATAGTTTTCCTTCACGGCACTTATCACTTAGCTTTGGAAAAAAAATGTCTAATGCAGTTCCATACTTTCTCCTTCAATGAGAATTTTGTTCACTGTTACTTGACGGTATATAGCATACTGCCTGGCATATAGTGTATGTTCGGTAAGTATTTGTTAAATAAGTGAAAGGATTAGCTTAGTATTTATGGAGTTCCTTTTATGACTAGGTACCATGCTTGACATTGTAGAGAAAACATCACACAAGGTGCCTCAAGGTCCTCATCCTGGGGACTGGCAGTGGAGGCGGGTGCACATTACATGTGTTAATCTCTTCTTACAATGTAGGGCAATCCTTGCCATGGGAAGGGCATGCGCGAGCTATAATGGGAGCAATGGAAAGGGGCTATCGATCTGACTGGTCCATCAGGATGGTTTTTCGGAAGGAATGGACGTTTTAGCTGTTGAATTGGAAAGGATGAACTGTAATTCCATAGATGGAAGGGCAGAGATAAGAATCGGAGAGAGCATGGTCCAAGGCATGGAGGGATAAAAATTGGGGCACTGTTGGTAGGGATGCATGACTGGAGTGAAAGGTGCTGGTGAGTTAGTGACTGTGGTAAGGAATTTCAGCTCTATCTAGAAAGCTCTGTGGGGCCATTCATTGACACCACTTAGAATCTAGAGCTACCTGATGAGTTTCGCCTTTTAGAAAGAACACTATGACATTAGCGATAGGAAGGGAGGGAAGGAGGGAAAGAGTGGGGGGAGGTAGGTTGACTAGATAATGAAAAAGGAGAACCATCCAGGCTCTCAACATTTAAATACTCCTAATTAAGAGAGTACTGGCCAAAGAAATAGGTGATGGAGAATAGACAGAGAAATGTTGAGGCTTTAAAATGTGTAGGGTGTAGTGACTGCTTAAGTGTGGGGTTTGAATAATGAAATCGGTGATGATGCCTAGCTTTCCTGGCTTCCTAGGATAGTGGGACAAGAGCAGGTTTGGGTGACAAACACGATGAGTTCATATATAGGTTTGGATATAGAGATTGGGTGCTCAGAAGAGAGATTTGAGTTGCAGGTACAAATATTACAGTTATTAGGAAGTTAATGGAGGTTGAAATTATAAGTTACTCAGGACAGTGACAGTGAGACAAGTAGAGGGGTCAGGATGGAGGCCCAGGGAACTGCAACATGAAGTTAGGGGGAAAATAATAGGACGGTGATATCAAATAGAGATTCAAAGAGGAAGGGGCAACATTGACAAAACAGCTAACTGGATGAATCCAAGAAAAGGGCCCACTGGATTTGTCAATGACAGGTCATTGAGGATCAGACTAGAGCTGTGTTGATAAATTGTATGGTAGAAGCCAGACTGCAGAAGAGAAAAGGAGAATTCACTGGAGGTTTTTATTTTTATTTTATTTTTTTTAATGAAAAAAGCTGTTTTAAGTCTCTGGGTAATTTGCGTTAAGTTTCATGAAGCTAGCATCTAAATTCCTTGGGCTTAGCTAAACTTAAAGCTAAAAGAATGAGTCATATTTAAACATTAGACCATTACGTTAACTGTCCTTTTTCTCATTTCTTAATAGGGTTTAGCCTTGGTGGATAGACGGTCGAGACCAGAAATCATATTTTTGTTAAAAGTAGATGATTTACCTGAGGATAATCAGGAACGTTTTAATAGTCTATTCTCTCTCAGGGAAAAGTGGACAGAAGAAGATATTGCTCCATATATTCAGTAAGTAAATTATTAAAAATGAATTTTGATAGTTCTTTTAAAAATAAAGTGCGGCATAGGGTTTTAGATTTATTATTAGAACAATTTTTTTTTTGGTGGGAGGATGTTATTGTCTGCTTCCTTCGAGACTTTCTCAAGTGATGGTTGTCTTCTCTATCATTCTCCACAACTACTGATCCTGGAGGTTGGGTATACGTTATCTTTCTTCCTAAGCACAGCTTCTGAAAACAACTTCTCTGCCTTCCTCCCTGCAAAATTGCCACTTTTAGAGGGATGGTCAAACTATATACTCCACTATGACTCCCATGCCAGCACCCCTCTCAGATCCACTTCTGATCTTTCCTACTGCCTTGCTTTAACATTTTGGTAGAAGCCAGATTGCAGAAGGACAAGTTGCCTGGAAGCCACTGCTTATAGAACCTCAAATCCACTAACACTACCACCTCTTCACTGTGTCTCACCTCTCAAGTCCTCTCTCTTCTTGAGATTGGATTCTGTGGTCAGTCTCTCCAACTTACTGTCCACACTACTCCTTTGGCCTTCTCTCTCTGACTTGTCATACCTCCCAGGCAGAAAACTACAAAGATTAAACCCAACTTTCTGATTACTTTGTGCCTATCCCTGGGCAGCTAAAATTTCCAAGGGAAAAATACGTCGTGGGGCTTGCAAGGCTCACTTAAGAACTTAAATGGTACTTAGGGCCCCTGGCAAGGCATAATTTCCTTGTGAAACTTTTCTACTCTTAGAGCTCACCTTTACCTTTTCTTTTCTCTTTTCATACCACCAGCATCCCATTTCCTCTTTGTCCTCAGCTGATAACCTTGTTTC
Source organism: Eidolon dupreanum (assembly GCA_028627145.1). NCBI lineage: Eukaryota > Metazoa > Chordata > Mammalia > Chiroptera > Pteropodidae > Eidolon > Eidolon dupreanum. The sequence continues at coordinate 10,562,766 of CM053511.1, forward strand.
CTGAAAACACGTAAACAGACAAGAACTATCTTTTTTCCACTGCCAAACCTGCCAGCCTCTTTGTGTCTACACCCACTTTGTTTGCGGTCCTGCCTGTACAATGCACAAACAGTCCTCTCAAGTTAGTCTTCTTTCTGCACTGGATCTATCTCTTCTGGTCTTTTAAAGACTTACATCTTGTTATTCCTTTCCCTTTGTGTTATTAATGTCTCCTTGTCTACTGGATTATTCCCATCAACATAACGATACTCTGTAGTATTGCTCATCTTTACAAAACAACAACAACAGCCTACTGTTCTTCTTCACAAGAAAACTTTTAAAAGTTTGTGTACTCACTCTCTTCTTCTTTGTCTCCTATTCTTTTCTTAACCCAATGACATCCATCTTTCTACATTCAGCAGCCAATTGTCCTTGTTTTTTTGGTCTCTTGGCACCATTTGACACCCTGGACCACTTTATACTTGAAATATACCGCTTTTCTCCCTCTCCCCCAAGGCGGCTCCTATTCTCTTTTGCTGTTGTCTCTCTGTTCTTCCCAATCTTCAAATGTCGGAGTGTTCCAAGACACTGTTTTTGGACACACATCTTCTGTTACGTTTATATTTTTTCCGTCGGTGCCTTCATCTAGGCCCGGATTTAAATTTAGTGTCTTCCTAATTTTAGCTTCCTACTTAACCTTTTTCCTGAGCTCCAGATTCTTATATCAAGCTGCCTAATTAACATTTCCACTTGGATATCTAATAGGAATTTCAAACCTAACATACTCATAACAGAACAGTTGATACCCCCTTGTCCTAACCGCATCTTCCTCATCTCAGTTAACAGCACTACCATTAATCCAGTTACTCAGGCAAAAACTCGAGCAATCACCCTTGTCTTTTTCTTCTCTCACCCCCTGGGTCAAACTATAAACAAATTCTGATGGATCATCTCATATTTCACTCTGAATTGGTCTCCTTCTATTTGCCCTCTTTCTCTCTCTCTCTTTTTTTTTCCCTGAAGTTTTTAGTTTGGAAATTTTGAATATTCAGAAGTAACAGTGTAATATAATGAACCCTCCATGAACTCACTACTCAGCTTCTATAATCATCAACTCATTGCCTCCACTATTTGAAACTTAGATCACATTAAGCTTTTCCATTAATTAAAACCCTCCTAGTGGCTTCCTATTATGCTTAGAATTAAATCACAACTCCTTCCCATGTTCTTCAGGGCCCTACGTGATCTAGCCCTTGTTCCCTTCTTCAGCTCATGTCCTCCCTCTCTTCCCTCCATTATGTTCCAGTTACAGTCTCCTTTTGTTGGGAGGGTGGGGTACAGAAGAGTAAGCTAAAGTTCAGGGAGGGGAGGCAACCTAGACAAGCTCACACAGGTGACCAAGTATCCAGGATTTCTGAGTCTAGACCCCTCCTGTCCCACATTGCTTATATTTCTAATTTGGAGGCTATGTGATAAAATGAAAAAACCTGGGCTTTGAAGTCATACAGAGCTGGCTGCAAAATTTGGCTCTGTCTTTTACTACTAAGCCTTGGTTTACTCATTTAACATGGGATTAAATAATACATTACACATACTGTTTGTGAATGTTGAAGATACTATGTGTAATATACCTAGTTCAATTAAGGCTTGGTAGTAACTGCTCTCCACCCTGCCTCTTCCACAGACACACACATGCTAGTTGGAAAGATGGATTTAGCAGAAAAAGATATAAGTAACTAGTGCTGTGAATATTATGCTATGTTCTCTAAAATATTCATGCTATTCATTTTTTTTATTGTTCCCACAGAGATTTGTGTGGAGAGAAGCAAACCATAGGTGCATTACTCACTAAACATTCTCGATCTTCCATGCAAAATGGTGTTAAAGTTTACAACTCAAGAAGGCCCATTTCTTAAAAGAACAACATTCTTTTTTGGGGGACTAAGTTTCTGGTTATAACTAAAAGATTCTTTTATGGATTTATATTCCAGACTTTTAAAAACCTGGTGGTTCAAGGCATTTTTTTCTCCTCATCATAAACATTTTGCAACTACTGATCTTCTTTTTTCCTAAATATAATAGTATATTTCTTTATCTTTCAAATTTTATTTCTATTATATACCAATGTATACAGTGTAAACAAGAACAAAAGAAAGTGCTATTTTTTATGTTTAGTATAATTCTATAGTCTATATGGTTTTATTTATACTTTTTGCATTAAACATTTCGAGTTAACTAGGGTTTGACATTCTCATCATTAATAAATTAAAAGCTTTCAGACAGCTAAATAGTGATAGTTTCCTAGAAGAGAATTATTTCTTCACTTAAATGTCATTTCTCAAGTAAGTGGGTTCCCCTCCACTCTCAACCTTCCACCAACAGGAAGTCACTAGATGCCATTAGTTATCTACATTAGTTCTTTGCAGTGATGATATTGGCTTGATTGCTTGCTCCTCTGTTTGCCTAGTTGATGTAGAGACACACTTTGGAATGGCATGAATTTGATCCTCAATTGTATGTGAAGGATACTAATAGAGCAGTTTACGATCCTATAATGGAGAATACTTACACAGGTAATGTCACTAGAAAACTATGTACATGTAATGTTGGATAAAGTTCCTTTATAGCTTTATTTTCCGAATTTGTTTTCATTTAGGCTAAAGTTCAAATTAATTTTTAGTAATGAACTTGTCACAAAGACAGTTGGAGAGGGTAGGCCAAAGATATATCTGGTCCAAGGTTAAAATAATGTTAATGGATACTTCACAATTAATTAACCAAGACATAACTGTTAATTGAATTTACAGTTTTATTTTCAAGCACATAACATGCAGATACGATGGCTTCAAAATATTTGTCCTGTCTTTCAAGAAATTTTTCTGGATCTATGTGGATTACTTTATTAAAAAAAACAAACAAAACAAAACAAAACAAAAAAACCAACGCAGCAGTACCTAGTGAGGACTCTGGAGTCTGAGTTAGACGACCTGGGATCTAATCACATATTTTGCAGCTTAAATCACTGGAGCCCAGTGAGTTTATGGTGTGTGTTCACACGACAGACCAGAGGCACACACCTCCTAGTTTTAGGAGACTCAGGTTCCTAGCTCCAGCCCCTAGCTCTTCGCAAACTTTGTTCCCATACTTCTCAAAGTGCTTGCGCTAGACTTTTATTACTCTAAAATTTCAAGTTCCCTCCTTTCTCTCCCGCTCTTGTCAACTCACCCAATAAATATTTGTGTTCGCTGTCCTAAATCTCAATAGTCCACTATAAGTACATGGAAAGGCAAACACAAAATCCTGACACTATCACAAGGCCCGCCCACCTACAAGAAACTTCCGGCTCCGCCCCCCGCCGCTGGCTTCCGGTCACGCCGGAGGTCAGAGGTGACAGCCAAGATGTCGGCTGACGGTCGCTTTGAACGGTGGCAGAGAGGCGCGTCTCCGTGACAGGAGCTCGGCGAAGGCGGCTGAGCGGAGCCGAATCGGGAGAGCGAGTTCGAGGCGGCGGCGGCACGGGCGGGGCCGGACCTGGGCGCCGAGGGAGATCCGGTCGCGGGGCGTGACCCGGGGAGTGTGCGGTGCGGGAGCCCGGTAATGCCCCGCAGCTGTCCGTGAAGCCGAGAACCCAAGCTCTGCGGGATCGCTTCATGCCGCCGACTGGCTTAGAGCCCGCCAGAATGAACAGGAAGAAAGGGGACAAGGGCTTCGAAAGCCCAAGGCCATATAAATTATAAGTATTTTTTTCATCTCACTTTTCTCTCCTAGGTTTTGTTTTCATTAGTTATATTTTGTCGTTGCTTGGAACTGACTTGGTGGGCTTGGGAAAACTAGTGGGGATCTAGATCCCGCTCACTGTGATGGAAATAAATATTTCCAGGGTGAAAATGCTTTGAATGACAGAGTAATTCCAACAGATTTAGTGCCACTTGCAGGTTAACAAACCTTTTTCTTAAAAGTACTACACTATATTTATCCAAAGAAATTTATTTTTGTGGCTGTTGCTAAGTTTGAAACAAACAAGTTCACCCAATTTGTAGTGTTTTAAAATTAGAAAGTGTGGTTTTTGAACTGATTAGAACATAGTCGTTGCTTATACTTGGATGGACTTATGCTTCATTTAATAATAGAGATGTTTATTTTTGTATTTTTTAATATACAACCCATCAGGTCGTCTGCATCAACAACATAAACTTCCAAAGAAAATCTGTTGTGGTAAGTATATTCTCAACAATCATAAGCAGTAACAAGTTCACCCTTTACTAATATTTAGAAACTTTCCCTCCTTTCGCTTTTTTTCCCCTATTTCCTGATTAAAGTTTTATTCCCCTTAATCTGTTGTGGAATATGAATGTCTGTATTACCAAGCACTTTAGAATTGTACGTGAAACAAGAATAAGCCCATAGTGAGAATTCTGCTATAAAAAAAATTAAGGTTAGCACACACACACTGACTTGGATAAGAGGCCAGTTTTGTTTTCTGTTTTTTGACTGACCTGGTTAAGGTGACATCGCTTGCTAGTGGAATTTTAGATAAGGTATTTGAAATCTAGAATCTACCCCCTCCCCATCTCATTTAGGTGTATGGATTGTGGATATAATCCATTCTAAGAAAGTCCTTGACAATCCAAGTACTTAATTTACTTTCTCAGTGGGACCTGTGTTAAAAAGACCAAAATCTTAATGAGAGCTGGTTTTCTTTGAGTGATGGCATAAACTTTCCTCTCCAGCTTGTTTACATATGGTGAGCTGTACAGATATTAAAAGGTAACCTTTTCATAAAAATCATAGAATCTTAGATTTATAAGGATCCTTCAAAGTTCATTAAGTTCGATTTCCTCATTTAAGGAATTTCTCTTTCAGTATTCCTTACATATGATTTCTTACCTTGTACTTCATGGAAGGATACTGAAGGTATATTGTGTTGTATGAATAGGGTAGTGAAGACATGAGAATTAGGGAGTCTAATTAAGAGGTTACTATAATAATCTAGGGGAGAATTGATGAAACCCTAAATGAAAATATTAGCAAAATGGCATAGAAATATAGTAGACATGATGGACTGAATTATTGTGAACATTTATTGAGTACATACTACATGTAAGACTGTCTTCTAAGGTCATATGTGCATGACCAGCCTCAATCTTCACAATGACCCCCATGAGGCAGATACTGTTTTAATTTTTATAAAAGCAGCTGGAAGAATGGAGGCTAACTTCTTGAAGGCATGAAGTTAATAAGTAATTGGGCCATTTTTAATTAAGAGTGACCTAAGAGTCATTTACAACTCCTTTCTATTTATTGTTCCACTTCTTTACTTCCTCTGCCTCCGGCAAAATCATAGGCAGAAGGAGATTGCAGTTGAGTCTTATTAGGAATGCTAGAAAGGAGTTGTGGATGATTTTAGGTTTCCCACTGGAAATATTGGCGGGATGGTATGTGGGTTAGGGTCCTGGAAGGAAACAAATGGCACATTCATACAGGTTAATTGAGGGGAAATAATGAACAGACTACTTCAGCAAGAATAAACAGGGTTAAGAGAAGAAACAAGATAGAGGAGCACACTAGATAGCATTCAGGAACAGTTGCCACTTTTAAACCTGAAGAAACAAAGGGAGAGGTTACTAGAACCTACTGTAGCTGTGGGAGAGTCCTTTAAATGGCCTTTGATAAAAGAATGAAGCTATTGCCTCTCTCCGCCTGGCAGAGAGGAACCTGGGGGAATAAATATAATAAGCTTACTTTTCCTTCTGCTCTTCAGTTTATTCCAGTGTCTCCCATTTGAGCAAGCTAACCAGAAGCCAGAGAGCCAGTGCCCAATTAGTGCAGCTCTTGGGGTACAAAGTAGGGTGGAGAGTGTATTAGGAGGAGCAAAAGGAGATTATCTAGAACAGTTTACCCCTTTTACCCCAAAGCATCTTATCTTATGTTGAGATAAAAAGCTAGTGTTCCCAACACAGGGGACTTACAAAGTCCTATCAGCTATTGTAGGGGTTATCAATAGGCAGCTACCTATTTGTGTAAGTAAAGTTTTATTTGAACACAGCCACATCTATTTATATATTATCTATGTTTGCTTTGGAGAGTTGAGTGACTGTGACAATTGTGTGGCTCATAAAGCCTATTTACTATTTAGCCCTTTAAGAAAAAGTTTGCTGACCCTTGAACTAATGTAATAGTATAAAGAAATGGCAGTTCAGTACTCTTCCCACTTTAAATATTAGCTATCACCAGAATCTTTCATACTGGATAGTGGAAAGAAAACTGCATAAGAGAATGTGAAACTTATTGCTACAGCCTCTGCTTTCTTAAGTTGGTATCAAGGCCATAGCTGATATAAAGTTTCCTTATTTCTCCACCCATTCCATTTCTCCTTTTCTTTTATCAGCATTTCTTTTGGCCTGACCTAGACCTTTGCTGTAGGATCTGCATCCTTGCTTGTCCTGTCTTTATTGAGTTGTTGCAGTTTTCCATTGAGTAGGATTATTGATCAAGTGAGATCTAAGAGGCATTTTAGTGAATCCTCTATATTCTATATGTAATTTTTATCCTTACTATATAGGAGAACCTCAGTTCCTGGTTAATAATTGGGATTAGTTTTTCCAGCCAGTACAGTGACTTCTTTTTTCGCCTATTGATTCAGTGTCATAAGGAGCCCAAAGTGGTCAAGGGACAGTCTCAGCTTCCAATTTAACGGAACCATGACTGTGTGCCCTAGTGGATGCATTTCTCCCTTTACCACAGAACCTCTAAACACACTGAACCCAAGGTCGCAAAGACAGGAAGCAAATGTTCTTTCAGTGGCTTATTTGGTGCAATAGTAAAAATTGTCACTCCAACTTTTACCCCTCGGTTCTCAGATCTGTTTTGGCTGTGGAGAAGTGATCCTATATATATTGTCCACTAGTTTAAGACAGCATCCTTTGGTACTGTATCCGAACCTTTAGCAATCGATAACTCCAGCTTCTTTTGGGTGATGGAGCACAGGCTAAAACCAGTAAATTTTCTGTGTTTTAAAAGCCCGTTGCCACCTTTCCGTCTATATATTGAGGGAGGCATGTGTGAGGTATTGCAACATGGAGTTTGAACTTAAATGTGGATTTCTGTGTGTAAGTGGACCAGCATAGTTCACATGCACATTATCAAGGGTCAGCTGTTTTCCATCCACAGTTGGGAATCCGTGATTGTGGAGGGCTGACTTCAGTTATATGTGGATTTTCAACTGGATGGCCAGTGCCCCGAACGCCTAAGTTATTTAAGGATCAGCTTTATACTGTACTTAGAGAAGGAAAATCTAGAATACGTGTCTGTTCTTAAAAGGACAAATCACTGTCACCCTTATGATGCAAGCTGTCGATGCAGTTATTTTTCTACCTAGTGACTAACTGATCTTTCCTGGGAAGGTCCCATTAGAAGCTTGCTGTGATCTTCTGCTTTTGGGAAATGGGCACTCAGCAGTGGTGGTAACGAGTCAGATTAGCTTTGAAGGGGGAAGACCATGTTGGGCTCATGCATAGCCTCCATTCTTGCCACCATACACTACTTTGTGTATTGAGAAGGGTGGCTAGGGTAAGAGTCTGTGACATATACTGGATAGATAGTCTTGGCAGTTGATTTTTAAGGGCAGTAGATGCCCTCTGATAGTCATTTATGTGATAACAACATGAATATTTTCATATTATACCTATTCTGAGAAATCTATTCATATACTCACTTCTACCATCTTCAAATTTTCAGGGTTTCAGTCTTATTCTTTACAAGTTCCTAACCAGCTGCCCATGGATCAGTATAGATGTGTATTTCAGGTCATCTCTGCTGCTGTGTAGAGTACGTGCTGTGCAACCAGATGTATTTCCAGTGTTCTGCCCACTGTAGGATTTTCTTCCGTTGTTTTTCAGGGCCACACTTCAGCAGGATTCTTATGTCAGCCACTCTCTACTTCCAACTGGTACCAGCATTCTAAGGACTTATTCATAATTCTGGCTAATGCTTTGTCCTATTCTGTTAACTAAGCATGGGGAACTCTCTATGAGGCTGTAGGCGTGGACCGAGGAAGAAGTGGAGAAGCAGAGGGAGCAAGTCCCATTGGATTCTGAGTCGCCTCCTCATGCTGTTTGCTTGTGCCTTATAAATCTGCTTGGCATAGTCTAGATGTGTTGTTTCCATTTAAAAGTGGAAAGCTGCTGCACATGCTCAGTTTTATTCTTGAGAGCTTCATATTACACTCAGTTCAGGAGGGCCATTTCAGGTAACAGTCTTTGGGAGTCCCATGGTAAGGTGTTCAGTCTCTCCCGCAGGTCTAGTAGCAATGCAGTAGTTGCTTTGCAAATGGGAGATAGCTGTTGGCAGAAGAGGTAATGGCCATACTCCTAAACTCTGGGAATGCGCACTGTCATTCTATGGAGAAAGCCAAAGTCTATAAAGCATCTCTGTCTGCCATGGACATTTCCAATACCATTGGATGTGCTGAGTCATAAGGCCCCAGTGGCAGGGTGGCTTGAACAACAGCCAGAACTTGCTATAGGGCCCATTTTTGCCTTGGACCCTCTCAAAACTTATACCCTTATAGGTTGCTTAGTAAACAGTATGCCCAACTATATTGCTTTCAGAATCCAAAGAAGCTTCTTCCCCGCTCCTCCCATTTGCTCCTCCCGCCCCCCCTCCCCCTACCCAGGGGAGTACAGAATGAAGCAACTTTCACTTTAGAAGATCTGTTTTTGTATATCTCAGACCACTGGAATCTCAGAACCCTTATTGATGTGACAAGCCTCAGAACTTTCATGGGATTTAACTTATCTTCTACAATCTATGTTTTTTTTTTTAAGCATTTAGAGAACTTACTCTTCCTTTCTCACCAGGTCCAGTAGTAAAATATTACTACATCAGTGTAATTCTCAGTGGGCCATCCTGCAGTCAAGGGACCTTTGAACTATGTTTTGACTGAGCAGGAGAGTTGATACAGCTATTATTCAGTGACAATGAAGGGGTTCTGTTCTTGAAGGCAACCTGCTTGTGGTTTTTTGTTTGTTTGTTTTTGGTATGTGGGGGAAGCATTTGCTTGATAATTAGTTGCAATATTAGTTACCAAGAGCTGTGCTGATTTGGTATAGTAAAAATTCTACATCTGCAAGCATGGTGATTGGCAAGTTTGTGATAATTCACGATCATTCTCCAAACCTACTTGACTTTTGCACTGGCCAAATAATTGAATTAAATGAAGATGTAGTAGGCATTTTTCAAATCTTCCATGGCACTTATCTCTGCAGTTTCCCAAGGGATGTTGCTTTGATTTACTATCTTGGGAAAGTTAAATGAGCAGTCTAGTGGTGTTCACTTAGTCCTTCCTTAATAGTCCTCACTCCATTAATCAGAGAATGAATAGGGGGATTTGCCAATTACTAAAAATTTGAAAAATGTATGTTCTGGGACTGGGGAAATAAGTACTGGTGCTACTCTTGAGATAGACTTGGCCATGACCCCTTTATTACTTGACCTCCAGAGACATCTATCTGGTCTGATTAATGGACTATGGAAATGTTTTGGGATTCCAGGGATTAGTGTCAGTTCAGAACCAAAATATAACTCCAGTAAAAAAAAAAAAAAAGTGAGTTAATCTGAAGGTGACATAGATCTCAACATTTTAAAAGAAAAATGTGAGATTTTAACATGTTTTTAGGCACAGGAAAAAATCCTGTAGAGAAGAGAAATTGTAATTATAGGAGAAAGTAATTACTAGAGCAGGATTTCTGCCTCTAGTGGACTCATGGATGGATCATGCTTAAACAGGAGGAAAAGATAGGTAAATGTAACAGAAGGGCAAGAGAATCAATAGTTGTCAGAAGAATGGTTGAAGTTAAGAATCCATGGGGAATGGAGAAGTAGTCCTAAAGGTTCCAAGAAAGATAGTGATGAGAAACTGAAGGATGTCAAGGGACAGGAGAACTAAATGTGGTTGAACAGGAGGACTGAAGAGAAGTAATAAGAAGGACGGAAGGATAGACACCGTGGACATTCAAGTTTAAAATGTCAGCATCAGAGCAGTTCTGAGCGGCGATGAGTATGATCTTGTTTGCTATCCTGGAATGGAAGTGAAAACTGTAGGAATTGAGGTCAAGGAGTTTTGAAGCGGTGTTATGGCATGTATCAGATATATCTACATTCAGGTCACTTAGAGTGATAGTAGTGATGGGTTAGAAAGGGAAAGTATGAGCCTTTCAGTGAATGTTAGGGAGTTTGGGATATTAATGAAGACAAATAGAGGATGGTATACCTGCATGCACGAACACAAAGGAAAAGAAGTAGAAAAGAATAATAACAAGTGCCATCTAGGATTTTAAGTGCTTTCCCTATATTAAATTGCTCAGTTGTCATAACAACACCAAAAGGTAGGTAGTGTCATTCTTGTTTTACAGATGAGGAAGCTGAGGCACAGAGAGCTAGAGTAACTGAGCCCAAGATCATACACTTACTAAGGGGTGGAGCTGAGATTCGAATGCAGGAAGTCTACCTCCAGAACCCATGCATTTAACAGTGACACTGCTGCCTTTGCTCATCTGCTGTTATGCTGTATTAAATCCTGAAAATGGTCTAGGAGTAGCAGTGGAAATTAGGTTTCCTGTTTTCCCCTTCTCTAATTTATAGCAAATGAAAGAATAACTTTTTGTCAAGGGGGATTCAAGAAACATTCCTTCTAAGGCTAGAAGGTAGAGAAGTTTTTGAAAGGGTCGAATGGCACAGGGGAGATTTCTTAAATTAGGATAGGAACTATAGGAGGATGGTCAGCTGTCGAAGTGGGGAGAGAACAAGGAGCAAGGAGACATTAGATCACCTGGAGGGGGGAGTGCAATTATGTAAGTGGCTAAACATGATAGGGATTGGAAGCCCATCACTGGGTCAGTGTTGTCGGCAGGTATCCATTAGGACTCTAGGTGGTGTCAGAGACCTGATGATACAAGAAGACTAAGTTTTCCCTGTCTGTGAAATAAACTGCATTCACTGTTTTGCTATTGTTAACAGTTTAGAAAGCCAAATCCTGGTCTTATGTTTCACCTGTGGTCTTATGTTTCACCTACGTAGTTGACCTTTGACATTACTTTCCATAATCTTTTCTAGTTAACTTTTGCCATTATCTTGGTTCTGCTTGCTGTCTTTCAGCTGATCCACGCTTATTTGTGTAAATTAGGCAGTGCATTGCTGATATGCTAATTAAGAGAATTTGGGTCTTCCTCCTTGCAGTTGCTCACAGTTTACACCTTTAAACAGAGGCTTCATCAACAGTTTTTTTTTTTTTTTGCTTCTGCTTTTTCTGTTCTCAATTGCTTCCACATAGATCTGTTCACATGGTCTAATTTAAGGATGTATAGTTCTCTTATTTGGGAATTGGGGGAAAAGAGCTATGGAATCTCTAGGTTTTTGAGCAGTTGAGTTGAATGTTATCTAAAAATAATTCTTGCATGTTATTTAAAAGCCTCGTACTGAGAGACATGGCATAGTGGGTGGAAATCAATTAAGATCATTTAGGAGTGGATTTAAACTCAGTTTTCCACTTACTAATGATATCATTTTCTTAACTGTTAACATCTATAAAAAATATAGTACTTATCTCTAAAAGTTATTGAGATTAAAGAGAACATGACAGTATTTCATGTAATATCTGGCATATAGTAATGCTCATTAAATAGTAACCATTATAATTGTTATTATTTAGAATGTTGTTTTCCATATTCCTGTTGCAGCTTCTGAAAATTTTCTGTTCACTTTGCATCCCCTGAAATGTTAGTATTTCATGTCTTCCCATTTTTTTTGTTTGAGACCATCAGTATTCAACCCAGGATATTTCACTCACTCAACAGATATTCCATGTTTTATTGGTCTATCTTTCCCATTTGATGCAACACAAGAGGGTGGTGGGCAGTCAGTGTGTTTAGCTCACGTTGTAGATACATTTTTCAGATTGCTTACCACACAGCTAAAATGGTAGAACTACCTGTATGCAGACTCTGAGGCTACTTGGTAGGAAATCATCAAGCGCTGTGAAATATCTTATGCTCTTGGAGGCAGTAGTTGATATTCTCTGCTTGCCCGAGTGTCTCTCATAGCTCTTGCTGTTTCACATGTTCTGGTTTACCCACTTCCATGTGCAGAGACTCATACTTGTTAGCTTCATTGATGTAGTTTTTGACTCTATTTTGGGGGACCATGTTCTTTCACCTACTTGGTTTTGATTCCCTTTCTGCTGTCATTTTGTTTCCTTCCTATTTGGGTTCCAGTTTGTCCAGGAATTATTGTATTCAAGAGTAGTGAGTCCTTTTTTTTCTAGCAGTTGGTCTAATTTGCTAGATAGTGAATGTGAACCACCAGGATGATGAAGTGTACATAATTCACACCCATTCAGTCACTAGCACAACCATATTTGGACTGAAGATACTTGGAGATTACTTGAATGTCTGTAGCCATTTGGGATAATGTCTCTGGAGTGTCCTGTGTGTATAAGCAGTAAAAATCAAAGAAATGTGTTCTGAAGCATACCAGTTTTAATTATAATAATTTTTTTTCTTTATCTTTACAGGGATTTGTGGAACTGACTATATTTCCCACAGTTGCAAACTTGAATAGAATCAAGTTGAACAGCAAACAGTGTAGAATATACCGAGTAAGGATCAATGATTTAGAAGCCGCTTTTATTTATAATGATCCAACCCTGGAAGTTTGTCACAATGAATCAAAACAGTAAGTTATACATTTAAAAGTTGAGATCTCTAACAGTATTTTTAATGTCTGTTGCTTTTACCAGTCTGCACGTTTCATTCCAGAAATTTTACTAGTTCTGTTCAACATAGTAAGTAATTAAGTTTTCCTTCTTCAGACTTCAGTTTTAAAGTACTGTTGGAGAACTTTAAATGAATTTTCTTAGCTATTTTTCTAGTTTAAATGTTTTTTTTTAAATACTTCATAAATATTAAATGTAAGTTCAATAAGTTTAGGTGGTCACCAAAATCTGTTGGTGATTACTATAAAATATTCTATAAAATTTTTTAATTACTTTAGAATATTATATAAAAATATTGTCTGAAATAAATCATTCCTTCACTTGAAATATTACATCTATTGAGACTACTTGTGATTTTTATTAGTAAATATATATTGTGATCAGTTTTATACTTTTTTTATTTCAATACTTTTTTTATTTTTCCACACAATATGATAGGCTTCATATTTTTGTCATTTTTATGGTCAGGTAATAGTCTAGTTATTCAGTATACTATAGTTTGCATGATTATTTTCCAGTTGTTTGGTATTTGTATAATTTTCAGCTTTTATGATCATAAGTAATGTCCAGTAAATATTGTGGCACAGATAAATTTTTTCCCCTTCGAATTATTTCCTTAGGAAAGTAGGATTACTTATCATTCTAAAGGCTCTTATTAGCATTTTACTTGATTGTGCCCCAGTAAGATTTTTGCTAATTTAAGTACTGTCAACTGCATTTGAAGGCACTTGTTGTTTCAAAACTTTGATAGATTAGATTATACATTTTTTATGATTCTCAGTATTTTGGAATAGAATACCCCAAACTATAAACTCTTTTTTATATATTATAAACTCTTTTTAGTCATGATGGTATTTGAACTAGTTTAGTTATGTAATATTGCCTTAAGGTAGGAGTTCTCAAAGTATAATTCCCAGACATGCAGTGTCAACATCAACTGGGAACTTGTTAGAAATGCAGATTCCTAGGCATTACCCCAGACCTGCTGACTCAGAAACTGGAGATAGGGTCCTGCAGTTTGTGTTTTAACTAGCCTGCCAGGTGATTATGACAGATGCTAAAGCTTGAGAGCTACTGTCTTAAAGGATTGGAAGGGTTAAGAAAGGAGACTTTTTTTAGACAAATTTTGATCCCAGTAATCACTCATTTAGACTCTTTTAGACTCAGAGAAGAGAAAGTATTAGGAAAAATTGGGGAAAATTCAGAGAATCTCTGAATTGGTCCTGTGCCTTCCCATTTCATAAAGGTGAGCTGTTGAAATTACATTGCTTTTACAGCCACACTTGTGGAACTGATTAAAAAAAAAAAAAAAGACTTATTACAAGATCATCTGTGTCCTCTTCTGTCCCCAACCAAAAAAAACAGAATCATCTGCCTTTGGGTTAGTATGTACCACTAATGAATGGAAAAGGCAGGGAGGGGAGCCATTGCCTTGCGAGAAGGCCAAAATAGCTACCCTATCGAGCCTTGAACTCTGAATTTGATGATAGAATAAGAAGCTTCTCCACCTGCCAGTTGTAAAACAGTGTTTGCACATCTACTTTACCAGTTGTTGCTGCTCAGGTCTCAAAGATGATGATCTGTGACAATGCAATGATGAGAAACAGTGGGCCCCAAATCTGTTGAGGAAGCAGGATTTGTTTTGGCTATGTTTGTTGTGAGGTGATGATATCCCCCCAGATTTTTCTCTAGTGATAGGGAGGATACCTTGTCACCTTTAGTGTTCTAAATAAAGAAGAGGAAGTCACAAAGGAGAGTCTTTTCAAAAGTTAGGTTAGGATATTAGGAAAATAGAATATATTTAAAATATTCTTTTCGGCTAGAACCAGAGTTCTGTTAGCCATGGTCACTTAGTAAGTACTTGCTAACTACCCTTGCCTTTCTGCTAGCTCCAGAATCTTGATTGCTTTTAAGAGAGATGACATTAGTTATTTTTGCTGGTGTTTGTTTATTCTCTTGTTCAAAAGAGGATTTCAGATTCATTTTAGATTTTTATTAACAGTTTTAAAAAGTAGCTAATGAAATTTGTATGAAGGATAAAAAGTATACAGGATGGTGGGTACACACGCTATTAAGTTACTGCACAATTAATAGAGGAAAAACTGTAGATTTGATTTTGATTGCCATGCCAAAGAGGGAAACCCTATCACTTATATGCACTATCACTTACTTATATGATCCATTCATTAGATACAAGACAGACACATACTAATTATTCAGAAGATATAATACTTTTCTTAGCGGGCAGATGTGAAAAATATCTCCTGTGGATGACATTATTTTTAAAGGAAACTTTGGGGAAGGCAGTTAAGATCTTTAGCATGTCCCTTGATACTTGTTACCTTTCTTCTAAAGTAACTTACTTTAATGAACCAATACAATTTCTACTAAAGCTGAAATGAAGTATAGCAGTTTTGAAATTGAAAATAAATCAAACTTAAAAATCAGTGGTAAAATTTGATCTTTAATACATACATGAATGTCCTAACATTCAAAGAAGTAATATACTACTTTACCGCATTTTCTTCTTATTTGTTTTAAAGTTAAGGTGCTAGGCCCTCCTATTTTTAATGGAAAGAGTGTACTTTCTTACCTTGGTTGAGAGTCAGCACCTTTGAAGTATAGGGGGATTGTAAAGAAGGGAAACAGATAAGAGACTAAGGTATTTTTATGTATTTTATCCACATGCATGTTAAACTTAGTTGTTAAATTACCTGTACTAGCGATTAAAAACCCTATTGGTTATGTAACGTCCATAAGGCTCCGTTCTCTGCGTCTCTCTGTGTTTTGGCTTATTGTCTGCCAGTAAAGTAATTGCAGCACTTGAAGCTTCTCCAAATAATTTTGTGTTTGGATATCATAACTTATAGTTTATAGTTTGCCTTTGTAGAAGCTAGATCTCTTTGGTGTTTTTTTTTTTTAATTTTTTTTTTTTTTTTATTGCTGTATTTCTTTCTTCTTAGAATAAAATAAGTATAGACTTTGTCAGAGAAATTGCTTCTATGGATGGGTAGCCTGCAATGGCTGATATCTCCCCTCATTGTTTTTTTCCCTTCCCTAATAGGCTTTGCCACATTGAGAAGACATTTTATTCTGTTTGAAAAGTCTCAACTTTCCAAAGTTCCTAGAATATAATTTAATTCCTGTCTCCTGCCTTCATTTCCTGTCTCCTGCCTTCATTTCCACTGAGTGGCAGTAGAAATGAAGCTATCTTAAGATATAAATGAAGTAGCTATTGAGTGATTACAGTAATTAATAATATTGCTTAGAATTAAGTTGTCATAACTGAAGCATTAGTCAAAACTTCAACAGGAATTTTTCCTGTACTGTTCTACCTTCTGCTTTAGGGCTTCCAGCTCTGGAGAGCTTGTTATATTTTAGAGCACCCTCTAAATGCTCAAAAGTTCTTTGTTATATCAAACTATGCTCTGTTTTGTTATATATTCATAAACTTATACTAATTAAATATTGTTTTTCCCTAAGTTTTTTCTTTTCCTGTCCCTAGAATATCAATACTCTCAACCATTTCTCATCTAAAATTCTTCCCAAATCTGTACCATTCTTTTTGAATGCTCTGAATGCTCTCTGGTTTGGAATTGTGTTTTCTTAAATGCAATAATTCTGGAACTAGATAGAGTTCTTCCTACTTGTACTAATAAGCATATGCATAGCAATAGAGCCATTTTGTCCTTGTTTATATTTCGTGTTTCTAGTAGCTTGAAATTCGTTAGCTGTTCACAGATTTTAAGTAGTTGGCTCAAGTTTGAGGTTATAGTTAGTGAAATCCTCTAGGCTTATTCATTGAAAACCTATTAAGGTACAGTTTTCTCTAAGGAACCTTATTTTACAGTCTTATATTACATGTTTTGATTACTATTAAAAAGTCATCTTTATTAATTTTGGTATTGGTTCTCTTTTTGGAAAATGGATTTTCTGTTGGCTGGCTTTTTTTGTTTGTTTCTGTATGTAAACAATCAAAATTGAAGACAGAAGAAAAAATGTTGACAAGGATGTAGCGTAACTGGAATTCTCAAACACTGCTAATAGAAATGTAAATTGATTATGAATATATGCATACTCTATGATTGGCAATTTTACTCTTAGGTATACACCCAATAGAAACATGTTCATGTGTTCACTAAGAGATATGTACGAAAATGTTTATAGTAGCATTCGTAATGGTTAAATCTGGAAATGACCTGAAGACCCATCAATGGTAAAATGGTAAATTGTAGTGTATTCTTACACTATTGAAATTCTTAACAATAATGAGAATGAATGAATAACAACTACATGCAATAATATGGATTGATCTCACAAACTTAATGTTGAATAAAAAAAGTCAGACACAAAAGAATATATATTAAGTTGTTAATCTTTCACATTAGCTGTCAGAATAACGGGTTACCCTTGGTGGTGGGAAGCGGGGTTTGGTTAGTGATTACAAGAGGGCTTCGGGAGGCTGGTAAAGTTCTGTTCTCGCTCCGCATGCTGGCTACTTTGGTTTTGTGAAAATTCATTGAGCTCTGTACTTAGAGTATATATACTTTTCCGACGTATATTGTGCTTCCATGATTTTTTTTAAATAGAGAAAAAGTTTACATGTAATTTTAAGTTTTGCAAAATCTTCACCTATAGTTTTAAGAAGCACATCTTTCTTTGATGAGAAATTAACACATTATTTTAATTTAATGTGGATGATTATAATGGGTTCTTAGAGAAAATTCTTTTGATCACCTTAATTTACTTTTTTTATTTTTTCAATATCCCCTATAGCATTACTCATTTTTCAGCTTTGTTTCCTTGAGAAGAACTAGGGATTGGAGATGGTGATGGTTATAGAGCCAAAGGCACATTAATATTTTGTATTCATTATTACTCTGAAAATTGAAAACACTTACTATGATCTTGCCTTGTAATTTTTGGCTTTTATGACGTTATTATGAAAGGAAACATATTTGATTCATATTATGAAAACAAACACTGAAATCCAAACCATGAGAAGATTGTTCTCCTAACTAACTTTCCAATAGATTCCATTTATAATGACTCACCATTTTATTTGGACCACTTTACCTTTTCTCAGGAAATAAGGATGTTAAGAGAATAATTTCCCATAAAGAAACTGAGCAGTCTAATAACTGAGGCATTTTTGAATTTCACTGCTAACTAGGGGAAAATTACAAGTTCTTCTTCACCTGTCTTTCAAATTTCATGTTTTTGAAATTTTATTGAATAGAAATTGCAATCTATAGATGTAGTCTTTAAAATTATATATTATGTTTAACTAAGTGCTGGCAAGGATGTGGAGCAACTGGATCTGCCATATAGTGCTTGTGGGAATGCAGAATGGTGCAGCCATCTTGAAAAACAGTTTGGCAGATTCTTATAAAGCTAAACTTATATTTACCATATTGATTCAGGAGTCCCACTCTTGGGTATTGGTACTACCTACAGAAGTGAAAATTAAATTCACATAAAAACTGATACACAGTTTGTCCATAGCAGCTTTATTTGTGATGGTCGCAAACTAGAGACAACTCAAATCTCCTACAGTAGGTGAATAAACAATAAACAATCTGCGGTACATTCTGTACAGTGGATTACTATTCACTGTAAAAAGTAACAAACTATTAATACCCGTAATACTTTTGATGAATTTCTGAGACATACTGAGACAAGCCAGCTTCATAAGATTGCATTCTGTGATTCTGTTTATTTGACACAAGGCATAGCACAAGAGACTTTTTGGGGGTGATGGAGAGCTGTCCTGTATCCTGATTGTGGTGGTGGTTACACATGTTTTAAAACTTACACACCAAAGGAAAAAGAATTATTTTTGCTTTTTTTGTGTGATAAGTTTTTTAAAATAGGTGGTATGTGAAAACAAGAGTTCGTTTTTACTGTGGTCCTGGAATTTTTACACCTTTTACGTGTTTACCTAACAGAAATAAATTGTTAAAATTACTGAGCAATCTGTTTACTTCCAGAGCCTTCTGTTGTGTAGTTGTTAAAATCCATAGTTAATATTACATCCTTTCTAGTTAGTGGAGAGAGATTGCTTCTGTCAAATTAAGAGTGTATCACTTGAATGTTTTCTTTAATGGCTTTTCCCTATAATCACTCTGTAGAGTATATAAAACTTGTCTTTTAAGTAGGCTAAAACTTAGTAAGCTTAGTGAAATGTCACTAACTTTGTGGATTCATCTAATGACAAGATGATAGACATAAAGGTACACAACAAGAATATGGATCATGGTGTGTCTTGTTTTCTTGCTCTTGCCATTCCCTGTGTTTTTTCCCCCCTTACATTTCTTCTGTATCCCTTTAGCTGATTTCAGTGAGGAAATGTAGAGTGAGTGAGTGTGTGTGTGTGTGTATGTGTACATGTACATATGCATACATACATCATGTAAATTGTTTTTATGGAATAAAACGATGTTTTCATATATTCATAAGACTTCTGTGTATTTTCATCCAATGAGAAATAAAGCCAAGTAACTTAAACAATTATTTATTGATTACCTTGGCATATAGGAGATATAACAATAAACCAGCTGAAAGTTGTCCCCTCGTTCAGCTTACATTGTTATTTCATGCACTTGGGGAATGAAGAGGAGCAGTATGACATTTTGAGAATTGATTTTCATTGTTTTAAACATCCTAATTTCTGTCAAATTATAAAGATCGTTGAATCCATTAAAATTTTTGCCAGATCAATAAAGAATAATTATTTTTCAAATTCAGCCTATATTCTCTATATTTGTATTAGGAGAGTATAGAGGCTTTCACATTCCAAAATTAATGAAGAATGTGATAATCATAATAATAATCACATAGCATTGGTGAATGGGCTGATTATATGTCACTGTATTTGTAGTTTAATAGTTTTTGTCATGGCGAGTAGAGCAACAGTTAACTTGGCTGAAAAGCATGCTTATGAATTATGTAAGATGATGTAATGCTTACAAACAAGTGGTGTCACATATTTAAGAAAATACTTGATGAAATATATGGCTTATTGTTAAAGTGTTTTGTTCCTCCTCCTAGGAGAAATCTCAATTATTTTTCCAACGCCTATGCAGCTGCAGTTAGTGCTGTGGATCCTGATGCAGGAAATGGAGAACTTTGTATTAAGGTTCCGTCGGAGTTATGGAAACATGTTGATGGTAAAATACCAAAAATATACTGATTGTGCAATAAAATCATATTAGATTCAGTGGCTACAACTTTTACATGAAAATTAATAATGTCAAAATTATAAATTAATCAGCTGAAATGTACACAAGTTTTTCCCCCCTTTATTGAGCACAAGCAAACACAAAAATAGCAATCAAGGGCTGTGATAACAATGTTTGTTTTGTTTATTTTTTAGAATTTTTATAAGGCTTTATTTGAATCAAACTGACAAGGAGTAAGTGAGCAAGATCTCAAATGCTTCTCACTGTTTTTTTTTCCTCATTTGTTTTTAAAGTGAAACAGAAAAAATTTAGATGGGTGGAACAATTTGTAAAGACTTAAGAACCCACACAATATCAAATCAGTTTAGAATTATAGCATTTTATAGTAGGAAGAATCCTAAAAATCTTCTGTTTTAATTCTTTTCTTCTACTTAATAGTCACCTGAATTCCAGAGAGAGTAAGTGACCTACTAAAGGTCATTAATTAGTACTAGACTCAAGGCTAGAACGTAGGTTTTCTAACACTTACTTTTGAGTATCCAGTCTTATTTCTAAATTTTTATTTTCTTTTGTATAAAGTTATAGTCATAATTATTATATATAACCTTCTGCCTGCCTTTATTTAGCCTTATAAAAATTAACCAAGACAAGGAAGTAAAAGACTTTCGCTTTGTTCATACTTATTTTTGGTAGTTTTTGTATGTGTCGGGGGGGATTTTTTGGGGGAAAGGGGTTTGCCCAGCTTAGGAGACAGGCCCGAAAGGTTCATAGATAAGAGATAGTCCACATGGTTATAATGTTTTAGAGTAAATTAAAAGAAGCATCTTTTAATCTTAGTATGAAAGCAACACATTATGTAGAAGTCAAAACATAATAAATAATGTTTAATGTAAATTCTTGAATAGTCTTCCCTATCTACCCCAGTCTTTACTTCTTCACCTTCTCTCCAAAGTCACCAACTCCTCAACTATCTGTGGGGAATGTGAAAAGAGAACAAACTTGAATAGTAAGTTTTGAATTGGGTCAAGTTTTGAATTTTTTCTTTAGGCAGTGTAGCGCTGTCAGTAATGTTGACAGGAGGATATGGCTTAACCAGAGCTATATTTGGGGGAACACAGGTAGCAGTACTAGAGTTAAGTGGAGGGGTAAGGACACGAGTGAGGGCAGGCTATTGAGTTAAAGTAGGTGGAGAAATGCTGGAAGTCTGAACTAGGTTAAATAATGTGTTTTTTCATGTAAAACTGAGCCTTTGATTCCCATTTTTTGTTCGGTGTAAGTCTGTCCCCTATTATATAGACCACTGTTACTTAATTATATATTTATGTATCAATATGTGTATTTATTTGTTGCAGAATTAAAAGTCCTGAAGATACACATCAATTTTTCTTTGGATCAGCCAAAAGGAGGTCTTCATTTTGTGGTACCCAGTGTAGAGGGAAGTATGGCAGAGAGAGGTGCTCATGTTTTCTCTTGTGGGTATCAAAATTCTACAAGGTAGATTATTAATTCTTATGTATTTCAGTTAATTTCATTTTTCAATTCTATTTTTTCTATGTATCTATAATATACACGTTTAGTGGAAAAGTACCAGTTTGATCCCCTAAACTTCTGTGTCACCTGAATCCTGTTTCATTAGTCAGTCATTCTTCCTCAGTCTTGTCGTCTTCTCTCCTTTTCAAGTCTCCTGTTCTAAAATCATCTCCATTCTTTTTTTTAACTTTATGTTGAAGTAAACATAGAAAAGTACAGAAGTTTTAAATAGTACACACGCTCAATAAATTTGCACAAGTGAGCAAACCCATGTAATCCACACTCACATCAAGAAAAAGAACATTACCAGCGTCACAGAGTCCTACCTCCCGCCCACTTCCATTCACTCTCTCCACCGGTTATTCTGCCCAAGAGCAACCACTGTCCTGATTTCTAAAATACCATAGATGCACTACTCCAGTTTTGGAACTTTATATAAACGGAAACATATACATTATGCTTTTTACATCTGGCTTTCTCACACTATGGTAGTGAGATTTACCTTCATTGTTGTGCAAAATTGTAGTTCTCATAGCTCTGTGGTTCACTACATTGATAGTAAACTATAATATTAATGATATTATTGAAATATTATTTTATAATATTTTCTCCTCAAATCATTAACTCCTCCAATCCAGGGATGATGTCTTAATACTTCTTTTGTTTCAATACCAAGTACAGATCCTGGCACTAATAAAACTTGATCTTAATTGGTAGAAAGTTGTATACAAATTTTATGTCTGGCTTTATCAGCACTGTTTGAATTTATACAATGCATCATATTCTGTACTCCGAAAAAGCAGTTTCTGAACTTATGGAATAGATTCTGAATATTAGTTGTGTTTTTTAAAACTTCATTATAAGCTTTTTTAGTTTCTGGAAATGAATGCTACATAAAAACTGACTCATTTGAATAAAGAAGAGAAAATTATTTTTAATTAAAAAATTGGAAACTAAAAATTGCTTACCTCTTTTTTAGAGTAAATATCGCCAAATAATATTTGCAGTCAGGTTTCTATAATCACATTCTTTCAAGTTGCACAGTAAAAAACTTTAGTAGGCAAATAGCTAAAATTCATTTCTGTATATAATTTATAAATGTTAAAATAACTTTTACAAGGGGAAAACAGTATAGATTATACTTTCAACATATTTTCTATCCTGTTCTTTTTTCTAGATTTTGGTTCCCATGTGTTGATTCATACTCTGAATTATGTACATGGAAACTAGAATTTACAGTGGATGCTGCAATGGTGGCTGTTTCCAATGGAGATTTGGTGGAGACAGTATATACCCATGATATGAGGAAGAAGACCTTCCATTACATGCTTACTATTCCAACAGCTGCATCAAATATCTCCTTGGCCATTGGACCTTTTGAAATACTTGTAGATCCATATATGCATGAGGTATGGCTTCTTGCTCCTTTCTCTGCTTTCACCCTTTTATTCTTGATAAAAAGAAGAATATTAAAGAAATACTGTTTTTCTAAACTCTTAACTATCGAGACTATCACAAGAGCAAAAAGGTTTGCCTGTCTGATATGTTTAATGACATTAATTCCCAAATGAAGTCCTTTCAAAATGTTGTCATATTAAACTTTCAGATTTTTTTCAAGAGAGGGCTTAGCATTCCAAAAGAGCTTCAGGTATGCCTTAATTAGAGTATAGGTTGATTTCTGTAATTCTGTTCATTATTATTGTCATCTTTTTGTTTGGCATATGTACAGATGTTTTAGTTCCATCCCTGGATTCTGAAAAATTGCAATTTCAAAATTAAAGAGCAAGATTTGTTCTCATTTCAGTATATATCAAGGAAAAGAGAAAAGCCTGAGGCAGTGTTAGAATTCTGGTCTGGTCAACAAACTCATGAAGGCTTCTTCTAGTTTCCTCCCATCCCATATTTTGTGACAAATCATATATCAGTTGGTAGGCTAAATAGTGCTTTTAAGCCTCCCCATACATGCCACTTCTGGTGGTTAGAAAGTAATTCATTGGTTATTGACCCTCTGGGCTATTGCACACTTTTAAAGCAACATTTGAATGAATCTCTTTTCGTTTACTATTAGTCCTTTATGCTTTCAGTTTTAGTTATTTTTTTGATGTGAGGCTTATACTGTGACCATATATATCTCAACAGCATTTCTTTGAATAATGTGAGCAAAAATTGAGGGCAGCCAGGTTTAGACTGTTAGTGAGCTCCTCTGTCTGCTCTTATATTTGCTTTCCTGAAATTCAGAAGATTTTAAAAATCACTCATGGAAAATATTCAATATATTTGTTTTTACTGTCTTGACAACGTCTCTTAAAAGTGTATTCACTGATAAGATTGGCAGTATTTTTCTTGTCTTTGGTAAATGATCAACTTTAAAATCATTTGATTAGTACCTACTTTGTGTTTTGGAAGAAATTTTTGTTCCCTGCTCTGTCATTGGATGAGGGGAAAGGTAAATGAAAGTTAAGAAGTATTTTTCTTGAATACTTAGAGTGCATTACTTAGTCTTTCTGTGTCTCAAATAGTTTTAATTTTTACCATGTTTTCATCAGATTTGCTGTCGTATAAGTTTGTCTGAAAGTGAATCTTTTTTTGATGAATAGTATTATAATGCTAATCATGATGCATTTTGGTCCCTGCCCATTAATAATACATAGATGTCCATCCCTCACTATTATTGTAGTCTCCAGTTTGTTCTTTTATAATGTTATTAGAATGATAGTTTTTATCATACGTTTAAACTTTCCTTGCCTCCACAGTCTTACAGTAATCAGAGCTTTTTAGCATAGCTATCAAGGTCTTCTAGAATTTGACCCTAACATTCCTTTCTAGCTTTTTTCTAATTACTTTCCTATTTATATTTTTATTATTCAATACAGTTTACTTAGGTTTTCCTGATTATACCTTGCTTCTTCCTTTCTCTGACATTGTTTGAGATGTCTTCTTCTCCTCTCCTTACCTGTCAGACTTTTGTTCAATTCAAAAAGATTAGCTCTAATTCAGTCCCCTGCATGAAACCTTGCTGGATCATTCTAGTAAGAGTGATATGTCATTGTTGATGCTGTTCATTTGACATAGAATCATGAGATGGTATACGTGTCGTGTCCAGGGTGTGAGATGTAGCCTAGTAAGGAAATCAGAATTACTATTTCTGTTGTAGGAATTTCTTATCTCTTAAATAGCAGTAAACTTCCCTGCAACTTTCAACACGTAGTCAAGATAGTGGAGGAGGACTACAGTAATTTTTCTTTATCTGTAGAAAAGATAGTATGATAACAATAATTAAGATAGTACTGTGGTGTGTCATATTCACTAGGTTAGATACTTATGAAATCAAAGGTAGTTCTACAATAAGTCTTGAAATGTAAATCTTTCTTTTGTATGCATATACAAAAGAAATTTTAACTAATTTGGAACCAAAGTTTTATTTTCATGCTGTAAGCATTTCACAGACTTATAATCCATCATGAATTTAATTTTTAAGTACAATAAATGTTTTGTAAATACAGTCAGTAAGTAATCACTGACTTCAAACCAACATTTTCTTTCATTACCATGACTTTGTAAAAAAAAAAGAAAAAAGGATTTACATGAACATTTATTTATAATTGGAATATTTAGCAAATTTAAAATATTAAAGTTATTTAATTATTTTTTTCTTGCTTTTTATTTTTAGGTTACTCATTTTTGTTTACCTCAACTTCTTCCATTACTTAAACATACTACATCATATCTTCATGAAGTTTTTGAATTTTATGAAGAAATCCTTACATGTCGATATCCATACTCTTGTTTCAAGACTGTATTCATTGATGAGGCTTATGTTGAAGTGGCTGCTTATGCTTCCATGAGCATTTTTAGGTTGGTATTTATTCAAATTTGAAATGCTTAAATTAGGGTAATGATGTGAAGACAGGTTATTTTATGATCAATTTTAAGATGTATTTTGAACTTTTTTTGTTTAATTTAAATATGGTTGGCTTTGTAGAAAATCTAGTGTTTTTTAAAATTAAGACATGTCTACAAGGAAAAAGAAGAAAATTTCAGAATAACCCAAAAGACTCATATTGTCTTTATCCAGAATTGGCTGATAGTAATATTTAACATATTTTAGTCTCTTTTCTGCTTATGCAATTTAAAAAAGCATACAAGTAATTTTGTGGAAAACTAAGGAGGGTTTTTTCTTATCACTATTTAAAAATTTAATATTGTCAACTTTTTTGTAAGAAAAAAGAACTTTATTTTCTTTTTCTACTTTACCTCCTTTCTTTCATTCCTTGAAAAATTCTAAATTAAAAAATTTTATGTCTCAGGGTCATTTTACCCTTTCTGGACCTAAATTTTCTCCTCTGTGAAAAGAAGATAATAATATTGTCTCTACATTCTGCAGTGTTGTTAGAAAGATCCGATGGATCAATGTATATGACAGTAAATAATAGAGCATAAAAGGTTAATAGCTATTTAGAAAAGATGTTTGAAATTAGAAGAGCCTTTCACAGAAGGATCAGTTTCTGATTAGTGATGTTTCCTTCTCCCCACAAAGAAGTTTTTATGTTTTTTTATGGAAATCAGTGGGAAACATTGCAGTCTTTGCTTTAAGCAAAAGTTTTCAAGGTTATGGATTTCAGCTAAATGGTGAAAAGATGCAAAAGCTCTTTGGGAGAATATTGTTTTTTCTCTTTTATGCCTAACTTAAATTTTATTATTTTAAATGTATTTATTTCATTTTGACTTGATAATTGTTTATTTCTTGGTTATAATTAGCGGAGTCTTCTTTTAATTTCCAGCACAAATCTGTTACACAGTGCCATGATTATAGATGAGACACCTTTGACTAGAAGGTGTTTAGCTCAGTCCTTGGCTCAACAATTTTTCGGATGTTTCATATCCAGAATGTCTTGGTGAGTAATTTCAAATTTTACAACCAATAAATAAAAGGAATTAAGAATTTTTTTAATTTTTTTTTTCCTGTGGTGTAAGCTGACCTTTGTCCTAACGGCAGGTAGTTAGTTATTATAAAAGACCCTACTCTGTATATATTTAAAGAAAAATCATGAGTATAAATTTCATCCTAAATTTTTGGCCATGAATTCAATATAGTTAGTTCTGTAATTCGCATTAAGGATAGGGTAAGAATTTTGATAGCAATGGTTTCCTAAAAACTGAATGAATACTATAGATAAAAGGATAAAAGGACTTCAGTGTTAGAAAATTATGGTCAGAATTCTAACGTCAATGTTCAGTGCAGTTGGTAATGTTCAAGATAATGTTTAAGGTAAAATAGTGGTCTTCTATAGTAGTGATAATGAATAGTGAAGTTCCTACTGGTGCCTAGCTTTGTATTAATTTACTCGAAAGATGTGGGAGACAAGAACAATTTTTATTTTTATTTTTTTATTAACTTGAGATAAATTTGAAGAAATATACAAGACATGATTATATTTTATAATTGTAGTCATTCTGTGCTGTAAATAGTATGTGAATTTTGTTGTTGTTGTTGTTTTTTCTTTGTTGAAGGGAAGAAGGCAGAGGGTAAGCCTTTTGATTTGTACTCTCCCTAAAATTACATAGCTTTATTTTAAAAAAGTGCCTGGAACATGATAGGCAAAATGTTTAAATGAACAAATGAATGAATGGATAAAGAAACGAATAAATAAATGAATCGTGTCATTTGTCTTTCCTCTTTAGAAACTAAAAGGTAAATTAAGTAATTAAACTTTAGATCTTAGACTCCCACTGATAACTGTGCATGGGATTAACAATAATAGAATGTGGACTTTAAGAATTCAACAGTACAGTCCTGGCTATGAGCAAGTTTCTTTTTTTTTTTAGATGCAGGCAATATCCATAGAGTTGGGCAAGAGGGAAGCAGCACTGCCAGAGTAGAGCATAAACATAGGAACATTATACTTGAATAAGACTGTAAGTCAGTGTTATCATTAAAGCCAGGCATGAAGAAAGTACAAGGAATGGACAAGTAGAACTCAGCTGGAGGAAATGAGAAAACCAAATAATTTATTAACAATTTTGATTTTCTTTAAGAAGGCAAAGAAGTACATATTACACTTGTTCTGTTATCCTCTTATCTGAAGAATTTTTATGATTAAAAGTTTTATTTTTACTTTTTGCTTAGGTCTGATGAATGGGTGCTAAAGGGAATTTCAGGCTATATTTATGGACTTTGGATGAAAAAAACTTTTGGCGTTAATGAATACCGCCATTGGATTAAAGAGGTAAAAATAGCTCCATCCATTATCCTCTTAGCAGTCAATAAGATATGTTAGTGTTCACCTGATTTCCAAGTTGTGTGTCCTTTATTTTTAATAATTGTTAAATACTTATTGTCATTTAAAAGTCTAATTTTTTTTTCAGTAAACTGAGAATCACTTTACTGAGTTTTATCTAGTTTCCATTGTCAGTGTTGGCTTCCAAAGACGTTTTGCTAAGGAAGAGAATATTCAAGAGTCCTTAAACATCAAGTTAGTCATTAAATATATCCCAACTCCTCATAGTAGTCACTTTTAATGTATCTCTGTGCTTCCTGAATTTGTTAAGACTTAGAGCTCAAGTGCTGGAGTCAGATTGCTTTTCAGTTTGCCTCATACATTTACAAGTTTTGTGTCTTTGGTGCACTTTCCAAGCCTTATCTATATAAAGAGAGTAGTAGTAGTATCTATCGCATGGACAGGGATCATGAGACATCGTACATGTAATATGTGTGGTGCTTGTATGCAGTAAGTGCTTATTGTGTGCTGACTAGCCCTTCGCTGCATTAATGCTCTGTCATCATCACATCTTTTTCCTATTTTAAGATTTGACCCACAAGAAAAAACAACTGTATTTTGCCTAGCCTATTCTGTTTATGTACATATACATTGTAATCACATCATGCTGAGCATTTTCCTTCTCAGGTGGGAAAATTTCAGCCTTTAATATCCTCATTAAATAGACCCCTCCATCTTTTCCCTTTTCTCATTTTATATGTCTTCATCATTCAAACCTGAACTTAAATAAGCCAAAAGGTAATTCTAAAGATTTCAAACATTTAGAACTATAAAAGAATTCCTACATCTAGAATTGGAAGAGTCCGTTCTTCATTTAAAATACTATTAATGAAGGGGGAATAAAAATAACATAGCACTTACCATGTTTTGGGTACTGTTATAAACATTTTATAAATATTAACTTATCTTAATCCTTCTAACTACTCCTTTATTATCCCCATTTTACAGATGAGGAAACTGAGATACAGAGAGGTTAAGTTATTTGACCAAAGTTACACAGCTAGTAAGTAGTAGAGCCAGGATTTAGACCTTGCTTTTAACTACTTCACTATGATTTTTTTTTACCACTTCTCTATTCTGCTTATATATTATGTAATTTAATTATGAATTTCAGCACAGTCGTGTTGTCTTCTTTTTCACTTTTTTTTTTTTATTTTGATGTATGTCATATTGGAGAAGACTGGAGAAGTTTTCAAATGATAGATTCCTGACATAATTTTATTCTCATTTCTTTCTATTAGCCCAAATCCTCCATCAGAAGCTAATACAAAGAAGGAAGAAATAAACTTGGAAAACGGGTCAGAGAAGTTGGGAAGGGTCGTTAGGAAAAGTTGCCAGGCTGCTGGCCAGCCCTGAAGTCACAAAGTACAGAAAGTTTTAGGTTCTATCCTTCAGCCAGCTGTGTAGTCCACTTTGTTTATAAGAACATAAACTACTTTCCAAATACATTTAATTTCTTTTAGGAAATTTACATTCTAATTCCAGTAAAAGAGAAATTATAGTTCAGTTTTAAATTTGACATGTAGAAAAAATTTCACTGACTCCTGTTTTTATCTTTTTTTAGGAGCTGGACAAAATAGTGGCATATGAACTAAAAACTGGTGGAGTTTTACTACATCCCATATTTGGTGGAGGAAAAGAGAAGGATAAGTATGTTACTGTTCAGAGATGATATTATAAATCTTGTTATATGGGATCAGTCTTTTAGGATCATTTGTATGTGCGTTGAGGCCCACACAGACCAGAGAGGCAGTAGTGATAATGGTAGGTAATAATACTGAGGCCACAAACACTGGTCATCTTTTCACTACTCCTTTCATTACTGTTTTTGTTGCATGTGATAGCTGTAAATAGATACAAACATTAAAAAAAGACTCTTAAAAATATAATACTTTTTTCTCCATGTTAATGTTCTAATCCTACTCTATCATACTATATTCCTAAGCTTTAAAATAATGAAAACAAATGTTTTGTTTACATACCACTGATTATTTTAAGTCTAAGTAGATAATTTCAGCATTCAGATATCCTACTTTTACCTGTTTATTTGAGTCTTCACCTATCTAGATGCATATTTACTCTTTCCTTTTTTCTTTTTATTTCCCTCCCTCACATTCCTTCCCTTATTTCTCACTCTTTTTTAGCAAGCCACTTAACCATTAACTGAAACTTACCTTTTCTTTACTTATGAATATAGACAAAAGACAGCACTTTGATATTGTCAGCAACAGAAATCATGGATATTTTCCTGTCACACTGTAATTGTTAACAGATATCTTGACATAGTCTCTGCACTCATCACTACCCCCAAATTACTGTGGTAGACCACTGCAAGATCTTGTTATTTAATGCATTAATAAACTAGCATATATATTGGTATAACCTAATTTTTTTAATAAGTGCATTTCATTATAATTGGGGTTATTTTTGGTAATTCTATAAATTTTATTTTGTTCATTTTAAACCAGTTTTTCAGATGGGGTCCATAGAACTAACCAGAGTGCCCAAGTGTTTAAAAAGCACAACAAAGGTTAAGAAACTCGATATTATATAACCAGCAACCTTTTCTTTGTTGTAGCATGGTCACTGAGACAAGATTAAGTCAGTGGAAAAGCATAGGCATTTGGAGTTAGACAAACTAGGATTTTTATCATTATTAGTTTTTGTAATCTAAGAATTGCATAACCTTTCAGAGCGTGTGTGTAACTGCTTTTATACATTGATTCTGAGAGTATAATTTGATACAGTGATTTTGAAAGATAATTTATTCGTACCAGTCAAAATTTAAAAATTAAAAAATTTTGATTGTTAATTTTTAGATTCAACAAATCTACTTCTAGGTATGTTATATAGAAATTCTAATTCTAGATGTTTGTTATACAGAAATACTTGCTAATGTATAAAAAGATACTATGGCATTATTTGAAATAGTGGAAAATTGTTAACATATGTACATTTATGTCATTAATATTTTCTGTTAGACCGTACCTTTCTTTTAATTTATTGATGATCTCTTTTATCGTGTCAGAAGTTTTAATTTTTTGGCATAGTCTGGTGTTAACATCATCCAGATTTTATATTTTCCTTTGGAAGATTTTTCCCACTCCAGAATTATGGAGAGCATTTTTTTAATTTCATTTTCGTATAGTACTTTTATAATTGTTTTTGTTTTAGATATGTAATTCATCTTGAAATGACTGGTGTGTATTCTTTAACCTTGGGCTATTGATTGGAATTGCATTGATTGTATTGATGAATTTGGAATACATTGAAATATTTATACTATTGTGTCTTTCTAGCTAGGAGCTTAGCATGTGTTTCTATTCAAGTTTTTTTAATGTCCTTTCATAAAACTTAATAGTTTTTCTTCCAATTAAATTTATTTTGGGATATTTTCTAGTCTTCGTTATGGTCATACTAGGGAAATTACAAGGTATTCCCATGAGGATTTTAATTTATTGTCTTGATGTGGCCATAGCATGTATTATTTATTTAGTATTCAAATTTATTATAATACATACACTGTTTATTTTTTAGTCCGGCTTCCCATCTACACTTTTCAATAAAGCATCCCCATACACTCTCCTGGGAATACTACACTATGTTTCAGTGTAAAGCTCACCTTGTGATGAGATTGATTGAAAATAGGATCAGTATGGAATTTATGCTACAAGTAAGTATTATAAGAACTTAACAATTATAAAGAAAGATCTGTTCTGTATTTATATAATCTGAATACTATTCTGTAGGATAGGAATCAGAGCATCTGGGTTTACAGCTGGAGTTCTATTAGTCATTAGCTGCTTGCTCACTAAGGAACCTATAGTTTTTGTTTGTATTTCTTCAATAATAAAATGGGTATCAATACTTGACCCACTTAGTACTGGATTATTATGAAGATAAAATTAGAATGTGTCATTGAAAGAAAAAGCTGTTTATGTGATTCTTTTTGACATTATTTAGAATATTAAGAATTAAGTGCCATTTAAAAATGTTTCAGTAGAAAAAAGCAGACTATTTAAAAGATGTTTATTTTTGCTACTGCTAAGTTCTATATATTTTAAGCACATTTTGGTGTTAGTAGTTGAGATATAATAGTTAAGGTAGTAGAAACCAGATATATTATAAATGTCCAGCTATTTTTTTCATTAATAACATTCTTAAAGGTGAGTAAAAAATAACTTTTTAGTAATATTTTTAAAAAACATTTTACATTTGCCCTAAAATTAAATTGCTTTAATCTTTCTGTCCTTCACCTTACTTTTAGAGTAAAGAAAAGAAGTATTAAATGAAAGATGGTCCATAAAGAGGCAGTCAGCTTTTTAGGGTGGTATAAATCCTAAACTATTCTCAGCTTACTAAATAATGTTAGTTTCTATTAAAAGCTCATAGCACAATAAATTATATGTATTATATTATTATAATTATTCAAATACAATATTCATTGTTCATGAGATCAGTAAAATTCAATTATGTTTAGAGGAAGAATGATTTTATAGTCTAGCTAGCTTC
The DNA here is from genome assembly GCA_028627145.1 of Eidolon dupreanum. NCBI lineage: Eukaryota > Metazoa > Chordata > Mammalia > Chiroptera > Pteropodidae > Eidolon > Eidolon dupreanum. The sequence goes on from CM053511.1 coordinate 10,595,015, forward strand.
TGCTAGAGTCTTTAACTAGAACAGTCTAGGTAGTAAGATGTTAAATTATTGTCTTCTATGATTGACTATAATAATGTTATGCACTGTGGGTATAGTACAGAATTAACAGCAATGTATGTATTATGTTATACAAACTTACTAAATAACACTTATCCTTACAGGTTTTCAATAAACTGCTGAGTTTGGCTAGTACTGCTTCATCTCAGAAGTTCCAGTCACATATGTGGAGTCAGATGTTGGTTTCCACATCCGGGTTTTTGAAATCCATCTCGAATGTCTCTGGCAAAGACATTCAGCCTTTAATAAAGCAGTGGGTGTATCCTTTTAAGTAGCAGTTCAACAAAGTCAGGATGGGAATAAGGTTATGAGTGTAAGGAGAAGGAGGAAGAAGAAGAATTTGGGGTATAAAAGAAGGTAAGAACTATTTGAAATTCTAAATAATAGTAGAAATAACCAAGAACTTATAAATCATTTTCTCTAAGGTGCCTACTAATCATTTAGATACACAGACACACACACCCCTATATTTGTAAAACTTGGCATATTTTGAAGTACTTTTTAGCATGTGAGTACAGCAATAGTCTTGATGGCAGGGGAGGTAAATAATCCACCAGACAGAACCTGTAGGGTTACTTATGAGATGCAGTGGTCTGGTGACTGTTAAGAAGTGGTTAGAGGTTGGCACAAGTTGAGTGGTATCTTAGAACTTTGCGGTTTTTACATTTTCTCATTTAACAGCACTGTTAATAACCCAGTAGAGTGGTTTTGCGTCTTGCAAAACAAATTTCTTAATGTTTCAGAAATTTTGTTTAAATCTGGGAAAACATTTTTCACAAGAATTTTGAGTACTTTGCCACCTGGTTTACAATGAGGTATGCACTCAAGCTTTGAACTGGTAGGAATGCATTTGAAAATTATTACTAACATAACATTTTTTAATATAAGTATTTATTTTAGTATGCAAAAATTCCTTTACAATTCTTCAGAGACCAGAGTGGAGTGGTAAAATTTTATGGAAGTTTTGCATTTAATAGAAAACGAAATGTTTTAGAATTGGAAATAAAACAAGATTATACATCTCCTGGAACCCAGAAATATGTGGTAAGTTTTTTTCCAAAATGACCTTTTGCATTGCTTTTTCCTCAGTTTCAATATAGGAAGAGCTTATAAGTAGGGAGCTGGTTAGAAGTTTCATAGTGAGATTTTGTTTGCAGCAAATGAAATTGAGCAAACAAGTATCAGTGATGAAAAGAGGGGTTACGGGTAGAGATGGAGAGTTTGGGGAACACAGGTTTCCCCAGTTCTCCCCTCCTTTGGCACCAGCTGCCTTTCTGTGTCTTCAGATACACATCTCATATAGTGTTATTTTATATTTTGATGTATATACGTATACACTTAAGACTATATGTTCGTATTTTTCTAGCACTATTTTTGAATGGTATATTTCTTTTTAAAGGGACCACTTAAAGTGACAGTGCAGGAGTTAGATGGATCCTTCAATCATACATTACAAATTGAAGAAAACAGCCTAAAACATGATATACCCTGCCATTCCAAAAGCAGAAGGTAGGCATTGAATCATAATTACAAATTGAAGTTTAGAGTTAAATTGTAAGTCTTACAGATTACAATGCCAAAATAAAAATCTTAACATACACCTAATTTTTGGTAGAGAACATGTTATATATTATCTTTTTTCTATTTTTAAGTGGATATTACCAAACATTCTTTGTTTGCTTTCTGTTCTTGACAACATCTTTATCCTTACAATTAAATAATTTTTACAGTCTAGGTTTAGAATCCTTATTTTGTAGGAGTAGAGGAGATGGAATGGAGTTTGAGTTTTGAGAGCCAGGAAAAATTCAAGGCGAGTTGCTTAGGTTCATTCTCATTTGTCTCATTGGATTAATATCTACAGGAAATATTGGGGAAATAATCATTGCCTCTAAAAGAAAGAGCTGAATACCTATGTCATGAAAAGTCCTTGCATCTATACTATGTGTCTTTCTCCTTTTTCTCTATACCACCTTGCTTCTTCAGAACATTGTTGATGTCTTTCAAAGGAACATTGCCAGTTTACTTAAAAGATGTCCAACAGTTCATCTTTTATTTAATATATTTTTTTCTTTACCACTCTTTTTTTAACTTGACCATTAGCATATACTCTAAATAGTAAAAGATGAGAACATTTTTGCACTTTGCTGGAGGAAGGTATAGTTATATCAGAATTTCAGGACCAGAAGTCTTATACTCATGAGTACACTTAGGTCATCTCAGACAGATGAGAATGTCTCTTGATTTTGACGGCCTGCAGAGAATTCAATTCTGAAATCTCACTGTAAACAATCGTTCTTTCTCTGTGAAAATTCTTTCTTAGTTCAGAGTGAAATCCCCCTTTCTTTTTATCCTGTCCACCTGTGAAATCGGGAACGTCTAATCGCTACCCTCTTCATAGCATTTCCTCAGATCTTTTTTCTCTGTAGTAGCTTATGTCATTTAGATATTCTTTGTGTGAGGAACGCAGGAAGACTATTCTCCGTTCCTGTTTTTATTCATCCTCACCCAGGTTTTTAGTGTGTTATCCAGTAGATTCTATAATTCAAGTGTAATTTGCATGGAAGCAGTTGCTTTTGTTTCGGCTTATCTTAAATCTTGTTCACATTAATTAACTATACATATTAATTAGTATGTTAAGATTTTATTATTTCATATAGGACAGCACCTTGCACATACAACATGTGTTCAGAATTATCCACGTCTTTTTTCAGGCTTTTTTTAAAATTACTTTTTATAAAGGATTTTTTTATTGATAGATTTCTATATAAAACTGCAGCTACCAGTTCTTGGGAGAAAACACACACACACACACACACACACGTAAAATATATATATGTTTTAAGTTGACATTTAATTACATATTTTTACTTTTTGTTAAAGTTTGATCAGAAAGATACTTCAGTGTAATTTACTTCATTCCTTTTAGCTTCAAAATAGATTGTGTTGTGTTTAAATTCCATTACATTTAATATTCCTTATTCTTGAGGATATTTTTCAGTGTCGTGTGAAATCCTTACCTTGAACTTCAGCTGCTCTTAATCTTTCACAACTGAAAATATCGTAATTTCAAAATTACTTTTTCTTACATGTAGGAATAAAAAGAAAAAAATTCCTCTGATGAATGGAGAAGAAGTTGACATGGATCTTTCCGCAATGGAGTAAGTTAGTTACTTAAGTTTAAGAACATGATATTTTCTACATTCTCACTTGTCTCATTATGTACATCTAAAAAAAGTATGTAAATAATGTCCTGAAATTCATGCTTTTAAAATTTTTGAAAGGCAGTGAAAACCATATGTTAAAAACAAATCCTACATAAAATCATATACAATGGAATACTATGCAGCCGTAAAAAGATGAAACATTGCCATTTGTAACATGATGGGTGGATCTTGAGTATGTCATGCTAAGTGAAATAAGTCAGAGGGAAAAGGACCTAAATCATATACTTCACTCATATATGTGTGATATAAAACGAAAGGCAACAAATGAACAAACAACAAACTCATAAATGCAAACAATAGAATCTGGGTTATCAGAGTGGTAGGATTGGGGGCAGAAAAAAGGCATAAAGGAGGTCAAATATATGATGACAGAAGGAGACTAGACTTTGGGTGGTGAGCACACATTGGAGTATACAGATGTTGTATTAAGTCGAATAGCTAAAACATTTTATTAACCAATGTTACCCCACTAAATTTAATTTTAAAAAATAAATAATTAAAGAGGGGAAAGCAAATCTAGCCTGGCCCAGGTAGAATTAAGAGGAAATACAGGATGATTGTTGGGCAGGCACAGCTTTGGCTCAGGCTGCTTTCTTGTACCCCTGCTGGCCTCTAGAGCAGTGCTTTGCAAACTATGTCATGCATGTCACTTATGGATCCTCTTAAAATGCAGTTTCTAATCCATCACTTCACTAGTGGGTCCTTGTCATTTGCATTTCTAATGAGCTCACAGATGATACTCTGTCTTTGGACAAGGTTTCACGGCACCTTGAGGCTCCCTATGTTTGCAAAACACAGTTTAAATATCACTATTCTAAATTTTATTGACAGTTTAATTTTTAAATATAAGATAGTTCAAACTTTTTGTTCATCCATTTTGTACCTGTATATTTTTTATAAAACATCTGTAATTATTTACTAACTTGGTTGCCATGTATTATTCCTTTTTATATACTGTTTTTATAATTTTTCCATATCAAGTGCCTTGACTGTAGTCAGCACCTAATTATATTTGTTGAATTGAATTAATATTTCAGGTGCTGTCCTCTGATAAAAGTGTTGACATAAACTAGATTTTAAAACTATGTTACTTTGAGAATTATTTGAGAGTAAATTTATCACGATTTCAGAACTTCCTGTTTGAAAAGATGATCATGATAGCATTTTTAAAAAAGCATTAAAAGCCAGTTAAATTAATTTAGTGAAATAAATCAATCCATTTCTTAGTCACAGGTTGATTTCCAGTAAAGGGTGACATTTATATCCATAGTCATTTGTTAGGCTATAGGAAGTGAAACAAAGAAATTTTGGGCTCATTCCCTTTTTTCGCATCACAGAATCACAAATCAAAGCACCCAAAGTAATATTTTCAGGAGGAATTTCTTTGTGACAACTATCTTATTATCCTTAGAGACCTTTTAGGCAAGATTGAAATAGGTTAGACATTGTGGTAAGGTTGAAATATACTAAGCATAATGAGAAAGTTGTCAGTGTGATTAAAAAATGAATGTAGTGAAGCTTGGGGCACTATTTAAAATTAAGAAATAAAAGAAATGAAAACGAAAATTGCATTTTCTTTCAGTGCTGATTCCCCTTTGCTGTGGATAAGGATAGACCCCGATATGTCGGTACTGAGGAAAGTCGAATTTGAGCAAGCCGATTTTATGTGGCAGTACCAGCTCCGCTATGAGAGGGATGTTGTTGCACAGCAAGAGTCCATTTTGGCCTTGGAAAAGTTCCCCACTCCAGCATCGCGGCTTGCGCTCACTGACATACTAGAACAAGAGCAGTGTTTCTACCGAGTGAGAATGTCAGCTTGCTTCTGCCTTGCCAAGGTGAGATTATGTACAGTAGAAAGAAGACAAGAGAAGTACTGCATGTTTAAGAAAGCCCAGCAAACTCTGAAAATGAATTAAAATTTACCATAGTCTTTAATTTTAGTTGGCAACTGGTCCCTTGGAAAGTTTTACCAAATTTTTTTTACAAGACTGATTTCAAAGAAACATGTTTTCACTTGAACATAGATAATGCACTAAAACTTTATAATTGTCAAACTGAGAGTCAAACTTTAAAACCAAAAGAATTTTTTACCTTTTTATTGACTTGCCAACCACATTGTTAAAGCAAAGAATGTATTTGGCAAGAAATTCATTGGCTTGAGTGATGTTTTACATTATAGTACATGAATTCAGTTCATCTGAATTATCCCACTGTGGTGATTGCTTCATGTTGTTTTAAGCTTAGTAATCAGTATTAGTGGTATGTAATTTAAAAAGATACTATAATATAACATGCTAGAAAAGTTAATTTATTAAGAAAACTAAATATTTTTCTTCAGATGCAAAAAAACTGAAGGTAGAACAAATGAAAACCAGAAAAACGCAGACAAAAATTTGGCCAGAAATACTGGGTTCCAGGTATTTAAAAAGCATCTTGATAATAGGTTCATTCTCATTTAGTGATGCTCTTGACTTCCTCACTGTTAAATTTGTCCAACATTTCAACAGATTATTATGGTTTAGATTTGTTTTATCTGTAATGATGAGTGAGCAGTTGGATTCCTATGTTCTACTCTGGTATGTGAGAGAAAAAGATTATTTTCTTTGATAATCACCTGCTGAAGATATAATTTCACGTCTTCTATAAAGATCATTGTGATACTTGCATACTAAATTCTTAGCAGCGCTGTAAAATTTTTGACTGTTATTTAAAGTTAATTATAATTTCATTCTTTTCAGATATTTTTTATATACAAGAGTATCAATAGCAAGATGTGTGTTTTTTTGTAAGCCTTCTTACAGTCTAAAATATTAACTGTTTCTAGCTGATAAATTTAGAATGTTAGAATTATATCTGCCTAAATGGACACACACAAACTTATTTATAATAGAAGCTTTTTTACAAATATGTTTTCTTAAAACATGAAGAATGCTCCACTTTAGAAATTAACTTATAAAAAATATAAGTGTGCGTAACATTTAGGAGAGTGAATTTGTATATTTTCTTAGATATGATAATGAAAAACTAAAATTTATTGAATTTCCGAGAATCTTAAGTTGTTGAAAACGAATCCATTTGGATTGATAACTCTTAGAAAGCTGTTTTATTTATTTAAAAATATATTTGCAGTGGCGATGGAAATTGTTTTCTAATTATTTGCAGATTGCAAATTCAATGGTGAGCACATGGACAGGACCACCAGCCATGAAGTCACTCTTTACTAGGATGTTTTGTTGTAAAACTTGTCCAAACATTGTGAAAACAAACAACTTTATGAGCTTTCAAAGTTATTTTCTACAGAAGGTACAGTTTACTTTCTAAATTTCTGTATATCTCAGTTTAACTTGGAGACTATTCCAATAATAGATGTGTTTATTATCTTCTAAAAGGTTTTTGCCTTTGTTCTTTTTTTTGTAAAATTTTGTCCCAAATTTTAATTGATTGTTCATTGATTTTAAGAGCTATAGGCAAGTAACTCACTATCTGCATTAATAATAAAGTAAATAGAAATGGATAATTTGAATTTGGGGCTGGTTGCATGGCGGATGGAGGTATGGATAAGTCCTGTGACAGCAGCCCTTCTGTAATGTGGACAGCGTATCTGCTGTAATGTGGACAGCATATCTGAGTCACAGACAGCACAGCACACAACTCTAGTTTCAGTCCCATTCTGCTACTCACTAGCATTTTGCATGAGAATGGTTTCTTAACCCTCCAAGCCTCAGTTTACCAATTATAAAATTTATCTTTCTTAGAATTAAATGAAATCAAACATGTGAAGTGTTTTAGACTATATTTATCACAGTAAGTTTTTTATAAAATGATAATTTAGAACATGGTGGTGTGATGCATTCACTGTTTTAGGAAGAGATTTGAGAATGGCAGGGTGGTTAGCATTTGGGTCATTTTGAAATTATTTTGTAAAATGTTTGAATAATTTAATAATAATGAAGGCAGAGATTAGATTAAATAGATTGAATTAGAATAAGTAGAAAAAAACTAGTGAAGCCTGTTTCATGATATTGGTGTTGAAAAATATGAGAAAGGAGACATGTTGAGGATAAAGCAGGGCTGAGAAAAGGACATTTTGGGTTTGTTGTGTTTTTTATAGTGGGAAAACTTGAGGCATGTTTGGGACAGAGAGAGGAACCACTGGAGAGGGAGATATGAAATATTCAAAGGGAGGAAGTAAAGGTACAAATAGAAGATGGAACAAATTCTGAAGGTCTTTATTAGTAAAGAGTGAGTGAGATGCAGTTGAGAGGTTAATTTTAGTAAACAAAAACCTGCCTTTTTCTTAGGCAAGCAGAAAGAAATTAAAAGTAAGTGAAATGATAGATGTTGAGGAGGATGTTACACAAATTGAAATTTATATGTGATAGAGGAAAAGGTAAAAAGTTACCCAGCAGCATTGAGAGAGCTGCTGAGAGTGGCAGTCATGGTGTCTTTATAGTGAATTTCATCGGCAGACAGATTCCGGATGATGCAGGTTCGGGGAAAGCCAGTACTGGTGTGATCAAAGAAGTCTGTGGCATCCATTTATTTTATTTTTAAGGACTGAAGATTTGATAGTACTTAAACATGTTGCTCAGCTCTCTGTTGGCATTTCACTAATTTATAGTATGGAAGCAAGTTACTTTCTCTGTTTAAACAATTATGTCCTTGTGCTTCTGTATACCTTAAAGCAGTGTTTTATATTGGGAGTCATGATGTACTAATGAGAGAGTGATGGAATCAGTTTGGAAGTTTTTGTTTGTTTTTTAAATATAGGATAATTACTGGCAGTATCAGAATATAACACATGTAACAAGGGTAGGTATAAGGTAATTTTGGTTTTCTTTTTTTACTTTGTAAACATGCTGTGAGAGAGAGAGAGAGAGAGAGAGAGAGAGAGGGAGAGAGTGAGAGTGTGTGTGTGTGTGTGTGTGTGTGTGTGTGTGTGTGTGTGTGTCTTAGATTAGTATATAAATGTATTTCTTATTGTAGGTTGCCATCAAAAAAGTTGGACAATATATGCTTTTAGACCAGTTTACCATTCATATAATACTTCTAGTGGCAGAAAAGAGAGAAGATTAGTGCCTAAATCAAACTTGGCAGAACAGACATAGGACAGATATTTCTATGACAAAGATCCTTTTCTTGTTCTTAGACCATGAACACTGACTCTTGTTAAAGTGTTGTAACACTGACTGTCCTGTTGCTTCTGGTCCTTCAAGCAATCAAAGGAGCTGCCCTCCTTTTTGTCCCTCAGTTTAGAGGGTATAGTTATTTTGAAGCAGAAGAGGGAATTGTCTGACTCTTCCTGTGTACTGGGGCCTATGATGTCACTTGATCCACCTTGAGTTTAAATAGCTTTGTTTTACTGGTAGTCAAGACTGTGAGTCAGGTTTCTACCTCCTTAGGAAAGTTGCCTGTGAAAGTTTGGGGAGGAGAAAGTTAGGCTTAATTGTAGTTAATTTACCATTTTTCCTTAAGTTGAGATGAGGTGGTACGGGAGAATTAGTGTCTTCTCAGCTGATCATTGAACTCTATGTCTGCCACATGCCTCTAGCCACTGTATCATTTAATCCTGAAAATGGTTGTGAGGCACGATTATGAGGTTGTGAGGTTCCTGCTCAGTATGTAACTAGCTAAAATAATCTGTTTTAGTAGGTAGTAGAGTAGGAGTTGAATGATGGTATACCTGATGTTAAAATCCATACCTTTACTGCTGTCAAACACAGAACTGAATTTGTATAATTTACATTACATATACTTCCCCCTAACAAATGAAGGCTGATGAGGTACAGAGTGTATCCAGTTACGTAACTGTCCTCGCGGTTTCCTGCTCAGCTCTTTTCTTTTGTTAGAATGTTTGAGACACATTTCCAGTAGGAGGGGGTGGGAGTAAGAGTGGTTAGGCTCCATCCAGATACCTCTGTCAGCCCTAGAATAACCCTCATTCTACATGTAATTCAATGAATTGTGGTAATGAGTTAATTTATATGCTTAAAAAAATTTTTGTTTTGCAGACTATGCCAGTTGCAATGGCTCTATTGAGAGATGTTCACAACCTCTGTCCCAAAGAAGTCTTAACATTTATTTTAGACTTAATCAAGTACAATGACAACAGAAAAAATAAGGTAAGATGCCTTAATGAATATTATAAAGCTACTCAGTGATACTTTGTTTTTAAAGAAGTATTTAGACTGTGAATTCATTGTTGAGTCCATGGTAATTGAAGTTTCTAGAGGTAGAAATATATAAACAGGATTTATTGTAATAACCAGTGGATGAAAACCAAGATTATTTGGCTTTTAAATGTTTCTCTGCCCATTACAAGGAGGAGATAGTAGTGCATCAGACTTTGGGGAGCCTGTTAAACCTTGTTTTGGGGCAGTCTGACAGCCCAATTTTATTTTTCCTCCTGTTTTCTTTTACCAAATGATTCCCATAAAACAGTTCCCTTTTGAGATAACTTGTTCATTTGATGTATCTGACTTTTTTTTTTAAACAGTTGTGTGTTTATTCATTTATTTAGCAAATAGCTATTGGATGCCATGCTTCAAAAGTTATTTCACCTCGTTATCATTCTAACAATCAACAATTATTTTTGAGAAAATATACACTGTGCTAGGCAGTGTACTATGTTAAACAGAAGAAGAAATGGTAGATGCCATCTGGAATTTCATTTATTAATCACCTATAACTATCTGTTGAACAATTGTTATATATTACAGTCTGATTCTAGGCCCTCAAGATTCAACCTAATGGGGAAGTCAGACAAATAAACAGTTAACAGTCATTCATAACTGCTATAGTAGATGTATATATACTTAACTTTCTAGGGGAATTCAGAGGAAGTAGTGCCTTCTTGCAAGGGTATATAGAGAGAGTCAAGGAATTTGGGGCATGAGAGGTGACCTCATGCACAAGGTCAAAATGAATCATAAAGATGGATAGGATTTTCTGAGTTCTAATAGGGCCATTCTAGGAAGTCTGTTCCAGGCAGAAGGAACAGCACATACAAAGACACATGTAACTGGTATATATGTCAAATTCATGAAAAGTTTATGAAAACATTACAACAGTAAGAAAAGTCACAAGTATATTTATTAAAAAGTGGCAGTTTATGATGAAAATCAAAAAGACAAATTTTTCATCTTCGCTTTAATTCAGTAGAATAACATTTAAATGATTTAAGCCAAAAAGAGTCCTTAAAAAATTAGCGCTTTAAAAGAATACATTATAGCTGATGTACTTTTCCTTTTCATTTTTGAATACTGTTAATTTTTTTGTGAGATTCTTTCCATCCTAGTCTGCTGATTTGTTTTGACTTTCACTTATAGTGTTCCTTTTTGTGACATGGATTTTATTTATTTGAAGATACAAGATAAGGATTTGGGATAGTGTCAAATCAGATTATATTCAAATAAAATAAGAAAGCCATTTGTACAATTATTTATATCAGTTTTCTTGATTTGGGGAGTGTTTCTATGATTTAACTCATAGTGGCCCCTATATGGTACTTCGTACTTTGCAAAGTGATTTCACTTACCTTAATTTTTTAAACCTTACCTATTCTATAATTGAAGGTTTGTTACCTTGAAACAAAAACAAAAGTTGAAAATATAAAATTACACAGGAAATATAATCCGAGAATTGTGCTGTGAACTCTTCCCACCTATCCATGTGGTGATCTTTTTAGTACACCATGCTGCTTTACAACATGCTATCATATATGTCATATTTATGGTGTTTTGGGACAAGCATACATGGGGACATGATAGATTGTTAAATTGTATACCTTACTATTTTTATGGAACAACATAAGACTCATTTTTAATTTTGAGAAGTCTAATCAGTTTTTGTAGTTTCTGTAAATTAAGACTAGCATGTATTTTAATCCCTGAAGATATTAAGGATAGAATAAATGCAAATAATAACAGTAATAATAACAGTAGCTAATTTTTTGTATGTTCTATGGCTTATCCCAAAATGTGGATACTCTAATGTGATCCTTATCAGACCTTGGAGATAGATACTATTATTATTTCAATTTTCACCTGAAGAGGTAGAAGCTAATAAAGGTAAAGATTTATCCAAGGTCACGTCTGTGATAGGGCCAGGAGACAAAACCAAGCTTTGACTGATATCAAAACTTATCCTCTAAAAATGATGGTTTGGAGAAAAAGATTTTATTGTCATTTAATGATACATATATTAATGGATTTAAAACTCCAAGTAAATGCATAATTGGGGTGCCTAAGAATATTTCATTGGTTGATTTACCTGTTTGTTTTTAAAGTACCCCACTTCTGATCACAAATGATTTCATAGGGCTTTGCTTAAGCATATTTTTAAAAGGTTCGCTACATAGATAGAAAGTTTTTAAAGTGTATGAGAAGAAATGATAGATTTTCTACAAGTAAAATTAAATTAGAAATACAAAACATTAAATGCCGAAAAGAAGTTGGGCCTTGTGGAAAATATTTTTTTAAATTGTAACATCCCTTTAATTGGACAGGAGCATGACATAGAATATCCTGGATGTTTTAGTTTTCAAGAAAACTAAAATTTAATCCCAGTTAAACGTAGTTATTAACCATTTTATGTAAAAACCTCTAATGCATACACATGTATTTCTAACATATTTCTAAGCATATATACGTTTATGAAATTTCTCTTAATCAAGGTATGCCAAATATGGGTTGAACTGTTCCCAATACCAAAAGATCATTGTTAAAAACATCAGTCAATCTTTGCTGCGTGCATTGATATAGATCCTTTCGATTTTTTTATTTTTGTAGGAAATTATGCTGTAATAAATGCCCTCTCACCACCCCAGTGTGTTCCGCAAATTTTTTTTTTTCACTTTATCTCTTGGGATGATCAGATAATCTAATTTGTCCAATTAGGATTATAGAATCTGTGAGAATTAGATGTGGTCTGGGGGGTAAATGTTATATCTGTTGGTTTTCATACTTTACCCATATCCCCTTCTCATTTTTTGATTTCTGAGTTCATTCTGTGATCCAAATTCTTACGTCAGAAACGGTGGTTAAATAAATGGGCTTTTGCTTTGTTGGCAAAGTCATTATCAGAGGTAACAATAAACTTTAAAAATACTTCAAGAAAACCTGTAAATGGTTTGAAAACAAAACTTTTATCATAGTGTACATTTGTGGAGTACTTTTTCTTTGGTTTTGTTTGTTTGTTGTTGTGTGTCTTATTTTTTTTTCCTGACCTGTATCTGTAATGGGAATATTTAGGGACTGTGTTGTCAGTGTGTCAATGTGAGGTTCTGCCTCCGCAATGGAAGTCAAAACAGGGAAGATTTTCCTCCTCTGTCCCTGGCAGTTTGTGCTGATGGTAGAATTAATTCATTTGCCCCATGTTCAAATTCCCAGGCTAGAGAATCTTATTTGCTGAGTTTAAGTCAAGCCACACCCAGGATGCCTTTCAATAAATTCCTTCTCTGGGGATATGGATTTAGGAATTAATTTTTTTGATGGTTTCCTCCTCCCTTTTTCTCTTGCTAGAACTCCGATTGATATTCATGTTATGTCTTTGATACCAGCCCTCTAATTTCCTTTGTTCTTGCCTTCTTATTTTTTACTTATCTTTTGCTTTCACTCAAATTTCAGGAGTTTTTTTCAGTTTTATATTTTAATTTAATTTTGATCCTGATTCTCTGCATATTTCTTTCTTTTTGAAATATATTTTGTCATTGAAAAGCATATCATTGGTTATTTCTCAGACAGTATTAGTGATAGGATTTTGAAATTCTCCCTACCCCTAGCCATTTTTTTCCCCTTGAATCTGTTTCTTCCAAGTTGCTTTTTCCACTTTTGTTCTGGATTGTCTTTTTTATGTTGATGCTTTCTTCAAATATCTGGTGATCTCTGTATTACAAGCAGGATTTGTAGACTCTGGTCTGCCTTTTAGAGGACTTTGGCTAGGTTACTATAGGAGTACCGTTCATGTAGTAAATATTTGTTGAGTAAACTAATATATTACTAATTAGTGAATCTCTTTCACTTTTTTCCAATGTGCAACTCTACACAAAGGACAGGGTTTGAGTACTTATCAGATGTTTTCAGATACACTATGGTTTTAAGTTATAAATATTTTATTAATTTTTGAACAGAAGCATGAATTTTATTATAATTATTTTTGGCTTAGTTTTCAGATAACTATTACCGTGCAGAAATGATTGATGCCCTTGCCAACTCTGTTACACCTGCAGTCAGTGTGAATAATGAAGTTCGGACTTTAGATAACTTAAATCCAGATGTACGACTCATTCTTGAAGAAATTACCAGGTTTTTGAATATGGAAAAACTTCTTCCAAGTTATAGACACACCATCACTGTTAGGTATGACGAGTCTTTACATTTTCTTTAAAGTTATTTGTTTCTATAGGAGAAATTTGTCCTCATTATAGAAAACTGGGAAATATAGTAAAGTTAAAGGAGAAAATTAAAATCTTATGATAAATTATTACTATACTGTTTTGGAGAATGGCCTTCTAATTTTTTTTTCTCTTATAACAATAGACATTTTAAATTACTGAATATATTGTATATATAGTTTTTGTATTCTGCTTATATCATAAATACTTTCTCATGTCATCAGAAATTCTTCGTAAGCATTATTTTTGACATCTGTATAATTTTTTATCCCACTGGATATAGTATAAACATCCTTTTATTAGGCTCTTTTAAGATAACTTCATTTCTTTCAACTTGTTTGTACATAGCTATCAAAAAATTCTATCTCTTTAGGAGTTTGCTAAAAAAAAGTTGATTCACTGTTTTAAACATTATGAACAGTTTGACTCAACATTTGTTATTTTACTAAACTATATATTACTAAAAATTTTGGACAAAATACTAAGTATAATGGTACCTGAAGTTGGATTTCCAAGTTTTAAAATTTGTGTTCTTTTAATAGGACTTATATATTTTTAATTTTTATGATTATTGTAAAAATTTAATGTTATAAAATTAAAAGTTGGATTCAAAACAATTTTTCAGTTTACTGTTACAGATTAATTTCTAATGCCGGGCAGATAAGTTTGTTTCGAAATACTTTAATAAAAGTATTTAACTGTAAATACTGTTCTCCTAGTTGTTTGAGAGCCATACGAGTGCTTCAGAAGAATGGACATGTGCCAAGTGATCCAGCTCTTTTTAAATCTTATGCAGAATATGGCCACTTTGTGGACATTAGGATAGCAGCTTTGGAGGCAGTTGTTGATTATACTAAAGGTAATGCTTTAGTAATATATACTGTTATCATTTTAGAAAGAAATGTTTACTAATTAAAACCAGTCTTAGTTATTGTTTTCTTTTATTATGTACAAATACAGATATTTTAATTTTAAATTCTTGTCTCACTGATTTTTGGTAAATGTAGAATTCATATAAGATTTAATACATGAGAAAAAAGAATAAAATCATAGATATCTTTGGTCTTTTCAAGAAGTCAGTATATCGTTCTTGCAGCTTTTAATTACCTGTTATTTTAAGAAATAGATGCTTGGGGGAAAATTTCTAACTATATAAGAAGGATTCTAGAAAACATCTTGCACCTCTCACAGTTTTATATGTGACAGTAGAGCAAGGGACATAAACAGGAGCTTCAGTAGGGGGACTAGGCAGGGGTTCATGAAGTTGAAAAATATAAGGCCAAAAATAGCTAAGAGAAAACTACATGTCAAAACATTTTCAAAAATACAGAGAGAAAGATAAAGAGATGAAAATATATATTTTAAAAAGTTAAGTTATGAAGAATGGAGTAGGTGGGAAGAAAGCAATAATCCAAGAAGTAATAGAATACTTCGATAAGGTGTCTCATGAAATTAAAAATTTTAAGGTTGGGGAAAAATGTGTAATTTCTTAGAATATTATAACTCAGTTATTGTACAAAGTAAACGAATGACTTCTTTTGGCTGTGAAGAGTTCAAAAGACAGTTTGGGGGAAGTTATGATCTAAGATTCTCTACTTTGCTAAGGTGTTGCTCATGTAGCCTTGAAGGCTTAGAAGTACATCTCCTATGTAACATTTTAAAAAATGAAATTCCCAAAGATAATTTTCAGCTGATCTGGAAATGAATCAAAGTAATAGTTCAAGATTGATGAATGTGTGAAATGAAAGACATAGTGATGAGCAACTATGCCTATAAAATAAAGCGTTAAGCTTAAATATTTGTTAATATGGTTGTAAAGTTTAATGCAAATTTTAAAAATAATTATTTTAAAATAATTTGCAAATGTAAGAGATATGTAAATTAACATCTAAAATTCCAGATTATAGCACTAAAATATGGGAAGAGTAAAGAAGTTAAAGTATGTTGAATTTCTCATCTGACTATGGAAAGAGAGGAAGGGGTGAGGGAAGTTCTTCAGTAGAAACTGGTAATTTTTACTTAATGGTAGAGGAAAATATAACTCTAATCTTTCTAATTTTTGTAAATTTCAATAGAAATACTTATGTATAGTTAGAAATTATAAAAGGGTAAGAGCAATATCATGTGTATATTACATATGATAGTCTGAGTTCAGAAAGAACTGTCATTTGTTTTTCTTTTTTATTGAGGGTTAAAGTATTCTTTCTTTTAATAAATGATGGTGAAAATAGTTCTCCTTTTAACGAATTTTTTGGCAAGGAAAAAAACGTATTTCTCTATCCGTCTCCAGTTTGGTTTTGACATTTTACCAATTCATGAAATCTAGAAGTCTTGAAATCTACTAAACATGTCAGTATTCCCAACCTTTTTTCCAGAGTATATATATGAATGATGTTCAGTGTCACATAAATATGAAGATTTCATGAATTAGTACTATCTGAAATGAAATAGATTGCTAATATGATTTCCAAAAGAACACTAAATAAGTATAATTTAATTGAGAGGTGTTTAAAATGATCCATGAATTTTTAGATCATTTGAAAATGAAAAAATAGGAAATGGTAGAAATAAAATTCTGAAAATAAAGATGTTCAAGTCAACAACAGAACTTATTAAAAAGGTAAATGGAAATAGCTAATGAGTCATGTTGTTTAAGTCAGTTATATTTACAGCACTGTTTTTAATTTTCTTTTGTTTTGTCGAAAAGTTAAAGCTGCCTTTTAATCAAATGAAAGAAACCACTCGGGCAAAAAATACAGTTGAGATACTATTGAGTATCAGACCTCTCTATAATTTGATTTAGGCACCTAGAAAAACAATTTTATTTAAACTCAATTTTATCCATTTAGAGTTAGTCATCTCTAATTTAGGGCTCGTAATAAATAAATTATAATTTGCTTTATGTTATATTTGCCATTGATTTGACTTTAGTGAAAAATATACATTTTGCTCTTCTTTTATGTTTTGACTATGTATAACACAATACTTAAAAGATTTATAAAATTTACAAAGTAGCCTATTACAGAAAAGAGATATAAAGAAATTTTCTATAGCTTAAAGTACAAAGTAGGGAATATAATCAATAATATTATAATAATTAATGCTAGGTGGGTACTAGACTAATCAGGATCACTTCATAAATCATAAATATCTAACTACTACACTGTTCACCTGAAACTAATATAAAATAATATTGAATGTCAGCTGTAATGGGAAAATAAAAGTAGTTTTTTAAAAAAAGAAATTAAATATTTTAAGGGAAAAAAATGTCTATAATTTTCAACTCTGAAATCCAGCTAAGGCAGAGTCCTAATAATAAGTGTAAACTTCTTATCACTTCTTTAGTTTGTTGTAACTGCCACAAATATATTTCCTTATTTTTATTTTCAGTGGACAGGAGTTATGAAGAACTGCAGTGGCTACTTAATATGATTCAGAATGACCCTGTACCCTATGTAAGGTTAGTTTTTATACTATAATTTTTTAATAAGTCTTAAAGTAAATTGCATAATTTCAGAAAATTACACATGGAACAAGTCTTTGTTATTTTTGAAAATAGGAATATGTTATGCATTTATTCATGCCCTTTTAAATTTGATTTTTAAATTTGATTTGCCTTTGAAGATATTTAAAAAAATACATTGTTAATAAAGCTTATTCCCTATAATTTTACATATGATTTCTATTGTAATTTAAAGAAAAGCTTATGTAATAGTTTGTAGCACACATGGAAGATCCCTTATATTTCCAAAATTATGAAACTTCTGTACTGATTGATTTCATTTATTTTAAAAGCAATTAAAAGCAATGTTTTGGTGTAGTCCATTTGTTCCTCTCTCGCTCATATAAAATTTTAAGTTTTATTCAATGTATGTTAAATATGTTATACTTACAATATATAATATATTTTATATGTAACATGTATTAAATATAAATTATATTAAACATATAATAAATATACATTAAATAATATTTTAAAAATTTAGAAAATAAGAAAAATAAAAGAAAATACCAGTCCTGCAAGAGTAATTATTTTCATTTTTGTACCCCCCTCTAGTCTTCATTTCTGCTGTTCCTTTTGCAAAGTAGGGTGTTTATGGTATACTCAAATAGGATTAAATCTTTGACCATTTTTGTCTGTCTTTTTTTATACATAGTAAACACTCAAATTTTTGTTTTAAATTATGGTTTTGTAAAACAATTTGAAGACCATCTGTAGCAGATTATATGATATCATGTAATATTTGAAGTATTTCTATTTGAGTTATATACTATACAATCTAAATGATTGCTTTTGAAATATTGTTGTAGAACTATTAGTAACATTCAAATTTCGAGAGCCTTGTTATTTACAATCTGAATTAGAAGTTTATTTAAGGATACATTTCGTGATTATTTTTGACATGCTTTCTTAATTGATGTGGCTCATTTATATCACCAGTGGGGAACCTCTTAGGCTTTACTTAAAATCATCTAGCACATAGTTTTTACTCATAGTTAAAAAAAATTCAACATGTCTTTAAAAATCTTTTATGACTGTGAAGTATTACCACACAGCAGTTATTTTATGTGTATATCTTTTGGTGTCTTGAGACATCTGTCTTTAATTTTTTATTGATATATAATTGACATGTAGTATTATATGTATTGGTCATATCTGTATTAGATTGGGTAGGATTATTTTAAAGATGGCCTGGAATTATCTTCTTGTTTTGGAATCAAGCATGCATATGATCACATTGTGTCAGTACTTCAAGGGGCATAATTTACATCCAGTGCTTTTTCTCTTGAGAGATTTTGAGCATTTTGTGGGGTTTTGATTTGACTCCATTTTTTATAGATAGTTATTGGCAATGGTATTGGACTAACCCACCAAGAAAATTCTCAGTTGTCTAGGGATGTAATATGTTTTTACTGCTATGAATATGACAGAAAAACATGACTTTGTCAGGATTTGCTTCAGGTTTGTTTCAGGTGTCTGAAACACATGCTAATTGTGAATTTTGATGTTTTATCTCTGAAAAATTAAACACAAGATTCTCATCGTTTTCCCTTAAACTTTATCTCCTCTGAGTATGGCTTTTAGTGTTTAGTTATTTGTAAATATTTCCTTGTAAAAGTTTTCTGTTACCTAAACTTTAGAGAAAAAACTTTTAGAGAAATGTTTAATTGTGTAAAGTAATACATGTACTGATTATTATTGCTCTTTTAGTGATTTTAAAGATATTCCTAGAGTACTCTCTATACTTCATTGGCATGGCTATAAAGAGTTTGTAATGATCTGAGTAAATACCATAGTTTTATTAGTTGGGCCCTACCACTCTGGTATCTGGGATAATTGGGAAGGCAGCCAGATAGAAACTTAAGTTTTCTTCTTCATGTAGATTAAAAGTGTAGGACTAGCATGCTCTAAACAACAGACTCATTCATATTTTAAAAGATATTATTTACTTGTAATACTGATATATTTTTACAAATAGATTTTGAGGTCCTTAAGGATATGGAATTGTGTTTATTCATAAAGATGAAAATATTGATATGAAATATCCATTGAAACACGTATCCTTTTTTATATTACTTATCTGTAAATTGAATCTATAATGACATTTCACTTTTCATAGCCTTTAAATAATCTTTCATATGGTCTTCAAATTTCAAAGCACAAAAACATGTTAACAGTGAGAGTCTATATCTTTCAGTTTTACAGACATAAAATTGAAGCCAAAAGGGGTTGAGTAACCTAAACTACAACCTAGCAGTCCTATTTTTCTCTCATTTCTCTAGAGTACTGATCCCATTTGATATTTTTCCACCAACAATTAAATATAGAAATTTCTTGGGTTCACCTTCTTTAAAGTTTTGCTAGCCCCAATAAAACTTAACAATCTAAGTTTCTTTCTTCCTCCATTATATTCAAGCATTCCGTTACTCTGAGGTCTTGAATTTTTCAGATCTAGTTCTAGTCCTGGCTTTTATCCCTTCACTAAATAATAGATTACTCCTGTAGCTTCCTTGCTTCTGTTCTTTCTCTGTCTTTTTATGGTATTTCCTAGTCATAGCATTCGACTTTTTTTTTCCTTTTCAAATTTTGTTTTGGTCATGTTGCCCTTTTCTCCAGAAGACTCCATAATGTGTGCAGATAGCCTCTCACATGAGATGAAAACTTTTGATTTGGAGTATAACTGTCATCCTCTATGAGGATGTTTTTTTGTTAATTGACTCTCCTAAACCTCAGTTTATTTTGAGGAAACCTTTTTCAATCTCCATATTTAAAATGCTTCTACACATTTCCATGCTTTACAAGGATGCTGTAATAATGAAGTTTATATTCGTTTTATTATCTCAAATGTAGACTTCTTGGCCTATGTGTGATTTTTTTGGTCTCATTTTATGATTTTTATATTTACTGACTAGTCTTTTTTGTAAACTTTTCTAAGGAGAGTAAAATGTACATTTTAGAAGTGGGATAGGAAAAGTTGGCTATAATACATAGAGTCAGGTTTTAGAAGACCTCATTCTACAGTAAGGCAATTTTAGAAAGAATAAACCTGCCATAATTTTTTAGTGCAAAAACCATAGTAAATATTTAGAATGTAACATAATAATGCCTTTTGGAGTGAAACTAAACTTAAACACAAAGCTAGATCCAAGAGAGATGATAAAATAGGAAGGAGTCACTATAGGTAATTTTCAAATGTTTTTATTTAATGGTCAGCAAAAATAAATTTTTCCTTATCTTTCAGACATAAGATTCTAAACATGTTGACTAGGAATCCACCATTTACTAAGAACATGGAGTCTCCCTTATGCAACGAAGCCCTGGTAGATCAGCTTTGGAAGCTTATGAACTCTGGTGAGACCGCAGTGGCTTTTTAAAGATGTTTTATGACTAGAGGGTTTTCATTTTACAACAGATTTTCATTACTTACAAAACTGTGGTTAATTTTTGGCCTTTTTCTTTTTTTTTTTTAGCTAGGATACTTATTATAGCTATCTACACGGTAGTGGATATGATAACATTTGCTAAGAATATGTTCACTCACTTTGCTCCACAGGGTGGCTGAGGAAACAAAAATATTAATTTACGTGAAAGTGTTTCACATGTTTAAAGAGCGTTAAGCACAAACCTGCAAAGTATTATTATTATTGTTGTTTTTATTTCAGAAGGTTACGAAGTGTTGAAAATGACTTTTCTTACCTGTTCTTAGGAAATTATATATGTATACACACATGAATATAAGTGAAGTTTGCTGTTTTTAATTAGTGTAAGATGGACAGAAAGAACAGGACAGAACCACCCTGTGGCAGTCCTATTTCACCCCATTTCCAAGCTTCTGTTGTCTGCTGGGTTTATTGAAAAATGTACTAAAAAATGTGGCTTTCAAAGTGAGCTTTCTTAGCAGCTTTTTGGCTTGATCAGCTTTAATAGCAATTACTTTAGAAAAGGAAGAGATGATCTTTTTTAGGATCAGATTTGCTCTTTTGGAGGTTTGTCTTTAGATACTTTCTGTTTGATTAGAGAACATCCCTAACAGGGTTTCCTGTTTTCTTCTGAATCAGGTAAGCAGGGTTGGTCCCAAAGTAGAACTGCTAATGAGGACAGAATGAACAGCATTTTGACCCAAGGGGATATTTTCAAATATCTGAGGGTTCCTTGCCATTTAAATGATTGGGGTGGGAGGGGTAGCTAGAAGATGAAAGAAGGGTCTTCAAAATGCTATAATCAGAGCAGAAATCAGCAGCTGTTCAGGGCCTCTCTCAATGGAATGGACTGATTTGGAACCATAGCATTTTCAGGCCTGGAGGGACCTTAACAACCATCTGAGTTAATTGCCCTTGTTCTAGGGTCCAGGCATCTGACTTGCTCAAGATCACAGAGCCAATTAGTAATCAAGCAGGAATGATTTTTCCCACTTATACCACTCAACTTAGTTTCACTATCCGACAACCATTTTAAGATTTAATTCCATGATTTTGAAATACACTGGAGTTCTGATTTTTTAAACTCTTGTGATTTTAACAGAATCACTACTTATTAATTTTTTAGCTCTCCTTTATCAGCCCTAAATTTAATATTTCTAAGTGAATTATTTGAGGAAAAAATCACTATCGGGGACTTTCCGCAGGAACAAAACAACGGTATTCATTCCTTCATGTAAACTAAAGATAAACCAAAACCAAAAAGCTCACATAGAAATAAAAAGTAACAGAAACGACTGTCCAGGGATTCTGTGCAGTTTCGCAGCCTTCAGTGTGGTGCCTAATCATCTTCAATCTTACTTTTAAAAAACAAAATAGAACACTCTTTCTCATCAAAATACACTTTTCCATTTGCTTTTTTAAATTAATGATTTTTAAATTAAAATAGTAATTTTTAAAAAATATTTGAGGAAATCACACTTAGTTGCCTAACTGGTTTCAGTGTCATCTACAATAGTGGTCCCCAACCTTTGTGGCATCAGGGACCGGCGCTCCTAAGGGAATCTAAAGCCTGATGATGATCTGAGGTGGAGCTGAGGCGGTGATGCTAGCGCCGGGAGTGGCTGCAAATACAGATGAAGCTTCCCTCACAGGCCCCCTGCTCACCTCCTGCTGTGCGGCCCAGTTCCTGACAGGCCATGTATGGTGCCAGTCCATGGCCCAGGGGTGGGGCACTCCTGATCTACAACATATAAAGGTTCAGGATGGCAGCAGACCTAATTAGATTATAGGGATCTTCAAGGTTTACTTTTCTTCCAGTATAAATAAACCCTAAATCATTCTTGTTTTCCTAACTGATAAAATGCTTAAGATTCATTCCTTTTCTTGCTGTATCCACAAATTCACAGAGACAGGGCTGGCTGCTCTGGCAGGATTCCTTCCCTTCAGAGGGCTGAGCCCCTCCAATCTTTGTAATAGAAAGCCCAGGAATCTGATACTTGTCTTTACCTTTACATATGTAAAATGCTTTGAGGAGGAGAATAATGAATGCCTACAAATAATTAAGCAATTCCAGACCGTTACAGTGTCGAGATAAGCATATTCTAGAGAAGGGAATGGAATTGCAGTGTAAAATCCTTATTTTCTTTCTGTAATGTTCTTCTCATTTCTGGTTTCCCTGTAGTTTTTAAGACATAAAACTTTATCCTCCTCTGGAGCTCCTTTTTCTCTTGCTTCGAGCAGTGCTGTGTATCGATTACCTTATCACACAGTAGCAGAATTGAAGATGTCTCAGATAGGATTGATGATGGCTCACTCTTGGCAAGGTAGCACAATGTAGTACTTAATATGAACTCTGTAAAATTATAATTCCTTCCATATGGATTTCCTTTGCATATAATTAATATAATATTTATCTATTAGAGTAAATCTCTTCAGGATCACTATTTGATTATAATTTACCTTCTTATTCTAATATTTGTTACTGAAAACCACAAAGCTTAATATTTATGCTTTCTAGTATTTGCTGTAGCAACTTCTTTCTCTTTTGTTTCTCCTTTTTACATGTTCTGATACTCTCTGTAAACCACAGTTCTTCGTCAAAATTAAATATTTATAGGGTTTTTTTTCTTATCCAGAAGAATTTCATATCCTTCTCACTTGTTTTAAATTCTCTATCATTTTAAATTCAGCCAAGAAACCATAAAAATGATCTAACAAAAATGACAGATCCATCTTGTCAATCAGTTCTATTTGATGGCAGTATCTACCTGGAGTGCTCTACTGGGGATAAAAAAGAGAGTGAGAAAGAACTCTGGTATCTGTGTGTTCTGGTCTGTCATTGCTTTGGGAAATGTATAATATGAGACCAATACCCTTATTTTGGAGATGAAAAATCAAAAACTCATCAAAGGATTTGAAAGAACTTGCCTCTAATCTCAGCTGCTTTAAAATGAATTTCTACACAGTTGGTCTTCTGGCTTATAGATGTTTCACTACTTGTTATCATCTCTGGAGTTTACTTGTGTGTGTGTGTGTGTGTGTGTGTGTGTGTGTGTGTGTGTGTGTGTAAATAAATAGTAGAAAATATAAAGGTGTTTAGCATAATATTTTTCTCCTGTAAGTCCAAGTTTAGAATTATGTTGTTTCAAGTAGTTGTAGGGTTTCTTGTAATTTATTTAAAACCCTAAAGTAATAAATTCGAGAGTTAGGAGAATTTGTTTCAAGTGGTAGGGTCCATGAAGGCTCATGGAATGCTGTCTTTCTAACAGGCAATCAAAGAAGAAAATCAGACAAGATGAACAGATAATGAACAAGTGTGGAATAGTTAGTTACCAAGGAAGATTTAAAGGCAGGAAAAAAAATATCTTTTTAATTAATTTTGTAAAGAAGGATGGCATGATAATAAAAATTTTTCCAATTAAAAACTTCATTAGTTCATCACTAACATTTATTGTTCCTATAACAATTTATAAGTACCTTTGTTAAGATATATCTTTATGGGAGAGGACTTGCCAGTGGGGCCTAGGTTAATAGATGGCTCACTTTAGGCATCGCAGTCCTTTCATTTCTTCTGTACAGGTTCTGGAATAGTTAAAAAGGTATGGATAAATGTACACATTGACTTATTTTTTTATTATTTACTTCTTAGGTACTTCTCATGACTGGAGGTTACGGTGTGGTGCTGTGGACTTGTACTTCACACTTTTTGGCCTCAGTAGACCTTCCTGCTTACCCTTGCCAGAGCTTGGGTTGGTTCTTAATCTGAAAGAGAAAAAAGCTGTCTTGAATCCAACCATAATTCCAGAGGCCATCACAGGCAACCAAGATACTGCGATTAATCCAAGTAGTCATGCACAGCTAGTCGGATTTCAGAACCCTGTAAGAAGATATAGTTTTATTGTATAGAGCTATCTACAGAAGAGAATTACTTCTTTTAAACTGGCAGATTTTAAAGCTACTCAGTTTCTGGTACCGTTTAAAAAACTGTTGGCTCACATTAGTTTAGCACTCTATAATTTATAAAGTGCTGCTGACAACTACACAGTGCCGCCAGTCCATTTACTCTTTTTGTGATGACATAATGATTTTTGTGTGCTTGAGCATAGAATTTCTTCTTCGAGTAGTGGAAAAATAAAATGAATATTTAACCTGTTACATATTAACCTATGTAGTCTGTATATGGTAATGGCATACTGAACGCAAGGAGCCCTGACTTTCTTTTCTTTCTTTATTTTTATTCATTCATTCATTCATTCATTCATTCATTCATTTATTGCTACTCTGTATGATACCTAGCATAATTCTAAACATATGATAAGTATCTGGCAAATGCTTGTTGAATTAAATAAATAAATAAGTAAATAACACCAAATGGCCAGGTAAATGAGTAATCTGATTTGAGAAGAGATTATATATTACATTTTTAAATTTATATATATGTGTATGAGTTTGCCTTTAAAAAAGTTTTATTTCTAGCTATACATTATAAAATTACCAGACTTTTTATAGAAAGACCTTTAGGATACATATTATTTAATTCTAATTTAATTAAAGTTTTCCAGAAATGATTTTTTAATTGATATCAGAATGTCTCCAATACTTAAAGCTTCATTTTTCACCAATATTTAGACCAGATTACTTGCCTAGCAGTTCCCTACTGGTGTTTTGACACTATAAAATTCAGGTGCTCTCTATGCTAGTTAGAAATAGTCATTTTAATTACCTAGATTTTCTGAAGTGTAATTGTAATTATTTGTTATAAATTTTAAATGTATCGTAGAGTTTGTGTTATGAAGAAATAAGAAATCTTTCCATAGTAAAAAAAAAAAAGTCTCATTAAAGAGCTTTTTCACATCTAAATATTTATAAATCTGTGGAAATGAGTATGTTTTAATTTTGTCCGTATATGTTCATTTATCCACATTTATACTTGGAATCTTCAGGATAAGAGGAGAAAATGACACCAAAAGATAATATTCTTTTGGGAAAGCTCTGAAAGTTCACTTAACTCCCTTCTTACCCACCACCCCCCTAAAAAAAAAAAGAATTAGAAAGCAAAAGGTGAAATTTATTTTAAGCCCATTGCTGATAACTTTTAGGCACTGGGCATGCTCTGATCTGCATGGTTGCTATAGCTATTAGTTTTCAGCTATAATATGAGCTACTTGTCTTCAGAAATCTAATTTTGATCTTGAATATTGCCGCAGGAAGATGATCACCTTGCCAAGGAAGCATCATGTAATATATCAGCTCATCAGCAGGGAGTGAAGAGGAAGGCTGATACACCACTGGGGTCCCCACTAGAACCTGGTCAAATACTGGAGAAGAATGAGGATAGCAGTAAAGTCAAACTCAAAATCAGAGTAAGAAATACAGGTTAAACCTGTATTAACAGTGTAGGATATTCACCTTCTTGTGAATTTCTGTAAATACAGTGGTTTTCCCTTAGGAACAGATGGGACAGACTGAATCATAAAAGAACCCAAATGTCCATCTCTAAGACATTCCAACTGATTGTTTAACTTGTATTATCACATACTTCTTCTCTGTTTGGGGGAGGAACTATGTGTGCACGATCTTCCCACAACATAGGGATAGATTTTAGTTGCTGTTACATTTCCAGTAATTTCTAATCAGCTTCTTTGGAGGCTGGGCTACATAATCTTTTCTCTCTCTTAATACTTTTTGAGAAAAAAGAGACTTTTCCTTTTAAGTTTATTTGGGGATATATCCTTTGGCCTCTCTGCTACCTTTCCTAAGAGCTAAGATCCAAATGTAAAGTGATATAGTGGCCCTTTTTTCTTTGTTCTGTGTGTGTATGTTTTAGTTTTCAAGTTCTCAAGACGAGGAGGAGATTGATATGGATACTGTTCACGATAGCCAGGCCTTCATTTCCCATCATTTGAACATGCTTGAAAGGCCGTCAACGCCAGGTAAGATTACTGCAATCATTAGGGTGATTGAGAGTTCACATGATACCACTCTTCTAAGGTGTGTGGCTTTATTTTCAGGTGAGCAACTATAAAGTTTAAAAATAGCTGGTAAAAATAAAATACTAGATTATATCAGATTATAACATATCAGCGAAGAAATAAACTTTTAAAAAATATATCTTTAGATATTAAGTTTTATTGCATTTTTCTTTAATTTTCATTATACTTCTAGATTTTTTTAAAATCCATTCATCAGATTTCTTCCAAAAGCTTTAATTTCTCTCTCTCTCTCATTCTTGTAGTAGGCTTAACCTCAGAAATCAAGACAAAATACTAGATCTGCTTTATTTTTAATAATATAACCATAATTATACTTAAAAGTTTTAACTGAAGTTAATGCCACTCATAATGCAACCACTTCTTTTTGCCTGCCTATTTCACAAAATAGCATATCTTAGATTTTTACATGTATCTCTCAAGCATCGTAGTCTTTTTCCTTTGAAAATATTGCCTGAGACAATATTGAGTTTACATACTATAATTTACCTTATTATTTCTCTTGGTAGGCATTTACATTATTTCTTGTTTTTATTATAGATAATTCTATACTATACATCTTCATATAAAAGCTTTTGTATCTTTTTTTTTTTAAAGCCAATTATCTTCTTAGGATAAATTCCCAAAAACATTGTTGTGAAATGATTAAGTTTAGTATATTATGAGATATTTTTCTTCAGAAAATTTTCTTGGCTCTAGATACATACTGCTATAATACTTTTTGAAAAAATTACACTGTTTATGTCATCAACATTTTTTAATTATCAGGAATAAAGCTTTGTTGTAACTTGCATGTAAGTTGTGAGATATAGTAATAAAACATATCTGTTAACCAGCCACCCACCTTAACCATGTATATTTTACTCTATGCCACACCTGTTTTACACCTGTTCCCTCTAGACTTCTTCCTTGATTCTGTTTACCTGCCTTAGCACTACAAGTAATTACTGTCTTGAACTTTCTATTCTCCTTTTTAAAAAATCATTCTGCTGCTTTTCTTTCTAGCGTGCCACATAGACATATGATCTATATGTTTACTTGCACTTGGTTTTCAATTTTATGAAAATGGTAGGATACTCAGTATGACCTTTTTTACTCAATATTATGCTTCTGAAATTCATCCACATTGATAAAAGATATAATTCATTAATTTTAATTTATCTTTTATCATTTTTATATGGCACAATATATTGTCAGTGTAATTTAAAAGGTACTTATTATTAAACTATAAAATGAGAATTCAAATTTACTTTATTATGCATTCTTTTATTATAAATATGACTTTTTTTTTCTGGGTATTATTCCTGCTTCTTTTTATTGGAAAATCCTATTCATACCCCATATTGGTTGTCTTTTGTGATCTTTTTACCTTTGAATGAGGTTTTTTTCTCTTTTTATTAACATGTTACATTTGTACAAAGTCTCCCTTATCCACCTTGATCTTCTTTTTTTTATATGGCTTTCAGTTTAATTTTAGTTATGAGACCTGAATTATTTTTCAGTAATCTAGAATGAGTTAGTAAAATTTGAGTACTGGCTTCAGGTAGAATATGAACCTGAAATATATTTGCAAACTGACAGGTCATGAATCTTTTGGCTTTTATAATTGTAAGAGATCTTAACAATTATTTATCTATTATATCCATTGTACAGATAGTTAACTTAAGCATAAAGACATCTGATGACTTGCCCTAAAATGACACGCCCAAGTAATAGCCAACTCAGGGCTAGACCCAAATCTTTTTTATGTGACAGATAATGGAATTGAGACACAAAGAGATAAATGTCTTAACTGGATTGTATATCTAATTTGTTGACAATTTGGAATCAGAACCTGAGTTTCCTCATACCTACTACAGTGGTGTTCACATTATACCATTAAAACGTTTTCTCTTTTAAATATCTTCTGTAATTCCTAAATTATTTTTATGTATTTGTTGAGTAAATATTATAATGGACTTTATTAGCGAATTCGGGAGAGAGCTGGCAAACTTTACTTTATGTGAAGTTCTATGTAAATAATAAAAAAGTATGACATGGTTTCAGTGAAGTTCCATGTAAATAATAAAAAAAAACTATGACATGGTTTCTGCCCCAGAGTATAGAATCCAGTTTGTATGTTCAGCAGGCCAGTCAAACTTCGTGTCTTTCTTGGATATGTATTGTTCTCAACTTAAGCATGTAGAAACCATGACAGAGGTTTTAATCAGATGAGATTGTCAGTAGTAAAAATAGTATTCTTTTTATTATTAGAATTTTACTGTTGAACTGCTTCTGGTTTTAAGGTTAACTTATAAAATCCTTTCTTGTTTTTTTTTTCTTTTGAGAAACAAAGAAATAAATCCCTGTTCTCCTTCTTCTTTGTCATTGTAGGGCTCTCTAAGCATCGGCCAGCTAGCTCCCGGTCTGCTTTAATACCCCAGCACTCACCAGGCTGTGATGGCACACCTGCCACAAAACCCCAGTGGAGTATGGAACTTGCTCGGAAGGGAACAGGTGAAATTATTATTTTGCTCAAGAACAAATCTGTAAACTTCATAATAATATATAGACCTGAGGACTTGTTTTTCTTGTAGCACATAGAGTTTATTTTACTTAACATAGACTATTTTAATTTAATATTTTAGTATTTCAAAAATACTGTACCCCTATTATGTAAAACTTGGAAATAACAGAAAAGTAGAAAGAGGAAGAATCATCCCTCATATCATTTAAAGATATATTACCATTTTGATCATTCCTTGCAGTGCTTTTTCTAAGAATGTTATATGAAAAATGCCAACTTCAATTGAAACCATAAAATCTGTTCTTTTATACTTTCATAAAATACAAAAATCAGCCACTTATTTCTCCTCTTCTTCCTCCTGAAAGTTTTACAGTTGGTCAATCACAAAGACTTGATGCTACTTATAGAAAACTAACATGTTCTGTCTTTTAAATTATTTCATACTAAATGGACTTAAGTTTATGAAGAGTAATTCAGTTTGGATATGTTTATTACCTATTCCATTTTACATTGTCTTCTGTTTATTCCATTCTGTTACTTACAAAGAGAAGATTATTATCCAAATAAAGAGTAAACATTCAGTGCTGATGAACAAATTCAGCCTGCAAGTTTTGGAGGAACAGGGAGTGAAAAACGATACATAAGCAATATCATTTTGAAAGAATAGTTTTTCCAAAAGTCATTAGTCAGGCTTTAAAATTTCAGTGAATGGGTTTTGCTTATATAAACCATGTTTTTATAATATAAACAAAAGAGTAAGTGTTTATTTATCTGAGGGGCTTAGGGAACTGTGATTAATAGACTTCAAACAAAAGCAACACATCAAAATATTTTGATATTGAGACCCCAGACTTTTGGGTGCTTATATCTCTCTCTCTGCGTTTATTACAGTAGAGTCACAAAATATATTTCAGAAAGAAATCAGCTGGAAACTTAACTTTAATAAGTGAATTTTGACATTTGTTGGCCCTTGCCAATTTTGTATTCTGTTGGTTTTGCTTTTGGTTTTGGTGCTTTATTATGATTATACTTACTGAAATTTTATTAGACATGAAAATTTTTCTACATTTTAAAATATTATAAAAGCACAAGGTGTTTCAAGCCTCTTGATATAGTTTGAGAGTGAGGCTTCTGTCTGCCTTTCCTTCCTTTTACAAAAATAAGTTCTGTCTAGATTCCAACAATCAAGTAAATTCCTGTCAAGAAAATAATCTGAATCTATTTGTTTGGTTTGTTTTAGTGATGTGGCACAGTAACCTATGTAGAAGCAAATCTTAACACCTTTTTGTGCCCACCAATGTGCCTTTTTAATATTGTCCCATATTGCTTTAAAAAATACATTTTTAGTTTTTTTGGAATCTCTTTTAACAATCTTATAGTTCTCATGGCATCATATGGGAAAACTGGGGAGGAGGTAGAGGGCTAGTCGTGGGTTATAGAAAAGCTTGAAAATTTTAGCTTTGGTATAGGACCCTTTTCTGTCATGAGGCAAAATTTATACCAGTATATTATATATAGAGAGTGATCTGTAAAACTTAATTTTGAATATATTTGTTAACGTGCCTTTGTAATTTCCTTTAAATGTATTTATGCTGTTCCGTACCCTGCCAAAACTGAGCAAGTCTTAAAATTCAACAGTGTTATTAGAATTTAGAAAACCTTCATTTTACAAATGGTAGTGTTCCAAAAGTTTATTTATACATGTATTTATTTGGGGATTCTAAATGCAGTTTTCCATAGAAATATTGTTATATTTGATAGGTAACTTCCCCAAATTAACCAACGAAAGTCCTTTAAACTTATACCTAAAGGAGAATCAAACCTAGCTACTGCATGCAACAATATTTCTGAGAGAAGAGATGCTTTCAGCTCCATCTTTTGGAATGTCAGAAGCACAGCTTTAACCTAACCCAACTAAAGCTGGCAGTAAAACAGAAACTTCCTCTCTTCCTGCCTCCCAGATGGAGCCTGGGTCTCCTGTGGTAGCTAACCGGGGATTGGAGGTAGGGGGTGGGAGGGAGGGAGGTGGGGATGGTGCTGAGAGTCGGGGGTTCAGGAGAGAAGGCAGAGAGAGAACAGTGGTTAGGGAGGCTGTGACATCTCTGAAGTCTCTAGGAATTGTAGATTAAAGTTCACAGATGAGTTTTTTGGACTCTATCCAGCTTTTACAACTGAGGCATCTTTTATTTGGTCTGTAGAAGTCTTATAAAATTTTTTGATGTAGTTGACTAAAAATGAAGAGATTGCATATAAAAAATCTGGATTTCTAGCTTCTCTTGAAAAAAAAGTTAACTGATAGACCTTTTTAGGCAGGGATTTTTTTTTTTATTTTGTTGATTGCATTTGTGTTGGACCTGGTAATCTCTTCACTCATTTGTGCTATCTCCTTAGGCCCAAGGCTTTTGAGTTTGGGGTCCCTGCTTCCTTTATTCCTGAGCTGAGATGAAGTCTGAGAAGGGTCCTTTAGAGACAGCAAGCCAGATGATAATTGAGAACTGGACTGTGTTGCAGATGGTGTCTGGGACGGGTAGAAAAGGAATGAAAGTTTAGGTCCCTTAAAGAAGGAATGGAAATTGTTAAGCAGAGGACAGGTCATGGTTTACTTTCTAATCCCCTCCTCCCCGCCCCCATTTTCTCTTTCCTTGCATATGATAGAAGAATATTTAGGATAGGGGTGATGTATGTGCGATAGGTTAAGCCATTTGGGGTGAGAAAGAAGTGGCAAGGATTTTTTCCTTCATTACTTCACTGTTGCTTTACTCTCTCCTGAGGTAAGGAAGGGAATTTGGAGAAAGGGCTGTATGGTGCCCATGGTAATGGGTAAGCATACCATGTCCTCTCTTCTCCCACATGGCAGCTCCCTCTCTTCCTACCACTTCAAAGGCCTGAGGTGGCTGGTCTGTGTCCCAGATTGCTGCAGGGGCTGCTTTGGTGAAGTGGAGAGCAGTGCCAGGAACAGGAATGGAGGGAAATCCCTAATGGTTTCTGTAGGGAAGACAAGGAGAGTTCCTCAGTTGCCTCGCTGGGGCTGCGGTGTTATGTAATGTGTTCCTGCATGAGTCAGAAAAGCACAATTCTGGTATTTGAAATCTTAAAAAAAAAAAAAACTTGAGAGACTCAGAGTTCTCTATTTTGTAAACTCTCATATGAAAAGCAGACTTTGATTTCTTTCTTAAATTATAATGATACAATTCTGCACTTCTTTATAGTGACCTAAAGAATCTAAAGAACAGACTTCACACTTCCTAATAGAAACTGCACGTTTGGTGTTAAATTTAAATATACACCTAATGAGAATGAATTCAATAGAATTAGCAGGTTATTCACTGTGTTATCAGCACTTTTATCAGATGGGCTGGAAAGCTTCCACAGTACGCTTATATTAAGTACCTCTTTCTGTTTGTTTTGCATTTGTTAAATTGACTGCAGCTAACCCTTATCCATCATAGTGCATTTTATTAGGTCTCTAGGAAAGATTTTATGCTGAGTAGAACAAAACTGAATATCTGTTTTGTTCTTTGTGTCAGGGAGATGGTAGTATATGCATTTTTCTCAATAGAGATTCTATTTTTTTTTTTAATATTTAAGTTTATTGTAACATTGGTTAATACAATTATATAATTTTCAGGTGTACATTATCATTTGACATCTGTATATTGTGTGTTTACCACCCAAAGTTCAGTTTCCTTCAGCTACTGTATATTTGATCCCCTTTACCCTCTTCACCCTCCCCCTGCAATAGAGACTCTGTAGGTGATCTCATTATGCTAGTGTGAAAGTGAAATCTGACTGTTAATATAATTCCACATGAGAAGGAAATTTTACTTTCTTATTACCTTGGATTAGACCTGGTAAAAATTACTCAGGAAAGATAGAAATTAAGCAAACAAAAAATATATATTGTCTATCATAAATGAAAACTTCAGAGTTAAAGGTTGTTGGTGATGATAGAGTATCATTAGGTTTTATCAGGTGCTCTGTTGTTACAAATAATATTCTAGTGAATATTGGAAGATGTCTGCACATGTGCATGAGCACATTTGTGGGATAATTTCTATAAATGAATGTCCTAAATCAGAGAATATGGGCATTTGACATTTTTCATGGATAGTGCTAAATTGATCTAACTTCTTTTTAAAAAACACATTATAATGGGAAACTGAAGTAGTTAGATTAGTCCGATGAACCCCCATGAATTCATTACTCAGCTTCAACAACGGTCAGTCAGCTCATGGTCAGGCTTGTTTAATTTATAACCTTACCCGTTTTCACCCTTCTGAATTATTGTCAAACAAGTCCCACATATCATCATTTTAAATAGTATGTATCTCTAAAAGATGAGGAATTTAAAAAGTCAAAACCACAGTAATATTTTTATACTTTAAAAAATTGAGTTTTTTCATATCTTTAAATATTCAATCATTGTTTAAATTTCAAATGACATAAATACCATTATTTTTACTTTGTAAATAATTTATTTGTTTAAATCAGTGGTCTATACATAAAGTCTGTACATTGCAGTTGGCTGGTATATCCTTTACATCTTCATAAATTTAAGTTTCCAGTTGATCTTTTTATCTCTTTTTCTCTCCTTTACAATGTATTTGTTAAAGAAACCAGGTCTTTGATCTGTAGTTTTCAAGTCTCTGTTTTGCTAATTGTGTACCTCTGCTATAATTACATTAGAGTCTTCTATATTTTCTGTAAATTTGTAGTTGTATCTAGAAGCTTAATTGGATTCAGGTTTGTAGATGGTGGTGCGTTTTTCAATCTGGAAGCATACAGTGTCTAGATGACTTTATGAGGTTAGCCATTAGATGTTCAAGGCCTAAATTTGTTAATTCTAAAGGTTGTAAAATGGTCATATCGAATTTATCTTTCCATTTTTATTTGGAAATTGAATTACTTTTATAAAGCTAAATTCCCCCTCATCTACTATTACCCAGTGGTAT
This sequence comes from Eidolon dupreanum, assembly GCA_028627145.1. NCBI lineage: Eukaryota > Metazoa > Chordata > Mammalia > Chiroptera > Pteropodidae > Eidolon > Eidolon dupreanum. Next base: position 10,629,058 of record CM053511.1, read on the forward strand.
AGGTCATATAGGAAAAAGATAAAGGCTTGATTCTATTTACATAATAATTCTCAAAATAACGAATTGGCCAACTAGCAACCTCTGGTGTGATCAGTCAGTACTAGTCTATTACAATTATTATCTTTGTCAGTATTTAAATTGTCCCATCTTTGGACAATGAGAACCTCTTGACCCTTGAGTGAGTGGAGAACACTTTAACTTCCTTGCTATTATTATACCAGATGTTTCACACTCATCTTGTAAATTATCTACCCAGCCCTGCAGTCAGCCATTTGCCCTGGTTCCTAACACCTTTGTTTTTGGATTAAGACTTCATATAGACCAAGAGAAATGTAAGGTTTATGATCAATTAATATGTCTTTAATGCAAAGTATAAGGCCACTAGAGAAAAACGGGTACTTTTGAAGTGATTTTAAGTATTCCTTGGAAAAGAGCACACCCACGTACACTCACTCAGTTGTCCATTTGGCAGTTGCCTCTGCTGGGAAGTACATTTTCCAACATAACTATTGGCTTTTCTGCAATCCAAGTAGCTTGGCAAGTGCCTAGGACTAGATGATGAAACTCCCCTCGGTGTAAAACGGACCGCAGACTTCCAGTGGTGCAGACAGCCAGCTGGAAAGCTGCAAAGTCTCTTGGTATAGACTGACTAAACAATGAGATAGGCACTGAAGGAATTTGTTCATGAGGCTTTAAAGTCTCTTATTCTCATTACCTGGTTATGTATTCTGTTTGGTATGAAACTCTTTTTCTATATTTATAGAATTGTTACTGTGTTCATGTATTTTTTAAAATCAATATTAAAATCATATAGTAGCCTATTTCACTGATACTATAAAATCTCTCAATTTTTTTCTTTTTCTGAAGAATATCCGGGTACCAGTTACTGCAAAAGATACAGATCTTCAAACTTGCTTCTATATAATCTATTTAGTTTTCATATCATTATTAGTGTTAACTTTAAAAAAACTCATGAATTTATATATTTATAAAAATTAGAATGTTTATATTCTAATTTTGTGGTAGCTAAAATGTGAATAATCTCTGTGAGGACAGGAACTTCTTCTCAGTCACTTGCTCTAAAATATTGGAATGGTTCCTGACATGAAGTACAGTAGTCAATACCAGTTGAATGAATGATCTATAATAGTTTCTGTGCTTTATCCCTCTGCCTTCAAAATCGGAGAGTGACCTTCCAATTGCATGTAGTTGGATTAAGTTCACCTGACATCCTATTTAAAAAGAAACACAATTATATAATTCTATTATATTAAGTCATTTGTTTAGCAAGCTTTGGCAGGGCTGGGGAGGCAGATTGTAGGGCCTGCTAGATATTGTGTGATATGTCAAGAATTTATGAGTCTAATGAAAGAGACTCACAGATAAAACATGTGCTACAGTATGCGTCATGCTATGTTCAGACAGGCAGAAAGGTTAAGAGCATAGATTGTGGTGTCAGGCTCTTTGGTTTTGTAGCTTAGTTCTCTTAGTACAGTTATGAGCAAGGCACTTAATTTCTCTGTGCCTTAATTTCCTCATCAGTTTTATGTTGTAGGAATATAAAAGAACTGATTTTGGGGGTGTTGCAGTTAGAGTGAAGGTACCCCCCAAAATGACATTTGAGCTGAGTTTTAAATTATTAAAGAGCCTAAAATGTTTTTTTTTTTTTTTTTTTTTTTGTCTTCTTTTTCTTTTCCCTCCTTTAGGTTAGTTTAAAAATTATTTTCTTAGAGAATTTTGCCTTTTAGTACAATTTCCACCCCCAACTATTTTAAGCCACCTGTTCTGTCCCTGTTTCATTCTCTGGTTTGTCTTGTTACTCAGGTGTACCTATTCAGTTTCTCCTGTGCTAATGTGTAAGTTCCAGGAACATTGAGGTCTGTCCAGTTGATCACCATTTCTCTAGTTCCCATGTAGTTCCTGATATTTGTTAAACGAATCTGTGAGTCGGAGAAGAAATAGGGGAAGGGCATTCGAAGTAATAGGGAATAGAATGTACAACACACAGTTATGAAGGAGCTAACCTACAGTGTATAGAAAAGAATAGTGGAAGGTGAGACTGGAAAGGTAAGTTCAGGACAGATTGCAAACTGTCAATAAAATTAGTGCTGAAAGTGATTTTAGAAAACTTCTGTGGTGATACTTTTTTTTTTTTTTTGAAGTTTGAGGCTGGCTTGTATCAGAATTAGTGCTGAGAACTTTTTAAAAAAAAAAAGAAAAGGAATTACTCATTGTAGTCCATCTTAGTGAAAAGCCTAGTTTTTTACTTTGGATAAAAAATATCTTTTTTCAGAAACTTTCAGTGAAGTTCAAGGAGTTTGGCTTTTATTCTGTCAGTAGAACCAACTGAGTTTTTAAGCTGACAGTTATGATCAGCTTTGTTTTCAGAAAGATCACTGTGAAGCAGGGTCTCCCAGCCTGAACTCTATTGACATTTTTGGGCATGAGAGTCCTTTGTCGTTGGGGACTGTCCTCTGCATTGTATGATGTTTGACAGCATCCCTAGCTGCTAGTAACACTTCCTCACTCAGCCTCACCCCAGTAGTGACAACAAATATGTCTCCAGACATTGTCAAATAAGCCTTTGGGGGCAAAATAGCCCCTGATTGAGAACCCCTTCTGGGCAGCCATTAAAGTATGGATTAGAGTATAAGACACCAAGAAACCAGTTAATAGACTAGTACTATAATCCAGTTATTGCAGTTAATACAGTTGCAGACAGGATAGGGAGGCAGATATAAGAGATATTTGTGAGAATAAGATTTGGTAACCAACTAGATTGAGGGTGGTGGTTCTGAGGTGATTCTCAGGCTTTTTTTCTTAGTTGGCTACATATAAAGCAGTAACATTAACTTAGAGTAATATGGAAAGAATTTTTTCTTAGCCCAGGGATTATGGAGCCTAGATGAAGCAATTTTTGTACACTAGTATATTCCTGAACTGATAGAATGTTAGAAATGGAAAGAACTTTTAAAGACATTTGAAATTTTTAAAGACATTGATTTTTTAGGTGAAATAAAGAGGGATAAAATATGCTGAAGGTTAGTAACAGAATCTGTTCTAGAGCACAAGTCTAATTCTCGGGGTTTTTTTGTTTGATTGTTTTTGTTTTTAAATGATACTACTCATGTTTTTAAATGGAGACATCCCCTTTATAGACTCCCCACCTTTTCTGGGTTTCTTAAGCTAAGTGTACTGAATATATTTAAAGAGTTCATTTTGCTTATCTATCCCCAGAAATTGTCTTAAGGAACTATAGAAATTTAGATAATTGCTGAGGTCTTTATCAGTAACTAGCGTGGCATGTTTACATGTGTCTTAAGTGGTTCTCTAGGTGGCACAAATATAGCATTGCCCTTTCCTTCCTTATACTTTAAGGCAGAACTATATAGTTGAAAGAGCTACATTTTCATTGACTAATGTGGATCTTAACCTGTAACACACATGTGTAAATATTATTGTTGCCTCATAGTACTTTAAAATATTAAATGTTAATTTTTAAAGATAGTTTGGTAACACAGTGGTATATATCATAATTCGTATAGACTTGAAGGAATTGAAATATTCAGCTTCTTGGTTACAGTGCCAAAAACTTATGTGTAACCAATTGGATGTCTTACTTAGATATTTCTCCTGTCCCTAATTATTTCCATGGGATTGATAAACACTTAGGAGTCTTTCTTTTCTATACTGTCATCAGCTCCCTCTTACTTTCGTCTCACTTTCCTTGTTATCAACAGGAATTCATTTGGGTGTTTTTAATCTTGAAGGTAAAGAACAATCACCTTTGGAGATGAGTATGCATCAAGTTGCGACAACTCCACTCTCCATGTTTTCTAAGGAATCTACGTCCTCCAAACACAGTGACCACCATCACCACCACCACCATGAGCACAAGAAGAAGAAGAAGAAGCACAAACATAAGCACAAGCACAAGCACAAGCACGACGGTAAAGAAAAGGACAAGGAGCCTTTCGCCTTCTCCAGCCCCGCCAGCGGCAGGTCTGTCCGTTCTCCTTCTCTCTCAGACTGAGGGCTGAGGAGCCCGTTCCCTCGGCGTCCAGAGGAAGTAAGTCAGGAAGGCTGTGTCCTCTGTAGAGAGTGAAGAAAGGGGAAAACAAGTTGCCTCTCAGAAATTCAGAATCCATTTAAGTTCTAAACATTTGATTTACATTATTTATACAATTGAGATGTAATTAGGAAAATGTGTTTTATAGCTCTGAATGAACCATTTCATCCCACTTTCTCCTTATAACTAACACACACACACACACACACACACACACACACACACACACACACACACACACACACACACACACACACACAGCAAACCTCTTTTCATAAAGACCCTCCAGCCCACTGGCAGTCCCTAGTCACATCATGGTCTCCGTGTGTACTGCCAAGGTCAATTATGTTTTAAAGCCTTTGATGGATGTTATCAGGCAAAGTTATGTTTTAAACAGAAGCTACTGCCAAATCGGTGGTGAAACCACTATTTCCAGTGACATATTGTTTAACATCATTTGGAACTGCTAAAAATGACAGAGCCTTTTCTATAGGAATTGTCTCTCTAGTGCATTTTTTTTTTTGTATTAAACATAGAAACTAAGCATTAGAATTTTAGAATTTGTAAACAAGAATACATATTTTCTTTGGCCCTAAAATACTGAAAGTTTTGGAAGCAGCTTTTTAAAAAAATCAAATAACTTTTGGTAATGCATTCAGCGATGACGACGTTGGAATTTAATAGAACTATCAGATCCACAGTTCTCAAATCAAGATGTTTAAATTATAAGGTTTTTTTCATTAAGTATAAGTTAATATGTTCATACATAGACTATGTTTGCTAAATGTGGACAATTTACACAGCCAACACATTCTAAAATTATTTCTATATAACACAAATTATGGTACCTTAAAAAGGTGTTTACATACTATTTATTAACTTGAACATAGACAATTTGGCCCCCATGTGAGTATACCATAGCATTTAAAAACGTGAAACATTTTGGTGTCATACTTCAATAGTTTGTATGTTTGTTATTATTTTTATTTCTGAATTTACCATGTGCTTTATTGTTTGTTTAAAAATATTTTTCATACCTATTGTGTTTTTATCATTTTCCTTATCATTAGGAAGTTTGGAAGATACTTCTTCCCAGAATAGGTATTTCAAAAGGATCCAATAATGTTAGACTTTTAAATATACTTTTATTTGCATTTAACTTGTTTAATAAATAACTTTTTAAATTGATCATTCTGCCTTTGTGTCTTTTTATATCTTTTGTTACCTTTCTATCTCTGTATCTATGTAATATACCTATTCACAGAATTTCTGGAGAGCTTTACGGGTAGTGGGATTTGATCTGGCCTTGCTAGGAAGAATGATTTCAGTAAGCAGAGGCGGGTAAAGTTCTCTCAGCAGACAATACAGTGTTTTCAAAAGTACAGAGCAAGGGCACGTTCAGTAATTGTAAAGCAGTGGAGGTGGGCAAGCTTGTAGGTGCAAAGGGGATGTGGTAAGACATCGAAGGGCCTAAATGGCAGCTATTTAAAGATTCCAATTAATTGTTGGCCAATTGAAATTATTTTTGGAAAATGGAATGTTTTATATTACAGTGTGCAGTGATACCACATGTAGAATTCCCAACTTTGAAAATAGTAATGATACATTTCAAAATAATTGTAAGTGTTGTTGAAAGTGACAAATAATAGCTATCACTGTAATTTAAGCACCTCTTGCATATCAAGCATTGTTTTAGGACCCGTATATTGTGTACGTTATTTCTAAATTGGATATTAGTACTGGGTATTTCTTAAGAGGAACCTTATGGTGAGCTTTCAGCTATTTAAGCTGATGTTTAGGAGCAGACAATGCAAAAAATTACTCACATTTTTGAAATAGGTAATTACACAGAAACAATACATAGTTCCAGTGTAAGGCTCCCCAGTCTCCTTTTCTAGAGGCAGTCCCTGTTGCCAGTATTACATGTACCTTTCCAGAGCTATATATTTATATTTATATCTGTGTAGTATTTATATTTGCTAACAAATGATAATTGCAGAAATTGATTTTTATTTTTGTATAGTTTCTTTTATGATGACCACATTTTGTGTCATAGTAACAAAGGTCTTCCTTAGTCCATGATTATAAAAGAATTCTCTCAATTTTTCTATTGGTTTTAAAGTTTCAAGTTTCAGGTTTTATAGCCTTTATTCAACTAGAATCCATCTGGAATTTATTCTGATAGAAGGCAGGAGATAGGGATCCCACTTTTCCTTCCTTCCAGAATGCTGTCCAACACCATGGATTTAAAACTCCATCTTTTCTCTCTAGATTTCAAGTGTTATATATTAAATTCCCTTATATATTTGTGTCCATTTCTGGGCTTTGTAGCTAGTGTCATGGATCTGTCCACCTGCCAGTACCACACTGTTTAGATTACTGTACTACTATGTATGGTAGAGCTAGTCTCTGCTCCTTTTTTTTTTTTTTTTTTTTCCAGAATTTTTTGGCTCTTATGAGTCATTTTCTTTTTCTGGTCGACTTATTAATTTGTATACAGAATTATTCTTTGTGAAGTATGTTTCTATCGGTTTTGACAAATGCTTGGACTTGTGTATCCACCACCTCAGACCCATCACTTTCAAATTCCCTTGAGCCACCCCTTTGTAGTCAGCTCCCCCACCCCCAACCCCTGGCTTCCACGGATCAATTTTTCATCCCAATAATTTTGCCTTTTTGTGGGTTTATTTTTCTACATAAATTTTGGAATCAGTCTTTCTAGCTTTGAAATTCTTTTTGTAGTTGGTAACTTAGAATTGATATCTTGATGTTGATTATTCCTATTAGGGATAACGATATTTTATCTATTAATATAATATTTCTTTTTAACTACATTATAAGGTCGTTTATTTATTTTTGGTTTGATATTGAAAAATGGTGTCTTTATATATGGTTATGTATATTACTTTATGCTGATTTTGTGCTTTAGCTACTGCATTAATCAGAGTTTGCCAGAAAAACAGCATGCACACACCCGCACACACATTTATTATAAAGTATTAACTCACATGATTATGGAGGCTGAGAAGTTCTGCAATCTGCTGTCTGCAAGCCAGAAACCCAGGAAGGAGAGCTAGTGGTATGTAGTCCAAAGATCTGAGAGCAAGAGCCCACAGTATAGATAGCAGTCCAGTTCTGAAGACCTGAGGACTAAGACTGCGTAGGCAGAAGATCGATGTCCCAGCTCTCCTACAGTCAGGTAGAGAGAGAATTTAACCTTCCTCCATCTTTTTGTTCTACTCGGGCCCTCAACAGATTGGATGATGCTCATCCATCAACCAATTGGTGGGGGGCGGGGGAGGGAGGCATCTGCTTGACTTTGTCCACCAATCCAAACGCTAATGTCCTCCTGAAACACCTTCACAGATGCATCCAGAAATAACATTTAACCAGCTGTCTGTCTGCACATACTGTGACCCGGTCAGATTGATAGATAAAATTAACCATCTCAACTACATTACTAAATTCTTACTTGCAACATTTCTAATGCATTTCTTGGGTTTTACTTGAAAATAATCACATCTATAAATGATGATAATTTTATTACCTCTTTTCTAATGTTTATACATTCATTTTTTTAGGTTTTTGACTTATTTTAGTTTCAAGATATGGTACATTGGTTAAACATCTGTATAGTTCATAAAATGATCCTCTGATTGCTCCCTCCCTCCCTTGACTCTCCACTGAGCCAATGTATTAATGCTAACTGCATTCCCTATGCCATGCTCCCCATCCCCATGACCATCCATCAGCTACTAATTTGTACTTTAACCCTTCACCCCATTCTCCCAGCCCCCAACCCCTCATCCCTTCTGTCACCACATTGTCCACTGTATTTGTGAGTCTGTTTTGGATTAGTTTGTTCTTTTTATTACTTAGGTTCCGCACATAAGTGAAATCCTATATTCTAATTTCTTCTTTTGTCTGCTCTCTCTTGCTGAGTTTGAATGAGAGCTGCAGGAATAGACATCCTCTCTCAGCATCTTCCTGTACCCCATCATTCTCTGCGTTTGTCAGCCCTTTGTGTCTTGTGGGTTTGCATTTGAAATTTATTCTAATTTCTTAGAATTTGAAGTTTGTGATTTTTGTTTCTTGTTCTCATTTCTTCTAGATGATTCTTAAGGAGAGAATGGAGAAGCTACTTCATTATCAAAGTCTCGTAAACTTAAAAAGACATTTTGATCAAAGTATCCTTACACTGAAATCCTTTTCTGGTAAATAGCTGGAAAGCTACTTAGTTTTCCTGTCCTCTTTTAACCAATTGCTTCTGTTTCCAAATTTTTACTGTAAGTAAGTGAAATTTCTTCATATCAAATGGACTTCAGCCCAAGCAGAACTGTCTTTCAAAGCTCTTGACCTCTGGCACCCCCACCTTTGAGTGTGGGCTAGACTTAATGACTCACTTCCAAAGAATAGAGTATGGAAAGGAGAAAACAGTAACTTTACAGTTAAGAAAGACTATCTTAAGTAAGTGATCGTGGTAAACATCGCCAGTGAGAAGTCATGTTATTATCATGTCTTCAGTGTGATTTGGTGAGGACACCTCTCTGGTTATGCTTCTCTGTGGGCATAAAAACCCACAATCCCAGTCTACTGAGTCTAATCATGAGAAAAAATATCAGACAAACCCAAACTGAGGGACGCTACAAAATACTCCTCAAAACTATTAAATTTACACAAAACAGGGAATGACTGAGAGATTGTCAAAGACCAGACAGACACTAAGGAGACATGACAACGATGCAGTGAGTTTTCCTGGATTGGATCCTGCAACAGAAAAATGACATTAGTGAAAAAACTAGTGAAATTCAAATTCATTATGGAGTGAATGTATCAATGGTTGGTTTCTTAGATTTGACAAATATACTATGGTAATGTAACATGTTAACAAGGGGGAAAATTGGGTGAAGGATGTATGGGAATTCTTGCTAAGAAGGATAGTAACTAACAGACTTGCAATCCCTCTAAGCTCGGAGTGTATTTTGATCATTTCTATAACCTGAACTATTTACTATGATAATATGGTCAGTAAGACAGCCCCGTCCTCAAAGATCGCACCACTGAGAACTGGTGCTTTCACATTTTTTGTGTATAACTCATATAGTGCTCACATAGTTTATTAGGTACTATTGTGTTCTTCAGTGCTTTTACTATAATGGTATTTGTTTATTAACACTGATGTGCATTCACTTAAGTGACATTTTTATTTTGATTGGCGTGATAGTTACAAGTTTTGCCAGTGTATAGACTGGTGTGCAGACTTTTGTACAAAGGAGAATTGCTAAAGTATTTTATTTCATTTTCCTGCTCTCAAACATCAAGATGCAGGCTCTAGAGGGCTTTGCTTTTTCAATAGGGATATCTAGTTGCCTATGCCAGATATTCTTGTAACATGCACATTAGATATTATAAATATAGTAGAGAAAGAGGAAAGGACTCAGCCAACTGGGTGGGTTGAAAAAGTAAAAAACAAAAACAAAACAAACATATTGTGTCTCAAGATAAACTTTTACCTCAAAAACATGTTACTTGGGTGTGTGAAGTCCTTCCCTTCCCGTTTAATCATGAGTCACTGAGTGAGGGCGGAGGTCATCTCATTCATTATCCTGTTTATGATGCTTTTTCTCCCTTTAACCATCTAGTGCCCCTGCAAGTCCCTGTTGCCACTTAACACAGGCTCAGATTTTATTGAACTGAGCATAAAAGCAGGTGATGTTATCAGCCAGAGAGTAAATAATATTGTAGAGAGATCATGGTTCTGGAAAACAGGAAACCTGGGTTCTGTGTCCCAAATTCACAGATGTCTAGTGTTGTGGCTTTGAAAAAAATCATCCGATCTCACTAGCACTAATTTCCCTGAAAAATGAGAAGACTGTGTAAGACTATCTTACAGTTTCTTGCCAGCTGCCGAACTCCTGTAATTATTCTGTTACCACTATACTGTAAATATGTAGAGAAGGTTGCGTGTCGCATAAGAAAATCTAGGTTATAAAGTCCTTATTTCAGTTTTTAAATAGAGACACCCTTGATTGGTTTTGAATTTTCTAAAAAAGCTTATGTCTTAGCCTCGGACCATGTACATATGCTCAGAGCATGTACATAAGATTATGTTAGATAAGTTAATATGAAAATTTTCAATTGACAGTAAAATATTTTCTTATCCCTTCAGACAGACCCATCTTCTTCCCAAGATCAGCTCACAATGATCTTCATCAGCTGCTATTCTTGGCTTTTAGAGCTTTTACAGACTCCGCAATCATCGAGCTCACACCAAATCAGTAGGTATCACTGGATGCCTGCTGAGTGCAAGGGAATTTAAGGCCCCCGTCTTCATTGTGTCTAGGTTCTAATGACTTAAAATGACTACATAAGTAGCAATAATAGGAACTTGAGCCTGGAGTCTAAACTTAAACTATTGAGATACTTTAAGGCAGGCTAAAGGAGAGTGTGGGAGAAGCATCTCCAATTACAGATGTGCTCCGAAAGTTTCTAGTGAAGATTTTTCATTGCATGCATCCTGAAACTCTTGGGCCCTGCCTGTAATGCTATATAGCAGTGCCCTCTAGTCCTTGAAATCCAGTGTCCAGAAAGACTATCTGGAACTGAGAGAACAATGCCAGGACTGACCCTGTGATTCCTAAATGTTAATCCATGCATTTCAAATGAGAGAAATTAAGATGAGGAGTGAGATTTAGTAAAACTCATTCCATTTACAGTATTGCCTTTTGCTTTGAGAATAAGTATGTCTGTCCTAGTTGCTTGGTGTTAAAAGTTCTTTTATGAAGTGATGATGACAGTGATAAGGTTGGTTGTTGATTGTTGTTATTTTACTGTTCCTACTTGGCAAGGTCAAAGTTGATAATCCTTGATAATTCCCCAAGTCTAGCAACCACTGCCATAAATGCTTTGTAAACACAGCTCGTGTCTTATGGAACTTATCTTCTGCCTTCCCACTCTATGGGAGGAAGTTAAGTCAGTAATACTCTGCTCATTTTATAGTTGAGCAAATGGAGTTGGGACCATGTGTTCTATGTTTTCTATTAATGTAATACAGGCTTGTCCTGGTCTTGATTAAAAATCTGCTCTCCAGACACCCTTGTGCACAGTAATTATATGCATAGAGTTATTATAGATGAGGTCACCAGACCTCACATGTTACACCTTGCAAATATGGAACCAAACCCTTTCATGCAGTGGGGGAGACATCATTTTTTTAAATATTGTGGTTTGAATTAGTAACGGTACATTTTTTAAATTGAAAAATAGAGATGTCTATTTTCCTGGTGAAAGCTTCTAACATCATTTGAGTCTCTTACTTTGAGGGGACACTTCACACATCAGGTTTTGATTCTCATCCAGTTGTTTTCCATTCGGAGAGGAGCCAAACTATTTTTCTAAGAGGTCAGTATTTGGTTTCCATGCTTAATCAAACAATAGAGCTTCATGGCTATTTTTTTTATTAAATACAGTTTTGTGTGTGTATATGTGTTAAATACAGATGTCTTTCTGCTGTATCTTAGGTGGTTGCCTGGTGGTAATTCAGATAACTTAAGCAAGAGCTGGCTACTTCTTTCCATCTTTTTCCACTAATTCCTGCAGGGGATCCCGCTGAGGCATCCTTAGCATTATCTATGAAAAAAAAAAAAGTGTGACTCTTAAGCAGAATACAATAAGTGATTCAGGAGCAATGGCACCTTTAAAAGCCTCTACCCAATTCTTCTAATGACTCTACATTGTGACTGCTTAGGCTTTGGGGTCCACAAGGCTGCCTTGGAATCTCATCTCTGTATAGAAGCTGTGTGATTTGGGGTAAGCTCTTTAACATTTTCATTCACAAAATAAAACAGCTAACATCTCTTGGCCCCGAATGAGGACCCAGACTGTGCCAGATGCTTTGCATCCATTCTCTCCGTTCTCCCAACCCCATGAAGTAGTGTGCCAGGCACCACTTAGGTGCTCACCCTGTGAGGCTCATTCTCCCCTCCCTTGCTTATAGAGCCCTGATTGTGTGTGGGTGAAAATGTGCTTCCTACATATTTGCTTCTCAAGCTTCACTTGCAGCTCGAGTGGCCATACATGACAGAGTTCTGGTCATGGGGACATATGTAGAAATCTGCATGCGTTCTGCCTTAGCTTTCCTGATCAGGAGGACCCCTGTGGCCGGCACCCTCTTCTACTCTTTCTACCCTAAACACTGTTGTTATTTCTGGGACTGCAGCAGCTATCTTGTACTCCTGAAAGAATCACAGCCATGACATCGCTGAAATGCTAAACGAACATCTGCAGTCACCATTTGCCAGACTTTCACTTAGGTAGAAGAATAAACTCTTATTTTAAAGCCCCTATGGTCAGATATTCCTTTACTTGCTGTTGAATATATTCCTAACTTACAGGAAGTACCATTGTTATATCCAGTCTTCAGATGAGGAAACTGAGGCCCAGAGATTTTAAATAACTTGTCTGACTTACACAGCTAGTCGCTGATGGAACTGAAATTCACACCCCACAAGGCTGACTTACAGCCTCAGCTCTTAACCGCTTGCCTGGTGATTTTTGGAGGCATGATATGCAATTACTTACATAAAGCATTTGAGCTTAGCGTGGTGCCCAGCTTACAGTATGTGCTCATTAAAATGTTAAAATCTTTCTCATGATAACAGCTCCATGTTAGTGCTTCACAATATGACTCTCCTATTTTGATTCTCATGAGGTCTTTTCCATTCATAAGAGGAGTCAACTTTTATCCTGAAAGATTAGTATTTAGTTTCCATGCTTAATTGAACAGTTCGGCTTTATGGTCGTAGTAATTGCTTAGTAAGTTTGTTGAATGAGTGAATGAACAATTCTCTTAAAGAAAATTTCCAAAGTACCACTCTTAGGAGGCTACTTTACATATTTTTGGTAATGAAGCCAAAAACTTTTTAAGTATCAGTGTAGTACAAAGGACCAATGAAAGTTCTAGAAACTAGTCTATCTGGCTTCAGATCCATCCTCCACCACTGACTGA
>CM053511.1:10642633-10668931 GCA_028627145.1 Eidolon dupreanum
AATTGTTTAAGGTAGAAACAGACACACTTTCTCTCCATTTTGCATCATAAGTTCATCTTTATTGAATAGTAAATAATATTTGAGAACAGATTTTAAAGGAAACATGGCTTTTATACACATTTTAGTCAGGGATTTTAAATGCAAGGGAACAATATCCAACAAAAACCGATTTAAGCGAAAGGGAACTTATTGGATCTCATAACAGATATCAGTCTTTGGCAGACTTGGATCAGAGAACTCAAATGATGTCACCTCTCCAGCATATGAGTCTTCTTGCCTTTGTGTATTGGCCTCATCTCTTTGTGTTGAAGATAGGACTTATTACATATAGCTTGGGTGAAATGGATATCAGTAGCCCAGGATTCACTAATTCCCAGGTTATCAACCCCAGGGCAAAAAAAGCATTTCTCTTCCACCATTTATATATAAATCTCAGAGGAAGTTCTCTCTGGCTAGGCTTGCTCATTCTAGGCCTTGCTTGGGTCTAATGTACCCATCTCTGGACCAATTGATGGGCCAAGAGGATAGGGTATGATGTCTCACCTAGCCTTAGCCACTTTCCTGCTTTTGATAGAGGCTATACTGTGTAGACAACATCACCAGCATCATAAGAAATGATATGGGTTGAGAAAGAGTTTCTTTCTTTTTTTTTTTTTTTTTTACACCTACAGCATCTGGTATTCCTAGGTGGTCTCTCATCTAACTACTAACCAGGCTCGAGCTTCCGAGATGATCTGCTGAGATCAGGCATGTTCAGGGTGGCATGCCCGTAGACAAGGAAGAGTTTCTTAATGGAAAAAACGATTCCATTACCAGAAGAAGGGGGCAAACTAAAATAATAGCTACCTGTAGCATAGACTGCCAATGGTCCCGCAATATCTATTCTTCCCTATCACTTTAAGTAAGCACCCCCAATATTTTAGCTGTGTATGTGTCCACCCAGAATAAAGGCATATTTCTCAGACTCACTTGCAACCAGGTGGGGCCATATGATTAAATCTGGCATATGAATTTATGTAAGATTGATGTGGGACAGATTTTGAAAATCTGTAAAAGTAGCTATTATGTTCCCTTCACCTCACTTTTCTTCTTAGTTTTTTCCTTCCTTTCTTTTGGAAGGAAGATATGATGCTAGCTCTCTATCTGCCATATTGGACCAAGAAGCAAAGTCCACACCCTAGAGTCCCCAAGGACTGTGTGAAACAGAGCTGCCATACCTTCCCTAAACTGCCTAGTTCCAAACTTTTAGGTGAAAGAAAAATAAATATCTGCCTTGCTTAAAGCACTGTGTGTGACACATATACATTACAATCCACCTGAGGGCAATTCAGTGCTTTCACTTTAATAACTTTGCTTCCTCAAACCTTAATTATGGTCTTAAGTCTATAGAAACAGTATGATGTATTTATTCATTTAGTCAACAAATTTTGATTGAGACCCATTCTAGTATGCAACAGGGAACTAAACTCTTCAATAACCTAGAAAGCTTACATTTTAGTGGGGCAAGAGGAAATACAAGGGTAGATATATAATTTATAAATGGTGATACATACTAAGAAAACTGGAGCATGGTTAAGGAGACTGAGGATATGGGAGTATTAGTGTTATTTTTTATAGGGTGATGTAGGGGAACTTCCCTTTGATAAAATATTTGAGGAGTGACCTTAATGAATGGAAGGTGTGCTGGTTAATTTTATGTGTTAGCTTGACTGGACCACAGGATGCTCAGATGTTTGGTGAAACATTACGTCTGGGTGTGTCTGTGACGTGCTTCTGGATGAGATAAACATGGTGCGAAGCTATAGACTGAGTAACACAGATGGCTCTCCCTATTGTGAGTGGGCCTCATCCAATCCATTGAAGGCTTATGTAGAATAAAAAGGCTGAGTAAGAAAGAATTCTCTCTCACTGCCTGTCTGTCTTCTAGCTGGGACGTCAGTTTCTCTTGATTTCAAACTCAGACCGGAACTTACACCATCAGCTCTCCTGGGTTTCCAGCTTGTTGACTACAGATTATGGATTTCTCAGCTTTTAAAACTGCATGAGCCAGTTTCTTAGAGTAAATCTTTTTCTTGGCATGGAAAGGAACAGTGAGAAGGCCAATGAGCTGAGGGAAGTAGTTCCCAAACTTTTTGGTTTTAGGGAGTCTTTGTGTGCCTAAAAATTATTGAGGATCCCCAAGAGCTTTAGTTATATCGATTCTATTGGTATTTGTCATGTTAAAAGTTAAAAAGAGTCAGACTCATCTGGTGTATCCTAGGATCATCATCATTCGCTAGGTGCATGATCTTGGAAAGAGTGACTTCTATAAACTTCCAAATCCTCATCTACACAGTCACGGGAAGCACTTGGCTCAGGTCCTGGCACAATAAGTGCTTAATAAATGTAGCTGTGTGTGTTGCTGTTGGATAGAGTCACACACAGCCAGTTTGGTGCAGAGCTAGAAGATTCCCCATCGTCCTGAGGGAGTCTGCCACTGGACTTCTGATCACTGTGTGTGCATGTGCACGTGCGGATGTTGCTTCTAAGACATGAAGAAGAAGAGGATTGGAAAAAGGGGAGACCCAGGCAAGGGGATGATTTGGATTAAGGGGTGGATGGCATGTGGCAGGACATACACTTTCCTTTAGGCTGATGCTATTTCTCAGGAGCATCTGTTTTGCCTTAAGCACGGGGTCCCTTTAGGGAATGTTTTTAAAGGAAGTTGATCTTTTCCTCAGGTTTCCCCCAGCTCTGCCATGTTGTTTGGCAGAGGCCAGTGGCATTCAGAGTTTTGCACAGACCTCCTGGGAGCACCAATTTACCAAGAATGAGCATGGACTGCTGAATGGCTGTCAGGAGGGAACAATTTTCTGTCCATTCAAATCCAGAACAGATTTGAACTAATGCCCTGGAATTAAAAAGCCATCCTGTTTCTAGTCGAATAGAGAATGACGTTTGTAAATGCAGTTTTAAGCATGTTGCTTGGATGGGTTTCATGTTGCAGTATACCCTTCTCCAGAGTGTTAAACACTTTATGAACATCTGTTGGCTGTTTGAGAACAGAATGGTTTCGATTAAACGATATTCACAGTTCTAAGGAAACGTGGTCCCTGACATATCCACGTAGTGTGGGCTTCGGTCTCTAAAAGGACATGCTTTCATAGAGTGTCCACTCTGTCTGTTCAGGACATTAGCATTTGTAAATTAATCACTTATAAGGAAATAGTTTTTAATGTGCTTCAGGGAGGGAGGCAGCTTCGTGTAAGGCAAGAGGGTAGACAGTGGCATCAGAAGGACAAATTCAGATCTCTGCTTTCCAGGTGTGTGACTTCAACCGCTTACACTCCTCTGAACCCCTCTTCCTTCATCTGTTTTAATAACATTTCCTGCTCAGGGCAAGGCTGTTAGAAGATTTAAATTACACAGTGAGTGCTGAGTACTTAGCTCAGGATCTGAGAATTAGCAGGTGCTCTGAATACCAAATCATCCCCTCTGTTCTCTGAACAGCTTTGATGAGCAAAAATAATGAACCACGTTTGTACAGCCTGAGTCAGCAGTGTGTGTGTTAGATGTGCTCGGTTCAGGAGGAGCAACTTTAGTCTTTAAGTCCAGCAGAGAGCTGAGGATATTGCCTTTTACACTTTCCAGGGCTTACCATTGATGAATAATATTCTGCATTGAAAAAGTGCAAAACAACAACAAAAACTATGAAGGAAATCAGTAACTAGTGATGCCAAACAAATCAAGTTTAAATCACAACTTCAGTGGGCAGAACATTGGATGGGAGACAGCATCAGGGTGGGCTGAAGTCTCCTGAGAAACCCTGAGAATTGAGAAAGGGGAGATTGAGATTCCTGGACAGACAGGAGGAAAGGCCAAAGCACCAGGCACGGTGGCTCCCCCAGTGTTGCTGGGGTCCAAACTGCCTGGAAGGGTCACAGCCCAGGCTCCACTGAGGCCGGGCTCACTGTTCTTCCATCCCGCTGGGCAGGGCTGTGCCTGCAGGAGTTATGAACAGGTGCCTCCCTCGCTACTGAGCTCTCGGTCCACGAGTATCTTCCTCCCTCCCCTGCTGAGATGCTCATAATTGCCTTGAGTGTCCACCTTTCCTTTATGTGAAGGTGTTTTTCTAAACCATCTATCTACTTTTCCTATTCTTATATAGCTAAAAATACTTTTCTGGGAGAGGAAGGTTTTCTAGTTCTTATCTCTTTTGCTGTTAGGTTGCTGGTTTCCAGTGAAACAGCTAGCTGAGGGTGAGGATGAGGAGGCTGTGGTGCCTGACACATTATTCTGGAAAGTCTTGAGTATGGCCCAAGCCCCTGAATCTCAATCCCACCTGGACTGCAGATTAGAAATTCAGATTTCTGTGCTCCTGAATCAATCTTTCAGGGGCAAGATCTGGAAATCTACACGTTTAACAAACTCTCAGGGTGATTCGATCACAGTTTAGTTTGAGAGTCCCTGACCTAGTGGAAAGACCTGGGAGATGAACCACGTGTAGTTTTAAGCAGCCTAATATATGTTAGATTCGCTTACATGATTGCCTCTGAAGATAAAATCCATCTACTTACTGCACCTCATTGTTTTGCAGGAGCACATACTGATAGTACTTTCCCACCATGTGAGGACCGCCCACACCAACTGGCTGAGATGAAGGTGGGGACAGAAGGAAGGCCACCTCTTCATATCCCCTCTACGGCCACTCCTTACTCTGCCCTCACAAAGGCATTACTCACAGACAGAAATACACATGTCCTTTGCCCCCAATTGTGCTCAGTAGCGTGCCATTGTGAGCATATCTGAATTGTTTTGTTTGGAGATTCAAGGAGGAGAGGAAAGGTATTAAGCAGCTTCCTACTGGATCATCCATACCTGGCAAAAAGGTCTCCAGCGATCGAGTGTCAACACCATCTACTATAACTCAGAAACTCAATTTCTTTCCAGTTCTGTTGGACTGGTTTGCATTCTCTGCAAATTCTACAGCAAAACTTGTTTTGTTTGCTTTGTTTCGGCAGAGCTGAAGGAAATCCATAATGGTGGTTATTTTCTATACTTTTACTGTAAATTTTTATTTTTTCACGAGGGAGGAAAAGAGAAATAAATTGAATGTTCTGCTTTTAAGAAAGATACTAGCAGGGAGGAAGGAAACTCCGAAGGCTCCTAAGGACATCATTTACAAAAGAAAGTCCTTAGAAACCTTCAGTGCTGCCAACCGGACTTGACTGGTTGGTGTCTGGAGGAAATTAATTGATTCCTGCTTTTGTATGAGAGGAAAGGGGATTAGATGTAATGAGCTGCGGCTTTCACCTTGACGCCTGTCCTTTAATCTTGAAAAGAGTAATGAATGCCTTGAAGTATCTTCTGAGTGGTTTAACTCAGAAAGTAGTTTAAGTGAAGGGACATCACTAGTGGTCTTCATTTTTGGTTGGAAAGGAAGGATTTTGTATCTTGCAACACATTTTTTTTTAAAGGAAAATAGTAATATATGAATACTGAGGTTCGAATTGCATATGAAAAGTTTACATGATAGCTTTATATATCGTGAGCTTTCTTACAATTTTTACCTCTCCTTTTCACATTAGTCAAACCAAGGTCATATCAAAGGCGTAATGAGCACTTAATTTATGCATTATACTAACACTATACAAGTCTGTTCTTGTCAGAGATTAAAGAGGTAGGTACTCTAAATTTTATTTTATAAATAATAAGGAAACTGAAGATTGGAGATGCCCAAAATTAACCAAAAAGTAGTGGAAGATTCGTGATTTGAACCTAGACCATCTGATTCCAAAATCTATGGAGTTAACACAACCCTAAGCTTGTTGTTTTCCTCAGTACTGCTATGTATGCACACATACACATGCACACACATATATGTGCACACACACACACACACACACACAGAAGTAAGATTATTCCTTATGAAAAAAATATTCCTTTATTTCATTTTATAGGGACCATGTTTGAGAGAGAGAGAGTGAGAGAGAGGGTATTAGAGGAAAGAAAATAACCCAGAAAGATGTTGGCACTTGGAAAAATAGTTCAGGACCGTTAGCCTCCTAATACCTGTTACAAATCACCTTGGCTTTGCAATTAAGTTTTGTTCCTTCACTAACTTCGTATGTTCTTATGGGCAAGTAGTACTGTCCTTGACTCCGGGTTTTGTCACTTGTGAAAGATGGAGTTGGACCAAATGACCATTACATTTCTTCGATTTCTAACACTCTATGAGTGCACATGGTTTCTGCCTTCCAGAAGCTCACAGTCTCTAAGCAGATGTAAAATACAAGCACTGCATGGTCCGGACAGAAATTCATGTGATTCCCTGAAGTGTCCCTTAGGTGGTCTTGGAGTCATTGCTAAATGAGTGGTAAAGACTAAGGAAGGCAGAGAAAAGACAAAACCTTAGTGTCATCAGAAAAGATTTCCCCAAGGAGGCAGAAGTTAAGCTGAGCTTTTAAGAAGTTCAGATTATTGGACTTACAGGAATTTACAAGATGAATAATGCTCTTTGTAATGAGTCAAGTATTACAGGAGTGTGTGAAATTGAAGGAGAGCCAGGAGAGGTGAGCAAAACGGTGCGAGCACTTGCCCTCTGATAGTTCGGGTTTTCATTTTGCTGTTTTCCCATTGACACTTCACACACACTGTAGTGCCATTCACTCATGTCAGTCATTTGGTCTGGAGCTTCTTGATGACATTTCTGTATCACCATAACTGGCATAGCGTCTGCACTGACGATGTCACTTAATAAATAATTGATTGAATGAATGTTGGCATATTTTCGAGTTGCTTGTTCACAGTCATTGAAACATCTCTGTTGAGCGCTTTGTAGGCCAGGCACGGCATGCAAAGATTAAAGCGATTTTGATCCTGCACTCACGTGGTGGCTCCATGGTCTCATGGAGATGTGTTTATAAATAGCTGAAATACAAAGTAAGAAGGAAAGAATGCCCCGAGAAAAATTTTATATTCGAGACAATTAATTTGGATAGACTGGAAGAGCGCAAGTAAATTTCCAACCCAATAGAGCTAAAAGAAAAGACATCGAATGGGCAAATATAGCCCTGGACGATTAGGTAATTTTTTTTGGTCCTGTCAGTTCCTCAACTTTCAAGGTTGGATCAGTTTTCTTGGGCATTGGAAGTTGACTTTTAAATCCCCCCTAACTATTCCAGCATCTTGTAAGGCTATACACAGGAGGCTAAGATCACTCCCTGACTTTTGGGTAAAAGTCTAAAAAAATCCAGAACATATGTGAAACCAATATAACAAGAGTATAGGTTGCCATCACAGACTAAACATGAACTTGAATGGAAATGCTAGCCTGAGATTGATGGGGAAAGGAGAGAGGGAAATGGAAGAAAAACCGGCTGGAGTTTTTATTTCCATTCATCACCTCATGGAGAATTAAGTATGAGAAGGCAAAGTGAGGAGTTCTTTCATTTAAAAATTAATGAATATGTTTGACAAATAAATGGGGTGCTTATAATGTCCAAGGTAATGTGACAAGCGCTGAGAGACCCCAGAGACTCACTATTTGTGTTAACCTGAGACAGAATATGAAAAATGTATTAGATCGGTAGGGCTGCTATACCAAGCCATGTCTGGCTTAAACAACAGACGTTTATTCTTTCACAGTTTTAGAGGCTAGAAGTCCAAGATCAAGGTGCCATCAGGTTCTTCCCTCTGAGACCTCCCTCCTTGGTTTCCAGAAGGCTGCCTTGTCCTTATGTCTTTGCATGGTCTTTCCTCTGTGCGTTACCTGTGTCCTAATCTATTCTTAGAAGGACACCAGTCATACTGGATTAGGGCTCATCCATGTGACCTTATTTGACCGTAAGTACCTCTTTAAAGGCTGTATTTCCAAATAGAGTGACATTTTGAGGTAGAAGGGGTTAGGACTTCAACATACGAATTTGGAGGGTACACAGTTCAGCCTATAACATGAAGCTTCAAACTTTTAGCCTCAATTCAAGAAGGGGCAAAGCTTAGGGGTGTTTATTTTATTAAAGTTTACCTTCGATGGGTAAATAAACATATGTTCTCCTGACAAATTGAAAACTAACTTGAAACAGCCAAAGCATTAAAATTTTCCATTCACTCAAGATTTCAATGTTTGATAAAGATGGTGATTTTTCAGTTTTTGGCACTATGCTATGTTAACCATCCCTGACTGTTTTGTTTATTAAGTCCTTGGTTACAGCCTGGAGTTGACGTAGACTGTCTTGCTCTGGAAATGGGTACACATCGTACAAGCTCTAAAAAAGGAAAAAAACATGATCCTTTGCTGGCCTTAGGCTGAGTTTTACTATAAAGGAGGATTTCAAGGGTGTTAAAAGAGGGGATAGATGATGCTGAACGACTTTATTCCAATGGATATAGATGAATGGCTTGGACTTGGATAAGAGAAAACATTTTGACTCGGGATCAAGGGGAACAACGTGATGTTATGATTGTCGGTTATGGTTATAAATGGGAACCTCTATGCTTGTTATAGTTACTTCTGTTTGCATAGAGGACATTTTCATTTGTGACCTTAATCATGCCCTCTAAGAACCTGTGTGAAATAATGAAAGATAATGCAAAATTCTATCTCTGAGCCAATATTATTATTATTCACAGAGTGGTAAGTTTAAAAAAAAAAAAAAGCCCTTATATTGTGCATAGAACACTAGATTGGGGTTATTTTAAATAGCATAACCTATAGATTTAAAATCTAATAATCTTATTAACTTGACTTTTTTCCATCATGAAAGAATAATTTTGCATACAGCATTCATAGATAGTTGAACTCTGTGAGCGATTATAAGGCATCTTGTTCAACTTCCCTGTCTTACAGGCGAAGAACCTGAGGTTAGCAGCTGTTGTACAGCTCTCTTAAGATCATCAGCCCAGTGAGTTCAGCATTCCCCAACTCCCTATTTAGGGCTCGTTCCAGCCATAGAGTCACAGAGCATTTGTGCTAAACCTTAGAGGCCATTGAGTCTAACTCTTTTCTTATAATTAATTAGTTATTTATTATCGATTAAGGACTTTGTGGCCAAGAAAGGTGAGGCAATCTGCTGAGGTCACAGGGAATCAAAGGCAGAGCCAGGAGCTGGAACCTACATCTTTATTCTCCAGGATTTCTCGCAGGATGTCCTGAGTTTGTGCTGTGCACAGAGCAGTGAAGGGCTTCTAGCTCTTCACCTTACAGGGGTTGGGAATATGGGGTTTTTATCTTCGTTTTGCACAGAAGGAAGATGGGACGGGGCTTGGAGATTCCAACAGGAAGCTAACCAAAGTTTTAGTGTTACTTAACTGTAGTGGATCAATTGAAGAGCATATTTATTAATTGGTCAAACTATTGAGTACTTACCGGTATACAAGGATTAAAAACCCAACAACGACAACAGAAAAATGAAGACTCCATGCTTTTTCTGTTATCCATTGAGGGAAACTCGATATAAAGACTCCAAAGCATACTAAAAATATACTATGCATAGAAATTTCTACTCACATACCAGATATTCTCTTTACTGTAGCCTCATGGACATGTCTCTTCTCCTCTTCTAAATCAAATCCTCCTTGAAGCAAGACTGTACTGTATCTTAGTCATTTCTATCTACAGTACTTAGCATATCTAATACCAGTTTAACTTAAATTAACTTATATTCAATAACAATACAAAGCGTCATAAGGCTCTTATGTTGGTTAGCATTAGGCACAACTGTGGGAAACAGGAAATAAAAGCAGTAACTTAAACAAGTAGAAATACATTGCTGTCCCGCATTCAAGGTGACCATAGGTAGTAGCCAGCACTTCATGGCACAAGTGATCTGGACACCTACTTGCTTATTGCACCGCTGTGTGGCTTTCATTCCAAAATGGCTGCTGGATAACACATCCATTCTAGACAGCAGGAAGGAAGGAAGTGATGAAGAATGATATGCCCCAGCCTTTAGGAATACTTCCAAGAAAATGCATACACCACATGAGCCAAAATTTAATCACAACCACAGATAGCTGCAAAAGAGTCTGGAAAATGTAGTCTTTTATTTATTTTTTTCCAGGGGCCACAGGCTCACCTAAATATCAGAGTTTCACTTATTGAAGGAGAGAGAAGATCAGAGAAAAGTGTCAGGATCTGACACAACTCAAAACTCCTGAAAGAAATGTTTCACTGCAATATTTTAGTTTTTTTTTTTTAATTAGGGGAGGAGCATCAATCACCAGTCATATGGTTAAGATTGTAGATTTAATAATAATCAGATCTGATTATACCCTGGCTCTGTCGAATACTGCATGTGTGTGACTTTGTTGAAGGCACTTAAGTCATAGGATTGTTGGAAAAATTAAGCATAGTCCTGGCACATATGCAATATTCAATAAATGACAGTGTTTATTGTCATTTTTTCTTATTAATTTCCCTGTCAAGAAAATACATATCCAAAAACATGTCTAGTAAAAGATAATAGCATCCATCTGCTGGAAGATGCATGCCTCACAACGCGCAGTCACCAGAGTGCCGAAACAAGGAGGTATGCCTGCCTTCTAATGAAGCTGGTGCAGGGAATCACTGCTGTGAGTCTCTGTATATGGGTCTCGATCCTGTGGCTACCTGGGGGATCCCATCATCCACGGGCTTCTCTGTGTTTTGGGGCTCAGTACCCTGGACAGATATGGCATAGAAGAATTCTGGAGTCTTTCAATATGTTTCCATTATAAGTATATCCATAGAGCATATCATTTTCCCATATTGAGGGAAATAGTAAAGTTGCTGGTACCCCCTCCAAACAATTTCATTGGTTGGTTGGTTTTGAATTATTTGAGCAATGAAGTTGCACACCAATTACGTACCCTAGCCTTGGTATTTTTAGGCTCTTTAAGAGAGTCAAATGGGTTATAGAACCACTGGCAGTGACTTTGGCCTGGGAAAAAAGTCAGTAAAATAAACATTCATTGAACACTCGCTATATATTTGGCCAACACTGTATTGAGCACTGAAGATCAATGACGTCTTGTGGGAGAGACAGAACTCAAGAGAGAAGATGGTATCCTGAGAAAGAATGATTATAACACAAACTCTCAGGTCAAGAAAGTTTGTACTTTCATCTCTCCACAGAGTAGTAGGAAATGAATATGTAGAACTCAGGATGAAGAAATTTCTATTAAAGAATGAACAGGGAAAATATAAAGATATTTCCAGTGTTGCCTTTCTTTTCTTTAGCCACTAATTTTGTTAGTTTAGTTACCCTTTACTGGGCATTTACCAACGCCAGGAATGAAGCCAATGAACGAAGTTGTTTTTTTGTTTTGTTTTGTTTTTTTTATAGGAGTGGGGCCGGTAAACTAACACTATACCAACCCAGTCCTGGGTGCAGTGATTATGTTTTGCATGACACCAGAATTTGTAAAAAGAATCCAGCAACAATTCTGTAACTGAAGTCACTAAGAAACAATGATCTGAAATTTACTACATTTTTTAGGCTACAGACATTTGTTAATTTACTATAATCTGACTTGAAAGTTAACACAGTGGAAACAGGATGGTGCTTTGAATGTGTTAATCTAGCTGCCTCCTTAGCTTCTGGGTGATGGTGCAAGTGTTACTTAATGTCTTTTAGCTTCTGTTTCCTCTTCTGGGGGATTTTGGGAAGATTAACTGGAAACGCCTGTGCAAAACACCAGTGTATTGCCTGACGCGTATTGGAGACTTAATATTAGTTTGTCATCTTCCCCTCCAGGCTCCTTCCTTCCTCCGCAAAATGCTCTCCCCAGTTGCTAAACAATGGACAACATTTAGTGCTTGCTTTATAAGCCTTTTCAACATTCGACACTTCTAAGTGAACATCCTTTCTTGGTACTCTCTCCTGTTGTTTTTCATAATGCCTCTGTCTCTTGTTTCCTTTCTACCTTTACATTTCTATTCTTCGTGGACTCAGGTTTCACTACCAGCTCCTAAAAGACTAGTGTTCTCTGGCTACCATCTCCACCCTTCTCTGACTTTGTATTGTCTTTCTTGGCCAATTAATCTATTTCATGGCTGCAGCCACCACAGCTTTCAATCTGCTGGAGATTTCTAAATCCACACTTACTGCCATGACTCATTCCTGAGTCTCAGTTCTGTGTTTCCAACAGCCTGTTTTATACCTTCCTCTGAATGTCCCAGGAAGTTCAAAATTTTTAAAATGGAACTTTCCCTTCTGCTCTGTTCCCTCTCTCAGCTACTACACAGCCACCAAGTGGCCTCTTTCTTTTCCACTTACCCTAAACTTTCCTTTTAATCAGTCACCAAGTCCTGTCCATTCAGCCTGCAGAATTTCTCCCTGACTTTTCCTCCTCCCCATTACTGCTATCATCACCCTATTTCAGGTTTGCTTCTCCTCACTTCGATTTTTGCTGACCACACTTGCCTCCTAATGGATTTTTCTGCCTCCATTTTCTTTCCCCCTCCAGTGCATCTGTCAAAATCATAATTAGTTTTATATCAACATAGTCTCTCTTGCTTAACTATCTTAAATGAAGAAATTCTGGCTAAAACAGGAGAAAGGAGCTTATTTTACCCCAACTCTATCTCCAAAAACTAACTGACAAAAGAAAAAAGGTTTCTTTTTTTAACCTTCAAAGAACTTAGAAAATGCCTACCATCCCAAGCACTGAACACAGTAAAATTTGGATCTAATAGGGAAGAACCTTATAGTAAATCCACATTTCCACAGTGGTGTCCAAAAAGAGACAACACATCACTGAAGAGCCAATTGTACCTGAAATAGCAATGTGCCGGGTTGTGGGTGGACTGGGAATGTGCCCATGTCCCTGATCCACGCTGTGCAGTGACATGGGAAGTGGAGCCGAAATAGAATCCCGAAGATGTGCCATGTTCACAAGAATTCTCAGAGTGAGAGCACAGTAGAGATGGTAGGCGACAGTCATATCTGAGTCAACTGCTATATACAGGCAGATGCATGCAAACCAAACACTTCTGACACACGAAGCTTCATTGTGTGCCAGGCAGAGCTCCTTGCTCTTCCATCAAATAGTTCTCCATAAAGAAAAGAAAAGAAAAAAAAAAATATATCAGAGAAGATCAAAATAGACTATGTAACAAAAATTAGAAAACAGAGGAATCATTAGAATAGAAAACTAAGAGAAATGACAACATGTCTATCATATTAATAGATTTAAATGGGGATAAAATTATCTGTTAAAAGACATAAAAAATGAATAATAAAATCCACATCCGATACTCTATAGCAAAATAAACTCGTGATTGATAAAAAATGTAAAAATAAAGTAGGAGATTATAAAAGTATAAAAGAAAACATGGGTGGATTTTAAAATATTAGAGTGGAAGAGATATTTCTAAGAAGTGGCTAGGGCCCAGAAGCCATAAATGAAATCGTGGTTAATTTGCCTATTTTCTTACTATATAAAGAGCTCTTATAAATCAGCAAGGAAAGACCACAAACTAATAGAAAAATAGGCAAGGAAAATAAAAAATGCTGTTTTCAGAGAAAGAAGTGCAAGTAGTTTATAAACATTAGCAGTTGCTCATCTTCACCCCATTATAGAAATGTCAAAAAGAAAAAGAAAAAGAAAAAGAAAAAAAAAAGAATTCTAAAAGGTTAACTTCTCATATTGGCTAAGATTTAAAAGTTTGATAAAATTATGTCAAAGATATGTGGAAATATATACAGTCACACTCTGGTGGTGGGAGTACAAATTGGTACTTTTTTTAATGGGCAAGTTGAAAATAGTTCTCAGATTTTAAAATTAAATACCCTTTGATCCAGCTATTCTGCTTTTACTAGTTTTTCTTTTTTCCCTACAAAAATACTCTCACATATTTGCACAGATAAAAGCACAAGGATGGATTCAGCCTCATTTGTAATAATAAACAATTGGGAAGAATTTAAATATGATCAACAAAGAATTAAAGAAATGATGCAAGAATCTAATGTGTGGCATACCACACAGCTATTAAAATGAAAGTGAAATTAAATATGCTGAAATGGAAAGATCTCTGTTATACATTGTAGAGTGAGAGAGAAGCATGTACCATATAGTGTATAAATATCCACTGACAGAAAGACTTATGTAAAATTTATACGTAAAATTTCTGGAAGGAGAGAGAATAAAGACTTAATACTGTGGAGTAGACCAGTAGTCTGGGATGAAGAGACGGATTCATTTTTTATCATATCCTTTTATATTGTTTGCTTATTCTTTCACTATGTGTGTGGTTTTCATAATGAGAATAGAAAAAGCTAAAAACAAAATACAGTTCCCAACTTAAAATTTTTTTCCGCTTTATGATGATGTGAAAGCGATAGACATTCAGCAGAAATCGTATTTTGAATTTTGAAAGTCAATCTTTTTCTGGGGTAGCGGTACGTGGAGTGATCCTCTCTCATGATGCCGGGCAGCGGCCGTGAGCCACAGCTCCGCCAGGCACGCGATCGTGAGGGTAACCAACGACCTACAGTGTACTGTGTTGCCAGCGTTTTTTTAGATATTGTGTTTTGAGCAAGTTTAAGTAGGGTAAACGTATTAAATGCATTTTCAACTTATGATATTTTCAACTTACAAGGCGTTTAACTGGGACATAACCCCATCGTAAGTCTAGAAACATCTGTACAATAAAATGCAAAAAAGAAAATTTCAAATCTTTTTTAATGATCTTGCATTATTTATAGGACAAAGTCCAGAACCTCCACCTAGCATGAGAGTGTCTTGGTAAACTACTCCAGTTGACCTTGACCTTGGTCTCTCAGCATTTCTCTCATTTGCCTCTTCTCTACTCACATCTAACCAGTTATTGTTTCTTGAGCCCATCATGGCTTCGTGTCTTTATTTATTTACCCCTTTTGCGTGAAATGCCCTTGATTCTCTTCCAGAAAATTTTATTCATCCATTAAGGCCCAGTTCAGATGATGCTTCATCTATGAGGTCTGATCTGGCTGTTCTAGGAAAAATTAGCTTTTCCATCCTTGCTCTCATAGTACATTAATCTGAAGAAGGCCACATCTCTTGTCACCTCACCTGCTCTGTGAGCGACAGGAGGACTAGATGAATCAGGCTTACAGTTGCTGGGTGGATTGGGCCCCTTGGGACTTCCATGAGTGGGAACTGTGTTCAGCGACAGTTTGGGCTCCACACTTGTGTGGACAGGTCATATCATACAGAAAGAAGAGGACAAGAAGGGTCCGAACACATTTACTAACATCACACATACATGTATGTGTTTTCCACAAATTACCTCATTCGGTCTTCACCCTTCAAAATCGGTCTTATTATCCTTGTTTTGTAAATGAAGAAATCCGAGGCTCAGATTGGTTAAGTAAATTATGTGGAGTAAGTGGTGGAGTTCGGTTTTAAATTTGGGACTTTCTGGCTCCCAAGCCTGTGCCTCTTTCATTCTGGAATCTGTGTTAGGGGAGAGGGGGCGGTTCAGGATGAAGCAACAGTGTTCTCACTTGAGAGGCTACATCCCCAAATGTCCTCTTTTACTGCGATGTGGAAATGAGCATGGGCCCGGCTGAGGGTCGGAGCACAGACGGTAACAGAAGGAGCAGGCTTGGGGAAATTTGGGTGTGGCGCCCTCCCCTCTGCATGGCATTTATCTGCTAATGCTCTGTCTTTGGAAGTCCTGGATTTGTGGACGTTCTCCTGCCCCAAGTCTTGTCCTTCCAAAAGGCCAGCTGGAGTGACTGTTTTCTGGAATAATATAGGGAGGGTGATGATTAATGCTTGGCAAACTTCGGAGCAGGAAATGCAAAACACGTGCCTGCGTGGGGTTCCTTCAAATGTTTCTAATCAACCGACCAGATTTCACTTGAATCTTTTATGGCTTCTCTGAAATTTGTAGTGAAATTGAAAGCCAAGTGTAGCCTGGACCAATTTGTGGTTGCTATAATAACTATCCCCTTTCCTGACTCCTTCCACTGCTTAGTGCAAATTATTATTGCAGTAAAACTTTTCTTAGTCATACTTTCCAGGGGGTTTAAATGTCTTAGCTTGTCACATGGATAAATATATAATGTGACTATTAGAGCAGTATGGCTGTATGAGTCTTTGCATGAAATTTGACAAAAGACAAAGTTGAAATTAGATACTGAAAATTCTGTTAAGTAGGATGTGCTGCACCTTCAGTTCAATTCAAGAAACATTTTGAGCACCGACTGTGTGTAAGGGATGTTTGGATCTGGGTATACAGAGCTAGCTCCCACCTTTATTTCTTTTGAAAGTCCATAACAAACTGAACACATCTTAAAGCAAATTCACTGTCTTCACAGTCCTGAGCTCAGATGATGGCACCACTAGCAACCTAGTTGCTAAAGCCAGAAACCCTGATTCTTCTCCCTCCTTTACAACCAGATTTAATCAAGTCCAAGAGACTTTCCCTCCTAAATGTTTCTTGATTTTGTATCCTCATCGCCATTACCATGGTCCCTCCCCTGGTCCAGACCTTCGTCATCTCTTGCTGGTGGCTTCCCTTCTTACATCCCTGCCCCCAGGACTCTTGTCTTTCTTAGCCCTGCTAGAGCAATTATTCAAAACGTAAATATGACTGTGTCACTCCTCTGCTTAAAACCCTTCATGAACTCCTCATCACCTGCAGGATGAATGCCAAACCCTTCAGCAAGACATTCCAGGCCTTCTACCCTGTTGCCATGGGTGCCATGTTGGGGAGGGTGGGCAGACCACGAATGAAGACATCTTAGAAACAGCAACATTTTTTCATTTGGAAACTTCCATCAAGACTAAAAAGAAATTATTCTGGTCTTTTTGTCTGTAAAAATGGGAAAACTGTGATTTTGGATGATCTAAGATGAGTTCCCAATTCCTAGATCTCCATCTTTTCAATTGCATTCTGTGATGGCAGAAAAAAAAAATACAGTTAAGACAGATACGGTAGTTCCTTTTTTATCTGTAGAAGATTCCAAAATTCCTGTAACCACAGATAGTACCAAAATTTCACCTTTTCACTTAAAGGAAGTACTTTACAGCTTCTCTTCAGCATGTCCAAATTGCCATCATCACTAGTCTTGCATTTCGGAGCCATTATTAAGTAAAACAAGGATTACTTGAATACAAGCACTGTGATACTGCAACAATGGATCTGATAACCAAGAAAGCTGCTAAGTGACTAGTGGGTGGGAGGCGCATACAGCCTGGATATACTGAACAAAGGGGATGATTCACACCCCAAGCAGGACAGAGTGGCTGCACAAAACCTCATCACACTACTCAGAATGGCACGCAATTTAAAACTTATGAGTTATTTCTTGAAATTTTCACTTAATATTTTTGGACTGCATTTGACTGCAGATAAACTATACAAAGTGAAACTGCAGATAAAAGGGGGACTATTTATAGGACAATAGGTTATAAGCTTTGGGAGATTTTTCAGTCAAAATGTGTTGTTCATTGGAAACACAAGTTCAAAAAAACACAAGTTTTTTAACATTTATGTGTGTATCCACTTATTCATTCATTTCTTTAATCAACAGGTATCTACTGAACACTTAGAAAAAGAGGTTACAGAGTACCATGATATAGTCATTGCTTTCAAGGGAATAAATAGGCAATAATAAAACCACAGAATGACCACTCCATTATGAAAAACACATGGTACTTTGAAAACACATATTAGGAGCACCTAATCCAGCCCAAGAGGGTCAGAAAAGGTGATGCTTATGTGGAGAGCAGAAGGAAGAATGTGACTTACTGAGGTGAAAGGAAGAATAAAAAGAAGTTCAAGTGGAGGAGAACATGGGAAAAGGTTCAGAAGCAAGACAGAGGGAGAATTGTGAGATGCTAACATGGTGAGATTACAGTGCTGAGGTTAGGGCGGAAGCAGGTGTAGGGGAGATTGGCCTACAGCAGCAAGTAATAGGCCTTCTAGGCAGCCATGCCCAACCTTTTCAGCACCAGGGACCAGTGCTCCTGTGAGAATCTAAAGCCTGATGATGTGAGGTGGAGCTGAGGCGGTGATGCTAGTGCTGGGGAGCGGCTGCAAATATAGAGGAAGCTTCGCTCGCCTGCCAGCTGCTCACCTCCTTCTGTGAGGCCCAGTTCCTAACAGGCCATGGACCAGTACCAGTTCATGACTTGGGGGTTGGGGACCCCTGCTCTAGGGGACACCTCTAGCTCTTTTTGGGTCTTAGGCAGAAGTTGGCCAGTGCCAGGGCTCATGGCTTACCAGGGAGAACATGCACTGGATTTCAGCTCACTCAACTCCTTAGCTAGAGACCTTTTTCTACAGGCAGCAACCTTGATCAGGATATTGCAAAACTATATCAAGGAGTTCATGCTTTATTTTCAGGACAATGGGAAACCATGCAGGGTATAAAGCAGATGAAGTAGGTAGTCAGGATAGAATTTTAGGAGAATCTCTTTGGCTGAAGCACGGAAGATATGTTAGACTTCAAATTGGAGTTAAGGAGGGTGGTTAGGCTACTTTCTCAGAGGTCCAGGTGAGGGATGATGGTGGCCTTACCTAAAGTAGTGTCATTTATTGGAGTCAGTTTCATCATGAGTAATTAAGGGAAATTCAGCATCAGCATTCAAGAAGGTAGGTAGGAATTATTGTCTTTCTTTTTCTTATCAAAAGTCTTCCTTTGTGAGAGACACCAACCACTGGGCTTGCTGGACCATGATTTTGACTCAATGAGGAAATAGGTTCTATTGAGGTATAATTGATATTTTAAAAAATACATATATCTAATGTATAAAATTCACTGATTTTGGACATATACATAAACCATCAAAGTAACAAACATATCCATGACCTCCTAAAGGGTTCTTAACAGTAAATATTCAACAAAAGAATAAGAAGAGAAAGAGAACAAGATTCTGTTTGCACCCTAACCTGGTCCAAATAAGTGTCCCCTATGTCCTTTAGTTGTACAATTAACCTCCTCTAAACCTCATGGAGACATTGGTTTGTGACAACTTGTTCTCTTTTCCCTCCCACTGGAAATGCTCTCACAAGGCTATTGAAGAATCTCATTCATTAGCCCAAAAAGCAACTAAAGCTTTTATGGTTGTACAATTGCACCAAGTTAAAGTTTTACAGGCCCGGCCTGGCCTGGCGTGGGTGCGATGTGAGCAGCTGGGCGGGGGTGTGATTAGTACAGAGAGACAGACAGTAGAGGCATTAGCCACAAGCAGGCTTTGGCTGGTCTGTGTTATTATCTTCAATCACCAACTCAGGGGCGCTTGGAAGGCTAGAGCTTGAGCTAGAAAAACCACGAATGAACAAAATTATCATTTGTATTTTCTCTAGCTTTCTAACCATGTTAAAACTTTTTTCTTTTCTAACCAAAGGAAAAATCCTTGCCATAAAAGAATGAGGTGTCAGGAGAGGTGAATTCTACGCTCAGTATTTTCCCTTCTCAGGTATTGGGAAACTTGGTAAGATAGCCTTCTCTGGGCTGTCTGAAAATTCCTTACACTTAAAAATCCCATGCTTCTATGAAATATTTGCATTTTGAAGTATAAGTATACAGTACAGTCTCAATATATATCTGTAAAATTGGAGGAATGAGCATTATGTGTTGGCCCAGGGCTATTAATGGAAGACAGAGATAAATGAAAGAGGCATTGTCTTATTTGTTCACAGTCCGGCAGAGAAGATGGTCGTAGATCCAGGTGATAACTGGACAACATTTAGGCGCCATCCCACAGGAATGTACAGGGAGCTATGGGATCACAGAGGTGGGGAAGGCAAGAAAGATAGACAGCTGAGTTGAAGTTGAACAGAAGTTTGCCAGATGTGCAGGAAAGACCATTCAAAGCAGTGGAAGTCAGATGAAGGCCCACTAATTGCCTTCCATAACTCAAAATAGACACTCGATGCTTTCATGCAAGAATGGCTCTCCTGGAACTAGCACTATAATTGTCTGATCAGTTGGTAGCAAAATCGGTATATCCCATGGCCACTTGCTACAGATGGCTGTGTCTGACCACTGGACTGCCTACCAAGGATCAGCCACCCAAGTTTTGATTTCAGGCCACCTGAGAACTGTAGAAGGAAAAATAAAGAAATCACTGGAGAGAAGTGCAAGTGAACAGACAAGACCCAAGGTCCATGAAGCCAACATTTTCTTCCTGCTAGTGGTGCTGATGATTGTCTGCTGGGAGAAACTAGGTTCTTTCCATCAGCTTTTATGCCAGGAATGGACCTAATCCACCTCCCCTCGTCCCACCCACACTTAACAATTAACAATTACTCTTCAGCTTCAGCTAAGTCTTGCCACTGTCCCTACTCTCATTAGGCAGAACACAGATGACAGTCTGGAAGTGGATGTCTGCGTGGTATATGAAGTTTCCTAGAATGACAGTTTGCATTATTTTTTAAAAGTACCAGAACCCTCTTTCCATATTAAAATTTTACTTAGAACAACAATATATAAACAGCTATGGTCAAGCTTTAACAATTACAATAGCATAAATATTTTCAGGTATTTATAACGTCCCAGGTGCTGTGCTATACACTTGATATGCACCCCCTAATTTAATCTTTGTGACAGTAAGATGATGTGGCGCTTCTATGGTTGTAATTATTTTTATCCTCTTTTAAGAGATGAGGAAGCAGGGAATAAAGAGTCATAGCTAATACATGGCAAAGCTGGAGTCTGGCCTGGGCAGTTTGCCCTCAGTGTGGGGTCTTTATGGCACAGGAGGTCCTGCCCAGTGGGACGGGGTTGCTGAGGCCAAGAGGAGCCATCCTGGGATCCACCCCCTTTCCTTTTCTTCCATGGTAACAGGTGTATCTACACGTCTCTATCCTTCTTCCTCCAGGTCAAGAGTTTGGATAATTTACCAGGTTGCTGTGTAATATAGTCTGAGAAATACTGCCCTAGTTTGTCCTCCAAGATCTCTACCAGAGCCCATATTCTGCCACATTGGCTCAACATGAAAGGGATCCTTGTGGCTAAATAAGTCTTCAAATTAGAACTAGATGCCAATTACACATACAAAAAAAAAAAAAAGACAAAACAAAACAAAACAAAAAACAATTGCTATATGCTTCCGTTTATATGAAATGTCAAGAATAGGCTAATCTAGAGAGACAGAAAGTAGATTAGTGGTTACCTAGGACTGGGGTGGTGGGGAAACATGGGGAGTGACTACTGACAGGTTTCATTCTGGAGTGATGAAAATGTTCTAGGACTGACTGTGGTGAAGATTAACTCTGTGAATATTCTATCAACCAGTGAACTGTACAATTTAAATTGAGAATTGTTTTCTGTGATTTTTAGCTCAACAAAGCTGTTAAATAAAAAAACTAAACAAGCAAGCAAGCAAACAAACAAAAAATATACAGCATCTCTTTAAAAATTTATTCAATGTGTTAATCCATTAATTTATGAATTCATTTCACAGGATCTGCAGAATGCCATCTCTGGCTGGAGAATCTGCAGCACGGAGGGAGACAAGGAGACAAGGACCATCATGACAGCAGCAGGCAGCATTTCGACTAATCAGGATGTGTGCAAGGAGAGAGGAGCTCCACGGCCCTTTGAGAAAGACCTGGCAGAGGAGATGCTATTGAGCCCGAATCCAGAGTTCACCAGGCGGTCCAGCAGGGAAGCTGCTAAGGTAGCCAACATGGGGTGTAGGTGTTGTTGGTAGAGCTGGCGGCAAATGAAAACTTGGGGAAACAACAGCACAGGGCTTGTTTGGGGGTTTGTTTGCCTGGAAAACAGATTATGTGTGGAAAGACCAAGGAGAAGAGGACTGAATGACAAGCAGGAGCTAAATGACTCCATTCCTCAAATCATTCATTCATCCGTTCATTTCTTTATCGAGCATCACCTGTGTGTCAGGCAGAGGTTAGGTTAGTGGTCTCAAGTTTGGCTTTTAGAATTGCCCGGAAAGCTTATAAAAAACTGTTACCTCAGTCTCACCCCTTGGATAACTGGTCTGAGGGTGCTTTGGACATCAGGAGTTTTCAACACTCCTCAGGAAATTCTGTCTGTAGTCAATGTAGAAAATGAGCAGGCTGTATGATGGAGATGGAGAAAAAGAGATTAAAGCAAAGATGGTCGTGGCACTTAGGAGTTTACAATCAACACATATTTTTCTGAAAGCCTACTAGGTGCGCTCAGGGATGAGAGTCCCAGCCCTCATGAAGGTTCAGACTGGTGGAAACAACAGAAAATAGGAAGTAAGCCGTCAGAGGGGTCTCTCATTTCAGCAGAGAACAAATGTGACAGAAATAGAGAAGATGAACAGTTAATAGAGAAGAGTTCTCTATTTTGCCTGGTCAGGAAGGGTTCAAATGAAGGAACTGGCCTTGGAAGATCCATGGAAAGTACGTTCCAGGCAGTTGGCACATGTGGTGCGTGTGCGCATGCGCGCGCGCGCTGTTGTTACCAAAGATGGGCTCATATTCAGACATTAGCAAAATGTAGTTCATTATGTGGGAGGGTCTTGAATGTGTTTATAGGTCATGGTGTTTTATTTATCCTTTTATGCCCCGAATCTATGATGCTAAGTGCATATAATAGTTGTTTTATAAATGTAAACTGAATAAATGAAGTGATGAGATTAGTAGAGAAGAAATGGAAAGGTAGGGGGATGGTTGATGAAAGAATGCTCTAGAGGAAATTGAAGAGAGGGAGTCCGCAGCACCCAGAAGGAGGGGCACCTGTGAGGTGGGAGGGAAGCCGCTGAAACTGGAAATGTGTTTTCTGGTGCAGGAAGCACAGTTCCCTTCTGATAGCTGCTGTGCTTTTTGGAAAGCGGAGGTGGTTTGCTGAAAGAAAGCCAGCTGGGAGTGGGCTCAGCGTTCTGAAGAGCTGGGAATAGTCACTTTGTGTAATTGCAGAGGTGGGTTGACCAGGGACACTTGCATGGAATACAGTGATGCTGGGCGCCCGGCTGAGGCTGCAGATCACACAGAAATGGTGGTGCCATGGACATGGTTGTGTGATGATGTGTAGCTCTAGCAGATAACTACCTCTTGGGTGGGGGTTCTGCAGATGGGTATGGCAATGGTAGGACAAACAAGGACATGAGCAAACTGAGGTGGAAGGAGAGAAAGACTGAAACGGATATTAAAGTCTAGTCTGCGACATGGAGGAAGTGATGTTGAAAAGGAGCTGACACACAACCGTTGGAAGGAACAAAGGACAAACTCTAATAATCAAAAGCCAAAAGTATAGTAGGAAGTAGGGAATGAGAGAACTGGAAGAAAAAAAAGGCATTCCCTGTTACTCCATGGGAACACTGCACATATTAAATTACCTTAGGGTGTAACAGCTACCTTCGATTGAATAGTTCTGTGTTAGAAGAAAGGCAAAGCGTTTTACCTATATAATTTTATTTAATGCTCATAGCATATCCCATAATTGCCATTTAACTGATGAGTAAACTGAGGCTTAGTGAGGTTAAATGTATTATTTACATTTTTTTTAGCTAGGAAGAATAAACTGCACTTGTCTGATGAAGCTAATGTGCACAATCCACCATATGGGTTGACGCGTTTATTTCTTCTTGTTGTAGAACAGCATCTGACTCCTGCATCCTTTTCTTCTGAGTCGATAACCCAGGGCCAGTTATATTAACCCATTGGGCACTGCAGGGTGAAATCCACATTAACTGGAGTGACACAGGAACCTGGTCAGAGTCCAAACCCACACCCTCCTCTCTAGACACAGCCTCCCACACCCTGTGCTCCTGGCTGCAGGAACTATTTTCAGTTTTCCCAAGGCACCAGGGTAGCTTTTGTACCTGGTGTTGTCTGGGTTGGTGATGTCCTTCTCTTGGCAGACTCCTTCCAGTTCTTCCAGACTGAGTGTGAGTATCACCCCCGTTTCCCCTTCCCTAAGCTGAAAAAAAAAAAAATGAGAATACCACCTGACACATCAGGGGGCCTTAGGGTGTCTCTGTAGACCTCCATCATACCTTTCCTCACTGCGCTGAAAGTTTGAGATGCTGACTCCTCGTTCAGGGTTCTCTTCACAAGCTCACATCCCAGTTCCCTTTTGTCTAGCATATCACCATCTGGAAGGACCACCCCCCCAAAACAAAAAATAGAAGAAAAGGCTCTGATGCTAGCTAGGGATGGACTCTGGCAGCAGCCTCAGGGAGCCCTGGCTTGTACTCATACCTCAGAGTGGCTGCTGTGCTTCCCATAGCATCCTTTTAGCATCCAGTAAAGGGAAAAATTTAGACCAAAAAAAAAAAAAAAGTAGTCAGTAAATTCAAGATATTTGTGAGTATCAATAACCAAAACAGCTCTTATATTAAAACAATTTCTAACAGTCACATTCATAATTCAAAATATTAAAATAATTATAGCTCCTGTTACTTTATTTTATGTATTATTTTATTATGCTATGTGTTTCTGTGTTATAATTTAGTGTGGCTGGTCAGCTGACAGGGAGATGGGTGGTTTGTGCATGTGGACGGGATGCTGATCCAGAGGATCCAGACTTCACTTTCTGGTTAGGCGATTGGGTAAATATCTTATTTACCTGGAGCTTCTGTTTATTATTTATGCTTAAAATGGCAGTGATAGCAGAGGTCCCCCTCCCCCCGCCAAATGAGAGCATGATTGTGAAAAGCCCTTTGTAAACTGTAGCTTGCTCTAGGAAAAAAAAAAAAAAGAAAAAGAAAAAGATGATATTATTCCTGAGAGAGCGTTAGAGGAATTTATACCATATAGGCCTGCCTAGTTTAACCTGGAAATGCTAATTCCGGGAACTCATCAACAACACAGCAGGAAATTTCTGCAGCAAAATCCTTTTGGAAACGGGAAAAATCCCGCAGAATTAAGGAGAAATGGCAAATCAAACCTCCCAGGGACTCTCCTTGAAAGATGAAAAATTAACTTGGCACTGTTGGGGGTGGGAGCGCGGACCGCTGCCCTGGATGCCGCGTCTCAGCCTCCGGACACTTTCCTTCGCCAAAGCCATTTTAGTCAAAGGTCATGTGTGAGTCTTGTCAAAGGCCAGCTTCCAATGGAATCATTGTCCCCCGGGACAGCGGCCCCCTGACTACATCTGCATTGGAGAAA
This sequence comes from Eidolon dupreanum, assembly GCA_028627145.1. Taxonomy (NCBI): domain Eukaryota; kingdom Metazoa; phylum Chordata; class Mammalia; order Chiroptera; family Pteropodidae; genus Eidolon; species Eidolon dupreanum. The sequence continues at coordinate 10,667,637 of CM053511.1, forward strand.
TCCCAAAAGCAAACGGCCCAGTGCAAACAAGAGCAGCCCGGGGCAGCCGTCCAGGGGCAGAGCTCACAGGTCCGCGGACCCGCCGCAGAGGCCGCGTCCGCAGCGCCCCGGCGACACCAGGCAGCCGGACGCCCGCAGCATGACCCGCCACGCCGATCGGGTACGGTAGGCGCCTCTCTCTTCCGGTCCTCCATGGCTTGGGCTCCCGGGTCCCAGCTGCTGTTCTGTCAGTGGAGAAGTCTTGCAAAGGGCCTCCGCATTCGCCGGAAAGCGGTCCCGGGCGGGCTGCGTTCCCGTGCACTCGGCTGGAGCAGTTTCCAGGCGCGCAGGATGCAGAGCTTAACTCATTCCGAGTTTTCATTGCCAGGGAATGTTTGCGTTTGCAAATCTGTATCTCTCTCTCTCTCTCTCTCTCTCTCTCTCTCTCTCTCTCTCTCTCTCTCTCTATGTAAAACGAGCCGGTAGAACTCGCAGACAGGAGCGGCAGACGAGTCTCGAACCCATGCCAAGTGGGAGCTCACTCGGGCACAGCCAGCCACAGGGTGCTGCGAGCTGTGTCCTCGTGGGGCCGCGAGGCAGCTTGGCGTTTTGTTTATTACCTGTTGGACAAGGGCTTTGCAAGAAGGATGTGGATTTTTAAAGCCATCTGTTTCATTAATGTTTTCTGGGATCCAGAGGAAATACAATCATCTCGCAGATGGAGGGAGCCCCTTCTGCACGCCAGGGTCCCCCTGCGGGCTCCACAAAGGGAAGCCGGTGATTGACGTGCACAGAGCCGGCGCGGCCAGTCTCTTGGCCCTTTGTACTTAGCTATTTGAACAAGCCTTTCAAATGGACCCGGCTAATTTTGGATAAGTCGAAGGAGCCTGGGGTCTCGACTGAGTAGGAGGGCTTTTGATCTGGACTTGGAAATCTCCCAGGGCAAACAGAGCAGGTGGGGCGGGTCAGAAGGGACAGTGGGCACCTCCTGTGTTCAGGTGCTAGCGGTGGGTCAAAGGGTTTCCGGATGGCTGCCTTGCCACACTCTGGTTTCATTTTAACAGGTTAACCCCAGAGCCATTTCTTACTGATAAAGGCAATGAAAACAAAAGCCTTTCTAGCGCTCAGCAGGACGAGGGTAAAGCCGCTCTGATTTGTTTATGTGTTTATCACACACCCAATCCCCCAGAGGATAGGAGGTCATCCACACTTCCGTTTATTAGATATGCTTTTGAGCTTCCAATCTTTCTATCCAGCTGCCATCTAAATTTTCTCCTTTTCCCCACCACATTTCTTGAAAGATTGACATTCACTCA
>CM053511.1:10669431-10729597 GCA_028627145.1 Eidolon dupreanum
AAAAAAAAAAAAGTGCAACATACAACATATGGCACTTTTCACAAACTTTGAGGGAGTTCATACAAGTCTATCCTTGGACCCCCTTGAGTTGTCATAAACCTCAGGTTAAAAATCTCTAATCAAAGGACTAATTCATTCAATAGATATTTGAGAGAGTAGGTGATGATTGATAAGAGCAAGCATAAATCCAATTATGCATTTTTTATCGTTTGAGAGGATCCCAGTGCTATGTGTGGTATTGGCCATGAATTTGGAGTCACAGGATCTGGGCTCATGTTACTGCTTTGGCATTTACTAGTTTTAATTTTACTTTTTCTCAGAGCGATAGTTTTATCTACTAAAAAGGGATAACAGGTGCTGGGAATTTTAACTAAAATAAAATATGTGAAAGCATCTGGCACATGGTTATATTCAACTTGCATTAATTAATTTAAAAACTTAATTTCAGAAAGGGCCCAGATCTTGTGATACTTTTCTGGATTAGAAGGATGCCTGTGGGCTGGATTAATGACTGGTTGAATAAATTTATTAAAGGAGAGATGGTTAACAGATGGATTAACGGATGTCTTTAGTGGTGTGCTACTGGACTCTGTCTTCATTTTTATTTTATTAAATATCATTGACATCTATGAAGGCATAATACTGATTATATTTTCTCAGAGAAAAGGCACAAGGATTAGGAGTCCAAAAACTTTCAATAAATTGTAGCTTTTCGACTTTTTATTTTTAGGAAGAGTGTGCAGAGATAGATATAAAATGTATTGTGCATGGGTCCTAAAAGTCAGTTGCAAATTATTGGGTATGTGTTTGTATGAAAGAGAAAGAAAGAGAGAAGGGAGGCATTGAGAGGTAGAAAGGAGGAGGAGAGAGAGATTGGCTTACGGGGGCTGAGAAGTCCCATGGTCTGTCATATCCAAGCTGGAGAGCCAGGAAAATATGTGGTATATTTCAGTTTGAGTCCAAAGAATTGGGGGGCTGATGCTGTGAGTCCCAGTCCGAGTCTGAAGACCTAACCAAGAGTGCCGATGTACAGGGCAGAAGATGATTTCCCAGTTCAAGTGAGGAGGGCAAAGTCACCCTTCTTCTGCCTTCTTGTTCTATTCAGAGCTACGGTGAACTGAGTGATGCCCTCCTGCATTGGTGACAGCTACCTTCTTTTTTTTTCCAAAATAATTTTTTATTTTTCGATTATAGTTGACATAGGGCCATCTTCTTTACTCAACGATTCAAATGCTAATCTCTTCCAGAAACACCCTCACAGACACACCCAGAGATGTTTTGCCAGCTCTCAGGGCATTCTTCAGCCCAAAGTAACGTATAAAATTAACCACCACAGAGTCTCTACAGAGGTAATCAAAGCAAAGTGAGGTCATCAGGGTGGGCCCTCATCCAATATGACTAGCATCCTTATAGAAAGGGAAAATCTGACACAGAGACACACATGGAGAAAAGATGATATGAAGAGACCCAAGGAGAAGATGGCCACCTACAAGCCAAGAAGAGAGGCCTGGAACATGTCCCTCCTTCACAGTCCTTAGAGGGAACCAACCCTGCCAACATCTCGATTTTGGACTTCTAGCCTCCGGCACTGTGAGGCAGTAAATTTATGTTTTTTTAAGCCACCCAATTTGTGATATTTTGCTATGGCAGCCCTAGCAAATTAACACAGATTTCATGAGAGCATAATTCCTTTAGCATGGTTTCTGCTGGGAACGCGCCATACAACATTATTTTGCTCTTCCGTCACCAGGGATTCTGCTGTTGTTCATAGGAATGATAGATGACAGTATATTGCTCTTTTGCAGTTAGCAAATTATTTTCATAGCCATTATCTCCTTTGACCCTAACCAAAACATAAGAGGTGGGACTTTTTATATCTCTGTTTTAGGGCTAGGAATTGGAGGTTCAGAGAGGCTAAGGGAATTATTCAAGGTTGCACAGCTTGGAAGTGGTAGAGCTGAAGCTGAAACTGATACTAAATACTGTACTGTTTTAATTAATTAAAACCTGATGCCTTTCACCTTCATCGCTATGTCAGGTATCATCTTCCTTCTTTAAAGTTTGATAAAACCTGGGTTGTGGCATGCTAAGCCAAATCTTTCTCTCTCTCTTTCTCTCTCTCTCTCTCTCTCTCTCTCTCTCTCTCTCTCTCTCCCTCCTCCCCCCAACCCACCCCTTCTCTCTCTTTCTCTTTCTTTCCCTAAGTCTCCTGAGAACTATTTTGTAATCTTGTTTGTTGGAAGTTATCTGTTGCCCTAAAGCACCTACCCCACCCACATCTTCATTATCAAAGATTTATCGAGAATTCAGGCGCCTATGTTTACGTGCACAGAATATTTCTTCTCCACTCAGAAGCTTTGTTTACTGACAAAATGGGCTTTCTCAGTACACAGTTTAATTACTGACAAATCCAACTGCAAAACTTTGGACATGTTGGATATAATTGAGTTTTTCCATCATTAATACTGCTCAGATACTAATTCAACATAACGACGTGAGGGGCGCCTCACATTTTCCAGGAAGCTGTCTGACTTTAATCAGCAGGAACAAATGCAAGATTATCGCACTTTTTCCTTGGGTGACCTAAGCTTGTTCTTGGCACCCGTGAGTGCAGAGTGCTGGTTGTCTCATAGTGTTGCAGTGGCTTCTACCCAGGGGACTTATTAGTTTTGAACCTTAGGGATAATTCCATAAGAATGCAATTCTTTTCTTCCCTGAAAGAACAAGATGTTGCTTGTGTTTGGTTATTCTTGTTATAAATGAAACCGTTGGTTCCCAACTTGTGGAACCATAGAGGTCTATAGGTAGGGTCGTCAGATTCTGCAAAACATAGACAACATAACAGACAATGATAACAACAACAAAAAACCCCAGGATTCTCCAGTTAAATGTCAATTTCAAATAAACGATCAATACTTTTTAGTATAAATGTATCCCAAACATTGAAAATACTAAAAAAAAAGTACTGTCTCTGGCAATTCTACCTATAAGGTAGTATTGATAAAGTAAGTGTTGATAAATTTTCAGAAGTCTATCCAAATTATACATTTACCCAAAAAGGTTTCAGAGTTTCCTGATAACGTTAAATTTCCTTGAGTTTAATTGGGATTCTTTTTTTAACCCAACTAAGAAGTACTGACCATCTCATGCTGTAAGTATACTACCATTTTTGATGACTTGTTGAATTCTAGGGATTATGCAAGGCACATACATTATCTTATGTAATGCTGAAAACCAGGGATTGGCAAATTACAGCCTGCAGGCCAAATCTGGTCACCACCTGTTTTTTTTAAATTAAAATTTACTGGAACACAGCCACCTCCATTTGTTTCCATATAGTTTGTGGCTGCTTTCAGGCTACAATAGCAAGTTGAGTACTTGTGATAAGGATTGTTGTACAGTCCTTAAGACCTAAAATTTTTATTATCTGACCCTTTACAGAAAATGTTTGCCTACACCTAACAAAACCACCCTCTGAAGGAGTTACTGTTATTCCCATTTTTAGAATGAAAAAAAAAAATTAAAGTCTGAAGAGGTTTAACTGGGCAAGATCTCGCAATTCTTACAATTCAATCCAAGATCTGTTGAATTCCAAAAGTTCTGCTCTTACTACAGCCGATCCAAAGGCTGATTGTCAATCACGTTTGCCTTAAATGGGTTTAACAATGCAGAAACTGATTTGTGATTTCTTATTAAAAACATCCCTCTCAAAGACAAGGCAGACAGGATCGTGTAGTGGTTAAACGCTGAGGCTCCAGATCCCAACTGTTTAAACCCTACCTAAACCACTCGATTTCTCTGTACTTCAGTTTCTAACCCTATAAAGTACAGATGGTAATAGTACCTATCTGTGTCCTTGTTCCTGGAGTTTAATGAGGTGATGTCTACAAGGAAATTAGAAGAGTACCTGACACGTAGTCCACAAATCATTTGTTATTTTTATTTCAAATAAGTATTACTTCAAAGCAGGGGTTAAAATAAAGAGCTTACAAGGGTTGAGAGCAACTTCTTTGGTTGGGTGACAGAACGCTTTGGCCAGGAAGCTCATGGGGCACAGTGGCCCCTGCTTGTCAGATAACAGCTAGGAAAGATGCTCTTCCAGCTTCTTTATAAGAGATGTCTTTGGCCTGAGCATGTTTTTTTAGTCTTTGGCTGGCCATGTTTGCTTTGGGAAGCTGTGTTGTCAGATGTTACAGGATGTCCATCCAGTGTTTGCTGGACCCTAAATTCTTATTACTGTTACCCCTATTATTTATAGTACAAATATCCATTCCTAGTGGTTCCAAATCAGCTAAAAATGAAATCAGGCTGCCAGAGAATGACCTTCCTAAATGACAAAAGAGAAGGAATTGTCCTCAGAAACACCTCAATCTATAATCTGATCCTTAGGCCAAAAAAAGAGAATCAGTTTTTACCATTAGTCCTCACCCCTCAGAGCATAGTTTGTGTATGGAATCACTAGGAATAAAATCTGTATGTGGTGCATATAAAGTATGTTACAATAGCCTTGATCTTCTGAGGAGACTAGGAGATAAGGTTGCTCCCTGATAGAGATGGGAGTGAAAGGCTTGAAAAGATTGGAAAAATGTTCAACATTGTATACAAACAATTCAATGGCTAGTTAACATGGTGGCTGAGATGCTGGAAGCCTTGTTAAAGTGAAGCAGCATGAATGGGCATGGACGTTCTCAGCAGGGTTTTGCAATTTTTTTAGCATGTCTGTGGGTGCATGGAAACAGGAGCCAGAAAGTGATATTATTTTCCTACAGCTGGGGCTCAGCCCTCCTCTCGGATCTAGAGAATTCTTGAGAGCTCGGGCCAGGCTGGCTAGAGATGGAGGGAGAAGGCCCCAGCAACCCTGCGGCCACTTCACAGGGTAAAGCTGCAAGAGAGATGAATGATCCTTTTTCTCCTCAGCCTTAGCCTTCCATATTCTGGTTGCGTTTCCCTTTTTCTTTCTTCTTCATTCTTTTCCTTTGCTAACTTATTCAACTGATGTTAATTGAATGTCCCTGTGTGCCAGGCCCTGTGCTAGGCTCTGGGGATACATGGGGAGGGACACAGAATTGGTCTTTAACCTTATGGAGTCTACCAGTGGGAAAGTCACATCAGCTGAGAGTCAGAGTAAGTCAAGGCACAAGGGTGTACGAAAAAGAGAATAATGGGGTGGGAGGCAATGTGGTCAGGGAGGATCCCTCTCTGAGCTGAGAACTGAAGACTCGAGGAGAACAGAGAAGCCCAACAAGTCACAGTTCCCAAACTCAACCCGCTAGTAAGTGGCGACACTGAAGTTTGAACCTAGATTTTCCTGTCTGTAAGCACTGTCTACTTCTCACCGAATCTTAAATGCATCACCTCCCCCTCCCCCCCCTAAAAAAAGAAAATTATGCTTGCTCTCAAAATGTTTCCATTTAGCTGTGTTGTACTCCCACGAAGCGATTTACTCTGGGTAAAGCTGTGACATCCATGCATTTAAGTGCAAAGTTCAGCGGTGAGCATCAGAGCTGGGAGTGTTGAGAAGAGCATTGTTGGACTGGAGTTGGGCGATGAAGAGTCTGCACACTCTTCAAACTCATCACAATGGCCCCTTCACTCCACAGGGCTGCGGCCTTGATTAAAATGCAGGGCATGTGCATCCCACTGGTTTATTCCTTTCATTCCTGGACAAACAGAAGTCTAATAAAAAGGCAAACAAGTCTGTCCAGGTCACAAGTCTGTGTGGGAAGGCGGGTATTTCGGGGCGGTTCAGCTGATGTGAGCAGGTTATCATTGCATCCCAAACTCTGAATGCCATTTGGCACTGTGAGGTTCGAGGATAGTATTGCCCGCAAGGCTAATTATGCACTGCTCCCCACTGCCTAAGGAGGTCGAGAAGTTCTGACACTTAGAATTGGCAGCCATCTTTCTTGAGTATTTAGATTTCTGTCTGTCTGGGGGATGCAGCTGGTCCAGATGCAGAAAGTTCAATGCTTTCTATGCCAGATGTTGAACTTTCAGGAAACGATGGAGATGCAATCCCTGTCTTCAAGAAACTTTCAGTTTCATAAGAAGAATTTCCAACTCTTCAAAGGAGGCAAGGTGTGGTGGAAAGATCAGGGACTTTGACCCACCCAGATTGGGTTTAAATCCTTTCTCCACCACTTGCTGTGTAGTCTTTGGCAAATTTCATCTTTCTGAGTCTTGGTTTCTTTACTCATAAAACAGGATTGTATGAATACTTCATACGATTATATAACTATCTTACTAGATGGTAACTATTATAATCATCGTTGCTATGTTTATTATTATTATTAGCAGACTATGACAAATTCCTGTTCCAACACTGACCGGGTGACTGGACAAATTATTCAAACTCTTCATCTGTAAAATAGGATTATCCTAATGGCTTTATTTGTGAAGCTCAAGAGCTAACTTCATTCTCTCATCTCTCTCACCTCCCTGTTTATTCTTTATTCATAGCTCTTATCATTAATTGACATATTTTTATATTTTAATGTCTTTTTCCATTCAATAAAATGCAAGCTCCACAAGCAGGTATTTGGATTCTTTTGCTGGTATCTTTGGGGCCTAAAACAGTGCCTGGAACTTAATAGGTTCTTAATAAAATATCAGCTGCATGGTTGAATGAGCCAGCGAATGAATGCTAAATCCTCCGTTAAGTGTTTAGCTGTTACTGTGCTTACTGTCATTATTGTCGTTAGAATACGGTGTGTGTCGCAAGAGGAACCAGTACACGAAGATTGCTCCCAGCTCTGTCAGGCGGTGGTGTTTGCTCTCAGCACTGGCATCTCATCAGTTGTGTTGTAGTTGCAGTGAAATAACCAGTTATTGTCAATAGTAAGGTCATGTGAGACTAACTGCAAAAATAGGAGCTTCAGAATTTTTATTAGTTCCCAGATAGAAGTGGAAAGAGCTGCAGAAAGGAAGGGAAGACTGGGAAAAAGAGAAAACAGCATCTTCTGCAAAATATTTTGTCACACGAGGCCATAGGCTACACGCCTGTGACTGAGATTTACCCAGCCCCGAACCTGAAGGCAGGCAAAGCCAGCCACGTTGGTCAGGTGACACAAAGAGAGGACATCAGCATAATGGCCCCAACCTCTAGCTGGTGCCAGAGTGAGAAACTTTACAGAATCTGTTCTGTTTCTGAACTGTTAAAGACACTAGAGAAAAACCTAACTGCCCTCCAAATGTGAGGTTGGGGGACTTTCTTTTAAAAGTAATAAAACTGAATGTACCATAGCGACGTGGACTATAGCAAGAAATACTTAGAAGCTGGACTCTGGCTAGGCAGACGTGAGTTTGAATGAACTTGGGCAAATTACTTCAGCTTCCGTGAGTCTCTGTCAAAAAGAGAAAGCCATGTGTACTTTGCAAGGTCGTTGAGAGAATTCGACACTTGATGAGATAATTTCTGTATGATGTCGTAGCTGGTGTTATTAACAATTGACACTACATGGATTATTTGATTTAATCCCCATGACAACCCTATGAGGAAGGTACTGGGATTATTTCAGTTTTACATGTGAGTAAACGGAGATCTAGAGAGATTTCCTAACTCAGTTGAGGACACACAGCTAGTGAGCATCTGAGCCGTGACTCTAACCAAGCCTGACAGCCCAGAATTTTAGTAATTAACGAGTTGAACAACATCTCTTATTAGAGCAACAGAAGCTTAGCAGGAGGATGTAAGGGCCAGAACTTCTGCATTCTCTTGCATAATACTCTAGTGGCAAGCTGAAGTTATTGGATTTCAACTCTGCAGTGGCTCTCTGTTTGCAAAAGATTATGAGAGGCCTATAAGGCTGGGAGAGGCAATCTAAGGTCAGCTTGTCTTCCTGCCTGTCTTCTAGATGTACTCAGAAGTCCATTACTTCATCTCCTGCTTAAGTCTATCAAATGATTTTGTGCAAGGTGTTTCTTTCTCCTTTTTTAGCCTCACCTCAACCAGTATTCCCTTTAATTGGCATAATTTAAATTGCACATACTAATCGTATATCTATTCATAATTATCTATATTTATATGTGTATTTCCTTCAGAAGATGAAATAGTAAGAATAAGGTTTCTATAAGGATCCTTAGCTTTCCTTTTGATTTACCAGAATAAAATAAAACTGAATTCTGGTTATTTAATTTAATTTAATTTGAGTAGCTTTTTATTGGTCATTACAGAGGGAGAACTCAACTCCCTAAGAGAACTTTAAGAAGAGAGGAAAATAATAGGTGCCTAGAGTTGGAAAGAACTTTACATGCTGCGTAGTCAAACTTCCTCTGAGTTTAGATGCTTTACAAGAATCCCTGACCAACACCCCCCAGCCTTTCCTCAAATAGTGACTGTGAATTTTTTTTTTTTTTGTAAGAGAATTCTGGCAGCACTGATTGCTAGAAAGGTCTTATTGTGAAATGAAACATACTTCTCTGTAACTTCCGGTTTTGTCCAAGGAAGTACACAAAATAAAACTCATCTGTTTTGCTTTTCCCTTCGAATATTTGAGAAAGACAGCCACCGCCCATGGGCTGTCGTCATTCTTGCAGGGCGCCCAGGCTGCACAGCCAAAGGCTCCCCAGCCAGTGGCCGTAAGGGGAGCTCATTCAATGTCCATTCTCTAGATACCAGTCAGAGTGAGCCCTTGGAAACCAATCAATCAGATTATGTCACTGCCTGGCTCAAATCTAGTAGCTTCTCATCACACCCAAATGAAACACAAAGGCTCCACTATGACCTGTGAGGTCCTGCATGAATCAGCCTCTGATGGCCTTTTTGACATCATCTGCTCTCGCTCCCCCAGCTGTCACTCCGCTCCAGCCACACGGTCTTCCTGACCACACACAGGGCCTTCCACTTGCTATTGCTTCTGATGACACCTGGTTCTTCCCTGACTCCACCCAGATTTGTGTTCAGATGGAGTAGAGACTGAGCCAGTTCTCAGTCCTCCACTCACAACTACTGTGTACTTATGACAGAACTCATTATAGTGTGTTTTAACAAGCTGTTGACATTCCAATCTCCCAATTAAAACATGCTTTTTATCTCAATATCCCTGATATCAGGTAATACTTGGCCCAGAGTAAGCTTTCTATAAGCATCAACTAATGTAGTTAGTGCTTACTAAATCTGTATCGAACCAATATCATATGAATGTATAAAACTCTGGTTTTCCAAAGTTTAGGGTAATTGTCTCAGAATGACCAGCATTCTCTTTGATCTCTTATGAGCTTGGAAATGACATGGCTGTGACGCCCACAGTTCTGGTCACTTCCTCATGGCCAACCTATTCTTCTTTCTTTGGGTAAGAATAAGATCAGCCTAGAATAGAAGTTTATCTGTCGCTTCTGATATGTTCTGTACTAGAAAACATTATCTAGTATCAAAGACTTATTAAACATTTATCAGATTCTCTGCTTTTAATAGACTCAGGTTTCTTCTAGTAAATAGTTAAAATTCTCTCTCTCTTTTTTTAAAGATCTTGCCAGTTTTATAATCTTCATTGGGAAATCATGGAGAAAAGATGGCTCCCCCAATTAATAGGTAGTTGAACCTGGGCAAGTTGCCTGATATATTGGAGCTTGTTTTGTCATATACTGGCAATGATGACACTCTAAAGTGTGCTGCCTGGCAAAGAGCAGACAGTCACTAAACACTAGCTGTCACCTGTGGAGTGTCTGCTCCATGCCAGTTACGCTATAATTCACAACACTTGCTTCTTCCTCTCCCTTCATCCTGTTTGTCACATAGGCTGTCCTGCTCCTCCCGTCAGAGGTCCTTTAGCTCTGTGATCTTGCCTGTTGATTGCAAAGTGGGAAGAGTGAGCGAGCCTTGATTCTACTGACTCATAGGGTGATGTGTTTCATTTTTTTTTTTTTTTTTAGGAATTGTTCTTCAAATGCAAGGCATTATTGTTGTTTTTTTTTTTTTTCAATTTGAGGTATAATTGACATACAACATTATGTTAATTTCAGGTGTATAGCATAATGATTCGATATTTGTATATATTGTGATATCATCACAGTGTCTAGTTAACATTCATCACCACACATCATTACAAAATTGTTTTTTTCTGGTGATGAGAACTTTTTAGAGGTACTCTTTAGCATTATTCAGTATTATTGACTATAATCATCGTGCTGCATATTACATCCCCATGAAGTTTATTTTATACCAGGAAGTTTATACCTCGTGACCCATTTTATTCATTTCACCCACACTCACCCCCTGCCTCTGGCAATTGCTAATCTGTACTTTATATCTATGAGCTCGGTTTTGTTGCTGTTTTTAGATTCTACATGTAAGTGAGATCATACAGTATTTGTCTTTCTTGGTCTTGATTTATTTCACTTAACATAATGCCCTCAAGGTCCATCCATGCCGTTCCAAGGCATTGTTCTTAAATTCCTACAACTATCCCACAAACTCTGATTACAGTCTGTTGCCATTAAGAGTCGAACCCACTGAGATCTGTAGGCGAGAACTCGGTCCTCTTCTTGGGCTATTTTATTTGAAAGTAAGATAAAACAGGAAGCCTGATGAAAGTGGTATGGCAGAGAGCCTGAAATGCTCTGAGAAAGTCCCAGGAAATCCTATTTTTAGGAATGTAGAGGGTTTCGTCAAACACAGGGGTTGTTTATAATAGGTCTACCTACCCTACAACTCAACACTTTAGTCGTCCTGTTAATTGTCAGGTTTGGAGGGCAACTGAGGTGACTCTGGAGACAGTTTTGAAGGCACTGACCTGAAAGCTGAAGATCAAGGTTAATGTTCCTTTTCTGTGAGTTCAGATACTTAGGAATTTGCTTCCCTGCGGGGATAATCTCACTAGCTCTCTCTCTCTTTTAAGCAGCTCTTTTTGAGATATTATTCATAAACAATAAAGTCCACACTTTTAAATTGTACATTCAGTAGTTTTTAATACAACCACAGATGTGCAAATGTCACCACTATGTCATGTTAGAACATTTTTGTCACCCCAAACAAAACTTGATACCCAAAAGTAATCATTCCCACATCCCTTGACGACCACTAATACACTTTCTTTCTCTCAGATTTGCCTGTTCTAGATGTTTTATATAAATGAAATCATACAATATGTGGCCTTTATGTTTGGCTTTTTTCACTTAGTATGTTATTATTAAGGTTCATACATGTATCAGGATTTCAGTCCTTTTGATTGCTGAATAATATTTTATTGTATGAGTATATCTCATTTTGTTTATGCATTTGTCATTTGAGAATTCTGCTATGAATATTTATGTACAAGTTTTGTGTGTTTTTAGTTCTCCTGGGTATATATCTAGGAATGAAATTCCTGGGTCATATGGCAACTCTATTTTAACATTCTGAGGAATTGTCAAAATGTTTTCTCAAGTGGCTGCACCATCTTGCAATCCTATCAATGATGTGTGAGAGTCACAATTTTTCCACATCTTTTCTAACACTCGTTACTATCTTTTTAATTTTAGCCATCTTAGTGGGTGTGAAGTGGTATCTCATCATAGTTTTGATTTGCATTTCTCTAGTAAGTAATGATGTTGAACATCTTTTTATGTACTTTTTGTCCACTTGTATATCTTCTTTTAAGAAATGTCTATTCCAATCCTTTAATCATTTCAAAAATTGGGTTATGTGTCTTTTATTGCTGAGTTGTAAGAATTCTTTATGTGTGCTGGATATTAGACTCTTATCAGATAAATGGTTTGTAAATATTTTCTCTCATTCTGTGGGTCATCCTTTTACTTTCTTGCCATTTTAGCAATATTTTCTTCCAATTCATGAACACGGATGTCTTCTCATTGATTTAGTTCTTCAACAATGTATTTATTCCAGTGATGCTCTCTTGTTTTTAGTGTACGTCTAACACTTCTTTTGTTAAGTTGATCCCGAAATATTTTAGAATTTTTAAAAGATACTATTATAAATGCAATTGTTTTTGTAGTATTATTTTAGGTTGCCCATTGCTAGCCATATTAAAGAACCTGCTTTTTATGTTTATCTTGCATCATGAGACCTTCTTGAATTTGTTTATTAGTTCTCATATATTTTAACAGATTCATTAGGATTTTCATGTCATCTGTGAATAGGGACAATTGTATTCCTTTCCAATGTGTATGTCTTTTATTTGTTTTTTTTGTTTTGTTTTGTTTTGTTTTGTTTTGTTTTGTTTTGTTGTTGTTGTTGTTTTTTGCCTCACTGCCCTGGCTAGATTTGCAGTGTTGAACAGAGGTGGCGAAAGAAGACATCTTTTTCTGCTCCAGTCTTAGGGGAAAACGTTCAGTCTTTCACTATTAAGTATAATGTTAGCTGTGAGTTTTTTGTAGGAGTCTTTTATCAGGTGGGGGAAGTTCTCTTTTATTCCTAGTTTGTTGAATGTCTCTAGCTATTGTTTGATTGCAAGGGGAATCACAGAAATGGCAGCTTTGCTTCCTCTCAAAGAGGATACCATTGTGCTGCTAAGCATGTGATGATGCCATTCCAGTAGAAAGCATAAACTTCCTTATGTTTGAGTTCAAATTAATTTCTTGAGTTGAAGCTCAAGTTCTTGGGACTTTCCAATTTAAGTAGAGCATCTTTTTGGTTTTTATTGTAGTCGAAAACTTTGCCTTCAATGCTGCCTTCAAAGTGCTGCTCATTTTTTTCTTGAGGTTAGGGAGAATGAGGAAAGAGTGGTTCGTAATATTTCTAACATTAATTCATCTACAATCTCCCCATAAGTAAAGGGAATTTTCCTAGAACCTATGTCACTACTAAGCACCTGTCATGTGCCTAGCACTGCTAAATGCTGAGAACAGATAGCAGATGATGCAGTCTTTATCTTCCTGTATATAATAATGACCAACATTGGTGTATTTTCTGTATTTCAGGCACTGAGCTACTTGCTTAACATGCATTATATCATTTGGTCTTCATATCAACCAACCCTGGGTGATAAGAACTAGTATTATTTTTGTTGAAAAAAAATCTGAGTTTTAGAGAACTTAAGCAAGGTCTCATGCCTGAAAGAGGCAGACCCAGGTTGGGTTGACCCTAGAGCCCAGACTCTTAGTCTTTTTATATTATGTTGTTTCTTTCTCCTGTTCTCCTGGAATGTATGCTCTAGCTGTTGAGGTGAACATACTCAAATAAAACAGGGAAGCCTAGAAAGATAAGAGACAAATGTCTTGGGTAGAATCTACAGGTTCTTAAATAGAGGGTGGTGTAGTGCGTGCCACAGCTGAGAGGGGGATTGTTGTGAAGATGCTGACCCCGGAGAAGGTGATGGGTTGACTGTGGTTTGGATGAACACAGTGGAAAGAGGACTTCAGGGCAGAGAAGCAGCATGAGGAGAAGTGTGGATGCAGAAATGAGCTTGAACTCCTTAGGGGAAGAGCTTGACTGGAGTGAGAGTTTCTGTCACTCATCAATGAAAGATCTGGCCTGGGGGGTGATTTGGGTCAGATCTTGGGGCGTGTGTAGGTAACTGAAGACTACAACAAAGGGTTGGATTTAGAAGAGTATTTAATAGTGGAATTAACTCAGTTATTGTTTGTTTTTCTTTGTTCATTTTTATAAACTACACTCCTTGAATTTCCAGGTTTCTAAGAAGGTACTGTAGGGAGAAGGGAGGTAGCTAGTTAGTTGGGATCCAGGCTCCCAATCCCCAATACAAGGGGAGCCACTCTGAATTTAGATGTCGGTAATCATTCTGAGATTTTGTTTGAAAATAAGGTTTTAATGCTTAAAAAATGGTTACAAACCACTCAGCCCAATAACCCTGCTTTGCAGATGAAGAAACATGGGCTTGAAGTGACACAGCTAGTTAGTAAGAGAGCAAGAATTCAAGTTCCAATTTCAGTGTTTTGATGCCAAGTAACTTCATTCAACAAACATTTATCATCTGGCTATTATCTCCCAGGAAAGATGCGAAGCTCTGTGGAGTGCAAGGATGTCTGGCCCCTGTATTTGAAGACATCCAAAGGGATAGAGTTGTCTCAACAGACAATATGGGAGCAGAGCAGAGGGGCCTATTGCTTTGCATGGCAAGAGCAAAATCGTGGGGAAGGGAACTTCACAGAGGAGTGGCGATACCTCACCTGAATCTTCATGAATATGTTGGAGTTTGCTGGGGAGTTTAGGTGAAGGGCATCCTAGGTCAAAGCAACAATGTGTAATACAGAGTGAAGGTGTGAAAGAGCACAGCTTAATCAAGGACTAGTAAATATTTCTCTAATTAAGAAAACTTACCATTTATTAATCATTCTTCTGTGCCAAGTTTTGTGCTAGGCAATTTACATGGATTATTTCATGTAATACTCTTAAGAATCCTCTGAGCTGGATACCGATGAGAAAACTGAGTCTTAAGATGGAGAAGGGTCGTGTAAGGTTTCATAGTTGAACAGTGGTAGAGCTGAGATCTGAATGCAGAGAGCTTAATTTCAGATTTAGAGTCTTATGTGCCTCACTAAAAACAGTTTGGATTTCATCCTCTAGGTCAGTGAGAGGTTCTCAGACTTGCATCAGAATCACCTGGCGGGCTTGTTAAAAAAATGGATTCTGGGCTCTATCCCCAGGATTTCTGATTCTTTAGGTCTGAAAAGGCAAGCTTGCAGGTGACTCTAACCCTGCTAGTCCAAGGATCACACTTTGAGAACTGCTGTGATAGGCAGCCACTGGAAGTTTTCGAATTTGGGAAGAAAATCATCAGATTTGCATTTTATGCAGGCCTCTCTGGGCAATGAATGGGAAGGGAATGAGTTACAGGCTGGATAAGAGAGGACTCAAAGAAATGGTGCTGGAAGGGGGCAGAGAGGGCAAGAGGAAGAGCAGTTATGAAGTGAACTTCTAATGCGTGTCCAGAAGCATGAAGATAAAGGGATGAGTCTAAAAGTAACCACATAGGAAGATAATTTAGGTACTAAAGCACTCAGAAAGCTCTGATAAGTGATGGTAATTGTAATTAATAACTAGGAACTATGGACATGGCGTCTGATTATAAGTGAGATAAAAGGATTATAGTAGAAGAAAGAGTAGTTTTAAGTTTCCGTGAAAAGAAATGGGAGTGAAAGATGCCTCTTGGTCGTGTCGAATTGAGGCCCTCGTGTGGTGTAACAGAGAGAGATCATGCTGTTGTGGAAAGAGCTGAGCTGGTTTAGGGAGCCTGGTTTCTAGACCTGGCTCAATCACTTACCTCCCACTTTGGTTATGTCACACATCATTTGATACTCCATCTCTTCATCTGCAAATGGGGTTGACAATAGTGTCTCAGCCTGTCTTATGTTAAGACTGGATGAGAGTCTTTATCCTTGTGGTAAAGCTTTTGGTAAAACAACCTTCTCTTATCAGATACCCACCCATTTGTGCTCACATATTCCACAGTCCACGTTACTAAGTGAACCCAAAGACGTGAGCTTCCACGAGGCTCACACACATGCTGGTGAGCCATCTCGCCAAACAGTTGCCACCTTCTTGCATGCAGGTTTCAGAGTGGCTGAAAAGAAGTGGACTTAAATTGCATTTTGAGTTTTAAAATGTTTTATTATGAGCTAGAGTTAGGAACAAAGCTGAGTTATTTCCTGGCGATAATTCCTTTTAAGCCTCAATTATGAATAAAAGTATTTTCAGTATTTAGAGTTCAATATAACTTTAAATCAACTCCCTTAGTTGATTTTTAAAACTACTGACAAATGTTTTCAAGCTACTAGTCATGTCTCTTATTTTAACTGTTTAATTCTAGAGTATTAGCAAATGAATACATACATCTGTGTCTTTCTTATAAGCCAATGAAAACTTAAGAAGTGACGTTACAGAGGTTGTATTTGGTCATCATAACGGCTAAGTATTCATTAACTCAGGCGTCACATTAACACCGTCCTGCCCCTCAACTCTCACACTCCATCCATTAACAAGTCCCTGTCCTAACTCTCCCAATTTTCTCCCTTTCCACTACACCATAACTTCTTTGGTGTGACGTATCACTGTTTTTTGTCTGAATTACTGACTCTGTTTCCACACTCATCTATTATATCCATTCTTGATTTCCTCCAATTCATATCTATACTGTATGGAGATTAATGCTTCAAAATGTGATTAAACTTCCACCAGCTCAAGCCCTTTTAGGCCTTTCATCACTTTTAGGATAAAGAATACTGCGTGACGTGACCTTCGAGGTCCCACGTGACCTGGCCTCTACTAACTTCTCCAGCCTCATTTCACTCCATGCTCACGTTTACTCTCCCTTCACTGGTCAGACTGGCATATGCTGCGCCTCCATCCTACACAGAATCTTTACACATCCTGTTCCCTCTGTCGAGAATCTTCTCTCTTCTCTGGTTATTCCCACTTCCCTTCACATCGCAGCTCAACCAACACTCCACAAAGTCTTCTATGACTCTCCTGACTAGATCAATCCTGAATTTCAGTGGCTGTCCCTTACCTGCGATTTTGCTTTTCACTATTTCAGTTATACTCAGTCTCCGTCTGAAAATATTAAATGGAAAATTCCAGCAATAAACTATTCTTGAGTTTTAAGTCGTGTGCCTTTTCCATTTATGTCTGTGTCTGTTTGATGTTATGGAGGGCAGAGGACTCTGTTCGACCCAACTCCTTACATAGCACCAGTGCTCCTGCAGTGCTTTGGACACAGTAGGAGCTAATGAGTTATTTGTGGAACGAATGAACATTCTTAGAGAGCAGATTGTTCTGGTGTAGGGGCTTATGCTTGAATTCCATTGGGAGTGAATGTAATGCATAGAAGTTTAGGATATAAATGGAAGGCATTGAATGAAGTGACAGTGTTGATTTCAGCTCTCAATTGTGTAATTACTAACAGCACAAGTCCTGTTTGCGTTTGAATAGGCATATGCTATTTCTCCACTGGAGAACCCCTGGGGACATAGATTACTCATAGAACTTTGCATCTGTGGTTTAGAATCTTAAGTGGTGTCTACTTTATACACATTTGCAGTCCTGGATTGCAGGAGCGATTGAGCCAGCTTGTTTCTCTATTAGCTGTCATAATTTTTTTTGCTCAATTTAAATTGGCAAGAGACTGTTGTTCAGTTTTATTCTGAAATTTCTAATAGCTCTTGACCAAAGCAGAATAGAAAAACAAGACCTAACTCAAAAAGTTTTAAAATAAAACAGGAAGAATACATGTGGGTGTTGTTTTCTTACTTTCATAGTGTGTATGCTGCAGTTATTGCTAAATGATGCCGCTGAAAATCAGGTGGTCAGTAATGGTTTAACGTCGTAGTCTTAGAAGTGTTATGGGAACAACATTAAAATCAACCAAGGTTTGTTAATTCTGCATAATGAGAAACTAGATATAGATAAAGTTTGAATCAGTTCATGAACATTTTGTAATTTCTGCAAGAGGCTAGAATGACAGCCCTCAGTCACCTATCTTTCAGATCTCACTGTTAACTCCAAGTCCTCTTTCCTTAATCAGAACTTGGGAACAAGGATGCACAGAACCATTTCATGAAAAGGTAGACTGTGCATTTGTATAAATGCAACTACTATATTGCAATTAAGCAATACACACACTGCTGCTTTATGCCACCAGCAAAGTAAATAAAAGACTGTTCTGCTGCTTACGGTTTGGAGATGATTTCCATGGAGGAGCAGCCGTGGTTTGTCACGAAGAGATCTAAACCTTAATGTCCGTCCAATTCATAGTAAGTGATGTTAATAATATATTAAAATTACATTATGAATCAGACCATGCAATTCAACATTCAGAACATAAACAGATTAACTCAGAGTAATTTATTCTAATAATCCATTTCTCTAAATGTGGTTCTTACATTACTTGCATCAGAATAGCCTATTATACCAGTTCTTGTCTGGCCCCCAAAGTCCCTCTTCCTTCTCCCTACCCCGTATACCTAATGAATCCTAATCTTGGGGAACAGACCATAAGCACCAACATTTTAAACAAGCTCTCAGAGTAATGCTTATGCCTAATAAAGTCCGAGAACCACAGAGTGATTTCGAGGGCCTGAGACTGTCAAAAGATTTGTTTATAGTTGTGGGTTTTCTTCTGCTAGGGGGCAGTGTTTTCTGAAATACAGCTGGATTAGTAAATCATGCTGGAAGTGAATTTTAGTCTTTCTCATACACTTTTTCGTTTATTGATCCAACCACGGTGCTTTATACCACAATCTTAAACACCAGCGCAGGTGAACTTTCTTAACTGAATTTTGTTGTAGAAGGTTTTGGGCTATATTTCAGTCATGTTAATTGCGTTTCTAGATCTATGGTATGTATTATCAGCCCTTTGGTTTTCTCAGATTTAGACAATGCGAGGTAACTGCATTTTATAGTCATTTTGATGCCCAACGCAGGGACTTTGGTCATCCTCCTGGCAATTAATTTATAATGATGTAGTAAAATTCTGGCTAGCTATGGTTAGATGGTGTGCGTATGTGATATGTGCGTGCGTGCATGCGTGTGTTTGTGTGCGTGTGCACATGTATGCTGGTGTATATGTGTCCGTTAATGAGCTCCACATGCATGATGATCTGGTAGAAGATAAGATTCTTTGGCAGAATGGCTAATAGCAATAGTGACTGAGCTCGGGCCTCAGGGATAATTGGTAACAAGTGCTGTACAGAAGCCAATTACGAATTGGCTTGGCTATTGCACTTAAGGCGTTTTCCCCCTGCACAGCTACTCTGCATGTCAAAAAATTAATAAAGGATGTTCAGCTTCTGAGTCTTATTTTTTTTTCCAAGGGAAGCCTTTATTGTCCTCAAGCTAAGTTCTACCATCAAATGGCAGACAAAATCTAAAGTCGTTGGACTCCGGTTGAGGGCTGGGGAAGTTGGAGAGAAGAAGAGGCAGGTTTTTTGGAGCATTTGGAACACTGTGGCATCCGACACGAGCACAGGATTGCCCTGATATTTCCCTTTTTGGCTTATAGTGTATCTCTGTAGAAAGAAGCGAGCCTGCATCCCGAACTTTAACATAAATAGTAGAAAAATCTTACACGGGGTTAACATCTTCCCTAAACCTTGCTCAACAGCCGACTCCAAATCACTTCAGGATGACACACAGACTTTTAAGCAAGACACTTCTACAGAAAAATCGATGAGACTGCCACCTCTGCAGAAATGCAAAAACCAAAAGCGTTTTAGAAAGGCAACTTAAAGTTTGACAGTTTGTTTTCTTTATCTCAATGAGCTGTTACTAAATTCTAGAATATATAATGAAACCCAGGCCTACTGTGCAACCCACCATAAACAAGTTCTTGCTTTTGGGCTATCATGTTTTATGGGAGCACAGCCACTGCTCCGTTAGTAATTTGTTACGTGGTGAGTGCGTTTTTGTTTACATACACACGTATGATCTGGGCAAAAATGATGGTCCTGGAGACTGGCGAGAAAAACCAAAGACAAACCTTCTTCCCTCATTTGAATCCTAAAAGCATACAGTATTTAAATAACTTTCAGATTTAGAGAACTTGATTCCTTTTAGAAGTCTCCTGCTTGCCAAATAACTTAATAGAGAAACTGTAACACTCACAATGGCTTCAGAGGACACAGTTTTCAGTGGGTGGATAATTTAACTGGGAAATAAATAACCAGGGAAACAATTTTTTTTTAAAGGCTAAATTCTTCCTGCCATTGAGATTTTCTTTCTAAATTCAATAAAGTTTCTAAAAACAGCTTCCCTATCAACTCTCCCACCCCCCACCCCCCCAAAAAAAACAAGCTGACAGCTTTTTTAGGAAGAAGAGGCAGAAACTGAAATTATTTTCTCCCTCCTCATAGGGCAGAGGACTTTATGCTGCTTAGCTGGCATTTCCAGTGCTTTGATAAAAGTTACTTCTCTAAACTCTGACAACATGGGGAAAAATAATGCTATCTCTTCTGTTAGTTACAATCTTAGGAGATTTCATCGTGAGAAATACGTGAGGAGTCAGGAGTAGCTAAGAATGTGGCAAGAGCGACAGGGTCGTTTAAAATGCCAGAAGAAATAAATAAATGAAAAAGGCAGGGAAGGTTATTAGGTTTATAAATTATAAAACCTTCCTTGTTTTTTTTTTTTTTTTTTAAATAAAGTCGTGAGGTTGACGACATTGAATAACTACATTGTAAAACCTTAAAATCTTAAAGCTGGGAGAAACTCTTTTATGGTTCTGTTTCATTTTTATCGGATAAAATACATTTGGTTTCTTTTTTAAAAACCATGTTTTTGTGAGGGAAGGAAAATGAACACGAGCTGTTATTGGCCACAGCAACACGAGAAACCCTCATGTTAGCAGAGGAAACCACGTGAAAGTGTCTGTGTGTTAGGGGAGGGACCGATAAGGGGGTGGAGAAAAGAAGGGTGATGTTACAAGCCTCTTATGCTCAGAGCTGTGATTTGTGAACAAACTGTGATGAAATCAAGCTTTGGACAAATCAGAGGAGCCTGTCAACCTCCCAGGTGGGATTACTTGTAGTTAATAGACTGAGCTCAGAGCCCCAAAAAGCAGTGCATTCAGTGTAGGCAAAGAGAACACACTGCAAAAGGCTTTCCAAGAACCCCTCTGCCATGGCGGGGAGCAGCCCGTTCCAGCCGTGCCAGGTAGGAGAGGGATGGGATGGCAGGGGAAAGACTTGACCTTCAGATCCAGTGCCTGATTTTGAATTTTTCTTTTTTTGCTTTAAGAATTAAGACAGTTCTTTATGGTGCATTTTGGGAGTTATAGGATTGGGTGGTGATGTCAAAGTCAGTTGCTTGCCTTCAGATAATCTGATTTACTCTTGTCTAGCTGTATATGACAGCTTGACCTCTTTATCCCCTCAGGTAATATCACTCTTCACTTTTGCTATTGGAGCCAATATCTGCTTAGGATTCACAGCAAATCGAATTAAGAGGGCAGAAGGATGGGATGAAGGCCCTCCTACAGGTAAGTGTAAAAATTATTTGCACTTTCAATCCTTTTAAAATATTACACACTCGGTAATCAATATAAGCTCAGCGAGAAAGTCATCTTTAAGGTAATCTTGCAGTAAAACTAGTTTAGTCCTAGATTTCTCTAGAATAAAATCAGCTTTATGTATCATTCAGGTAAGAGAACATGGTCTTCATTAGAGAACATTTATAATTGCTTCATAACTGACTATTTAATTCTTTGTACTCTGAAATTCATATATGTTAAAATAAAATTAAAACTCGTGTTAGTAGACAAGGCTAAAATAGAAGTGGTGGGAACAGGTGCTGATTTAATATTGGAGATTTGTTGTCACGTGATACAGGATATAGTATTTATCTCCAGAAGTTTTACCTCGGGAAAAAGTGGTATGGAAGTAAAAAAGGCAGTGAACTGTTTCTATGAAACTTCAGAAACTTAGAACTGTCACATCAAGATGTAACGAAAATAGGAAAAACAAAAGAGAGGAGGTGCTTGAGATGATAAGATGACTTGCAGCATTATTTTCTCATTTGATGCAAAGAAAGGTGACTTCTAAGAGTGTGCCCTGACTTAACTAATAGAAGGGAAGTGAAACAGTTTCTTTTTACAATACACTGTGTCACAAGCAGTGTGGGAATTCTTATAAAGGAGCTCCTTGTGCAGACAGGGGGCTTGACTGACCAGGTCTTAAGTAATGAGTTGGTTAATTTCCTGGAAATTGGAGCTGCTGATGGTTTTATAAATAAAAATTACATATTAAGTAATGGGTACTCTAGGGGGCAATATTTTCTTGACTTTCCCTGACATCTCAGTGTGTTTGTCTGCCTTCCTGTGAATTTTGTATAGCTCTGTATTTCTTGACCTGACTACTATAAAAGACTATCACCTGTCTCTGTTTCACTAGTGTGAGTTTTTATTAATTAAACTATGATGCATATGCTGTTGGAATGCTAAGTTTTCCTTACATCAAGTAAGTTACTTTTGTGTCATGCCAGAAGGTTGAAAGAATTATATTAGAAGTAGTTTAGTGAGTCGAAGTGGAGTGTGGTTGGGGTGAAAAGTGAAAAAATAAATCACAAAAATTGCACCCCCAGGGAGCCAAATGAACAAAATGAGTTGTTTTCTGTTGAAGAGAGAGGAGAATGGCTTGCTGGGCTGGAGAATCCTGTTTTTATTCGTAACGAATGCCCTCTTCGAAGACCCCTTTTTCTTGTTCCAGACGAGTGTGACTCCCATGGGAAGTCTGGCTGTACCTGCACAGACCGGAGGGGACATCGGCCCCTTGGCGTGGTCACGTGGGCAATCTGGCGGTTAGAGAGCCCACTGCTGGTTCTTTCCAGTGTACCCTAAAAGGAACTTTTTTTTTTTTTTTTGTATCATATTACTATATCACTCTGGCTAAAACTGATGTTAAAAGCTATTTCCTTAATGAATGTGTAAAATCAAGTCACTCATGTTCAAAGTCAACTTTTTTGGAAAATTGTAATGAAGGTCTTGGACCAGTTCCTTGGGATTCATATAACTTGCTGTGTGGTCTTGGACAAGTCACTTGTGGAGTCCGTTTCCTTAGCTGTACAGTGAGGGGCAGGACTGGATGATTTCCAGTTTTTCTTCTGGATTAAAAAAAAATCCCATGATTCTCTCTGTTCTGTTTCATTGCCTCTGAATTTATGTGATCTCAGCTGAAGAACTTGAAAACACATAACAGATTTATTAATCCTTGAATGTATTTTGTGTATAATAAATTATTCCTATACATTGTAAGAAACAGCTATAGGCGCTAATGAATTAATGTTACTTCTGGGAAAATAATAGAAGCTATAAATCTAAGTGACTTTAAGTATACTATGAAATATTTGCTTCTCGAATTACTTATTGAAGTCATCGATTACTTTACGCCTTTATGGTGTCTTCTAAAGTACTTTATTGGTGAAATGTTATCTATGTGAAGCTTAATTGTGGGATACAATGCTATTTAGGTCTGAGGTTTAGGATTTTGGTTTGCCCGTATGCTTTTTGTTCTTTATTTTTCTATTGACGTGGCTTGCCTGCGGTTTCGGGACTGTGGTTTATTTCTCTGAAGTAAAGACCAGAGATGTGCTTTGGACACTGGGTGAGAGCACAGTGCAGAGGTTAAGCACTTTCGTCTCATTAAATGTCATATGTGCGTAGAAAAAGGC
Source organism: Eidolon dupreanum (assembly GCA_028627145.1). Taxonomy (NCBI): domain Eukaryota; kingdom Metazoa; phylum Chordata; class Mammalia; order Chiroptera; family Pteropodidae; genus Eidolon; species Eidolon dupreanum. The sequence continues at coordinate 10,692,485 of CM053511.1, forward strand.
CTCCTTCAAATAGCACACGTGATCGGTTCGTCTGTCAGCAAAGGCTTCACATCAGAAAACACCGGGTGAACTTTCATATATCCTTTAGAACAAAATCCTGGGAAGAAAGGCAGCCATGCCTGTGTTCAACACTTTTCTATTCAAAGAAATCCTGGGAAGCTCAGTGCTTCTAGATCGTTTCACCAAATAGAAGGAGCACAAAGGGTATCAATATGTAGCCAGCTTCAGACTAAACAGAGCGAGACCTCCCATTCAAAGACGTGCAGTTTCTTGTTTAATAAGTGTCATGCCTCAGAGCTCTCAACAATAGCTGAGAACGTGCTATGCACATGCAGCCCCTTGCTGCTGTACTGTGGACTGGGTGGGGTGTTAGTTTCAAGGCCATGACCTTGCAAACAAACTGTTATAATTAATTAACTAGCACACTTGTTAGCTGGATTTATTATTAGGACCGAGTGATCTACTGAAAGTGATGGTGGAATAAGATGTCTTCAACCAGATCTATAGACTTACTGGAAGATAGGAAACGAGCAGAGCTAATTATAATTCTACTGGGTAAAGGGCAATCAGGTAAATAAGACAGCTGAAATAAATTTTCAAAAAAAATGTAAATATAAGTGCAGTTTAGTTTGGCATTTTTCTCTAATACATCTGATGTAGCCAGCTTGATTCACCTGTAAGACTGCGAGAGAATTTATCTACATACAGGTGTGTGTGCACTCACGTACCTGTGCCTGTGTGTGTGTTTGCGATGTTATGGTGGTCTATTTCACTGAAGTGTGTGATAGATACTCTTTCAGTGTCCAGGTGAAAATGGGATATCCTCTGAAATATAAGCAACTTAACACTTCAAAGACAAAGGGAAATTTGTGAGCTTACCAATATCTGACTAATAGACTTGAAAGCTCAGTTCAATTCATCATCATTTTTGGTGGCTTAAAAGTTTAAAAGTCTGTGATTATGAATGAAATTCATGAGTAAATGTGAAACAAAGAGTGTCTCTCACAACTTTATGAGCAAAGCTTTTCTTTGTGAATCATAAGAGAAACCAGACAATAACAATAGGAATGAGGAGGTTCATATTCATTTGATAATTTTAGGACTCTCATTTTACAATGAAAATGAGAAGCTATTTGAAGGATGGGCTAGTAGCATTTAGGAAACTGCAAAGCTGACAACTATCTCACAAGGAACAGCACATTATGGGGCTTCATGTTGAATTTAATGTAGAAATCAGCAGGGGCGAGGGAAGAGTTAATTCAATGTCATTGGACTGAAATGATCTGAATTCAGATCTAAGGAGGGCACAGATTTTTCAGTTCTTTGTGAAGTGGAGCTCTGATGAGTGGTTTTCTGTTTATCTTAGAACTGTACAGAATCTTGTTTGCATAAACAGAAATCTCAATCTTCAATACAGTTCGATGTAGATTCTTGAATCAACAAAAGAAATCAACAAATCTGCCAAAATCATGTCTTAATAAGAACAACTAAAATAATTCAGATCCTATGTACAAAATTTGAAAAATCCTTTGTTAATAAAAATAGTATTACAGTTGTATTCGGATGATCTAAAATTTTAGCGTGCCCTTTGCTAGCTCAAATTAGGTCTAGAAATCTGATTTTTTCCACCAGAAAAATGGGGATAATGTTGCCTCTCTATCCAAAAAGGTTTTTATGAATGAAATACCAAATTAATGTTAAAGAGAATATAAGATAAATATATGATGACACGTTTATCTTCAATTATGTTCGAAAGCCAGTGTTTAAATTTTTACCTTATGGGGTTGTCAATACCTGCAATTTAAAATGACAATGTCTCTTTGTTTTACAGCAGATTTGCAAATCATTCGGTCTTGCACTACTGATTAGCATCCTAGTGCTCTTTGAGTAGTTTAGAAGTTGAAGTAAAGTGTTTAATTTTTAAAATCGAAGTTTTAGAAATCTGTTTTGTTGCAGTTTCTGAAGCCTTTCTACATGAATATGTTGTCTTTATAAACACACTGAAAGTACAGGTGTTTGAAAACTTCCCAGGTGGACCTATCTATTTAAAAAATCATCTATGAAATCTTGCCCAGCAGCTGTGAAGAGGAGAGAAGAGTGATGCTGGCGGTAACGGATACTTATAGAAAATGATATGTTTGGGAAACAGATACTGACACACAGGCCTGTGTGCCGCTTACCAAGGTATGAGGTCAAAAGTATCAAGAAAAAATTGCACCTTCAATACAGAAAAGTATGACCAGGAGGAATGAATCATATAATCCGGAAGAGGCTTACGACAGTATTAAATTTTAGAGTTGCGTGGCATCTCAAGTGTAATCCACGTTGTCTGCCTCCTTTCCCTGCAGCCGATACTACGGACAGGGTAGACAGGAGAATTAATTCTGTTTCAATATTCTTGAAAAGGAGGCAGCATAACCAGTCTGGCTTTACTCTTACTTTGAAGAAACACTCCAGCTGAGAAGCACAGAGAATGGGAGGAACAGATAGGGTGCTGCATCTCAAACTCTGAATCAGGACCAGACAAAACTTAGAAGAAACAATCTTCCAGCTTTTGGCTGAGCCACCTTTTCAAAACTTAAATAGTGCCTCCCTCATTGGCCATCATCCAGATCTGAAAAGTTTTGTTTTGCAGAGGGATTTGGAGGGACATATGATTGGGAGTCCAGGATGAAGCAATTTTTAGGTCACAACTCGTGTCATGAATTAATTTCCTTCCAATAGCCTAATTAGATTATCAATAGTTATTTTCCCCCTTAAATAAATGACACCTAGAATTCTGTAGCACTGCCTTTGTATGTGTATGGTAAGCTGGAATGTTTTAGAAATAAGGTCTTACTTAAGTAAAGATAATTTCACTTGTTTCTATTAATCATGAAATTATGCTTCTCTGAAAAATAAGGAATACATAGCATTATTTTCATGCATATCATATATGTACATATACAGATTTTGAAATTTGAAGTCCCTGTTTTAGAAAAAAAATGAGTCGATGTAGACCCATAATCTTTGTTTCAAGGCTCTGAAACTGACTTGTATGTTTGAAGTAAAATAACGTCATTTAAATATGTAATGAAAAAGGCAGCAATTGTGTTGGAAACTCATAAAAGTATTGGCAAATGCCTCATACAAAATTCCAAACCTCCGTCATAATTATCACACATTTCTGCCATGATCCTTTCAAGGTTTTTATTTTTTTATGGTTTTGTCATTGTCATTGTGTGTGTGTGTGTGTGTGTGTGTGTGTTTATATCCTTTTAGTTCTGAGCTTTATGAAAGCCTCAGTAATGATCTAAGATGAAAATTATTGATCCTTCAGTTTTCATGTACCTTTCAATATATTATAGAAACAAAGTGCTCACATCAATATTCTCTTGATTTAGGTCAGAGACAGGAAGATTTTACAGATTTTAGAATTCAGGCTTATAATAAGCACAATAATCAGATACAATAAAAAGAGAAGTCCTAAAATCTGCCCTGAGCCTGGTATGGGGAGAAGGACATGAGACCTGGGTATGGGATGAGAAAACCAGAACATAGAAGATGAATTATATAACTACAAAAAGAGTAGGGGCTGGAGCTTGTTATGCAAAGACATGGCAGAGATGGAATGGGCCCTGGAAAGGCAAAGTGAGTATAGTTCTACTCTACCACTTTATTTAAAAGGGGCAGCAGTTCATATTCTTGAGACTATTGGATTAGAAGTGGTACATGGCTTGATTCACCTTCTCGTCATTGTCAGCCAAATGCAAGTCAGTCAAGAATGAATTTTGGTACATGTAACCCTAACCCACACAGGCCCGGGAGTTCACTCTTATTTGAAAACTGCTGGCAACTCAATCTTGAGTACAATAGTTTTTATGTGATTCATCTTTGCATTTTGAATGTAAGGACAACTCTTTCTTAATAAAGCTGTCTTTAGTTTAAGGATTGGTGCAGTGTTATAATTGATAGGAACCAGTTATCGAGTGAGATTCATTTTCCAAAACAAAGTGTGGGACAAACTTAGAGAGCAATTAAGAGAATAGTAAGAATCATGTTTATAGAATAGATGAAGAGAGGTTAAAAATGGCTAAAAAGCCATAGTTATTTTGAAAGTAAAGAAAGAGAGAAGAGATTATGATGACGGGAAAACAAAGGACATGAATGGAGGAAAATTTCAGATGCATTACTAGACACCATAAAAAAGAGGACACAGGACAAGTAAACAACAATAAACAACATATCTTGAGATCTCATTATCTCAGCTCTAATCATAGCTAAGCACATTTATGTATGCAGCTTATGGGAATGAATGCTACTGATAATTTATTAGATGGCTGTTGGAATGATTCTGTCTAAATGGTACCCTTATAAGAGGAATAATTCAGTTATAAGTGTTTTCCTTAAATTTTACTATAGGACTTTTTCTATTTTTCCTTTTTTTTTTTTTTTTTTTTTTTTCACTTTTTGATCCCTCCTCCCCACCACAGTTTCTTATGGTCCAGCATGCACTGTTGATAGGTTGGCCAAAGTCAATAGAAAAATGTGGTTTTTGAACCATGGGTAGGGCATTGCATTGGAAATCTGACACTTTCTATGCCGAACTGGTATGGTTTGTATGTATTTCAGCATCCCAGATTCAACCATGCAAAAGGGTTTTACATCTCATGGTCCAGTGAATCTGTTTGCTTTAGTTGAACTGATCCGATACCATAAAGGGTAAAATCAGGTGATTCTGAGTTCAAAGAGGACTAAAGAGTAAGGGATGGACAGAATGTTCAAATAAATGGCTTTGGTGAACCTAGAAATGTCATTTAGCATCTGTTTTCTCTCCGCTTCTGTGTTTTCTTGATTTTAAAAGTAATGCATACTAATTATAGTAAAAACATGTAAATAAGGAAATAAAATTACAAATTGCATGTCATAAATGATACTTAGATTATATATAAAACATGTCATTGTATTTTATACACATATATACACATACATATGTACATGTATATGTGAGAGAGAAGTAGGTAAATAAACAAAAGACATTTGTATAATGTCTTAGAAATCTCAAACTACAGAAAGGTAAAAAGTCTCTTTGCCTCTCTCTTTCTTGATCATTTTTCCCACATGTAGTTCCCATAGAGTGTCTCACAGAAAACTCACACCTGCACTTTTAAAAATTTGTGCACACCTACACTTCTTCTCAATGCCTCCCCTCTACCCTCTCTCTCTCTCTCTCTCTCATCTCCAGCTCTGGCTCTGTTTTTATTTGTATCTTTATTGCTCTTTTTAAAAAATCTCTGTTATGTAGACTTTAATATTATAACACTGTTCTGTACTTTGATCTTTAAAAACACTTGTTTATGTATTTTGTAGATCTTTCCACACTAGCCCACACAGATCCACTTGCCCTTTTTAAGGGCTGGGCAATATTCCAGTTGTGGATATAATGATTATTTCTTGTATATATATCTTGGCAAATTTTTGCAAATATATGAGAGATAAATTCCTAGTAATGGACTTTTTGGGTGAAAGATTCATATGCGTTTTAAAAGTTGATATTTCCAAATTGTGTTCTATTTCACAAATATTTTTATTTCTAGCAACAGGGATAACACTGCTTATATTTTCCATTCATCAGAAATTAATTGTTTGGAAAGCTAGCATAAGGATCCAGGGTAATTTTTGTCTTGTCGACCAGCACTACTTACTAATTAAGACTTTCTTCTTCCTCCGATTTAAGATCTCACTTTATTATAAATAAGTTCTCATATATTTGACCTTATTTCTCTTCCCCACCCCAACAGTGATCTATTTATTTTCTAGTATCAAGCTGTTTTAATTACTTCAAAATATATTTTACTATCTTGTCTTCACCAAATTACTCTTCCTTTTCAGTTTTTTCTATTTTCATAAATTTATTTTTTGATATATTTTTAATATTCTCTCGAGTTTCAAGAAATTCTGGTCATATTTTTATTGCAATTACATTGAACATTTAGGTTTATTTAGGAAGAACTGATAGTTTTATAGTGTTGATATTTTTACCTCCAAGATGATATGCCTTTCCATTTAATTAAACTTTTAAAAGTTTATCTTTGTGTAATGTTTTAATGTGTTCTTCATGTGGGTTCTACATATGTCATTAAATTTATACCTAGATATTTTTTTATTACTATGATGAATGGAACTTCCACTTAATTTTCACATTGATATTGCCTGTATGTCATATGTGGAGTTATCATCTCATTGAATTCCTTTTTCTTTTCAAATTTTTGTTGATCCTTGAGAGTTCTATATATACAATTATATCACATGAAAGAGGATTTACTCTTTACAAGCTGAGATTGTGCAATTTGTGTTTGTGTAACTTTAGTTAGAGGTGTAGATTTTATGGCTGAAAGAGATCTTAAAAGTCTCTGTTCCAATCCCATATGGTCAGCCTGTTCTTAGAACATTTAGGCTCAATTTTCCTTACAAAAAGCTATGGCTTTTAAAATAGGGAAATGAGCTGTTGTTACTAAATGTATAGATGGAAGTTCTGTTCTGACTTGGCATCAGTAGCATCCACAGAGACACTAAACCTCACAGATTTGTAGTCATAATAATTGTAAAGAGTAATAAAAACCAATAGCCAAAACTTGTTACACTTTTTATATGTCTGACCACCTGCTAAGTGTCTTGCATGGATTGTTATGCTCAATTCTCATTATATCCTCCAGTTACTTTTATTAATCCCTGCACTTTACACATGAAGTTCAAGGAAGTTCAACAACCTGCCCAGGGACCAGAGCTAGCAGCTGATGGAGCCAGGCCACACAGCCAGAGTCTGACTGCGTCACCACACTGTACTGCTTCCCAGAGCTGCCCCTCCAGAGTGACATGACCCTGCTCCCCAGTCTCATTGCCTTTGTGTCTTGTATCTTGCAGTGTTATCAGACTCTCCATGGACAAACACCTCCGGATCTTGTAAGGGCAGATGCTTTGAACTTCAAGAGGTCGGACCCCCTGATTGTCGGTGTGACAACCTGTGTAAGAGCTATAGCAGTTGCTGTCATGACTTTGATGAGCTCTGTTTGAAGACAGGTATGCAACTTTTGGGTCCTCCAGCTTCGATTAGATGTTAAAAATCCCCTGCTGTGATACACCCAGGCACTGCCACCCTGCCTCTTTCCAAACCAAACTGTGGATTTTAGTTTTGTTTCTTGAATAATTGTCACTTGTATGACAAGCACACCCACTGTGACTGTTGTTTCCACAGAAGGCCCACCCAAAGGAGGTTCTTTGCAGATACAGTCATTATTTGGTGATTTTGGAAGAATTTGTGGTCAGGCTTTTTTTTTTTTTTTTTTTTTTCATCTTTATCATGTCTATGTCTTGCTGTCCATTCCATATTCACTGCTAGGGCACATGGCCTGAAATTGTGCATCCTTAAAGTGTTAGGGTTTTTGTTTTCTTTTTTTTTGGTATCTGTCTGTCCATCTGTCTCTCTGTCTGTTTGTCTGCCTGCCTGTCTATCTAAACTATCTGTGCTTGTCTGCACAGTTTCTAGCGTTTCTTTATTTCATCTTATCCTATAGTGACTATTGGTCTACCCTGACGTTGTTTCCTGTTCTTTGTGCAAGTGGAAAATCGTTATGGAATTCTACTTGGGATCATAGGCTCAGGGTAGCTCTAAAGTCTTTCTGATTTTACCTTTACCTTTCTTCTATGCTGGAACAATCAGTAGAATATACAGGCTTCCGAGTTAATGACCATGAGTCGAGAAGGAGCACGTTTGGAGACTTTTGCCATTCCACCTCCTCCGTTTCGAAGCCCTGCACTTTAGATGGGACGGTGGAGATACCTCGCCGGCTGTCCAGTAGGCCTCTGGGCAACATCACCTGCAGACTCTGAAAGAGATGGTGGTCAACCTGGGCTGCCGGCCACTAGATGCAGAGACTCCGCAGCTCCCTTGACAAGTTATTACTTGTTTTTGGAATTTTATGGTTAGGTGATTCTTTCAAAAATCTAACTCCTAGTATCATGGATATCACTCAGATCTTTCAAATGATATCATTAGACTAGAGACATTATTCTCCTTTACTACAGAACTAGCCCTTAATTTCTATGAAAACTGACATCAAATCTCTTACTAGTTCTGATTTGTTTGTGTGCCAGCCCCCTACCCCTGCCAATAAGAGAAGTTTTATTAGGTTTGTTTTTGTATAATACATTTCCCAAACATTTGGCCTTTTTTGGGGGGTAGGGAGCGGGTCACTTTCCTTTGGAACTTCTCTTAGTTTTCTTAATTGTAGGTCTCCAAACTTAAATGCTGAGAACCTTGAAAGCTGGCTATGTGGATGGAACAGATGTTCTAGTAGAGTCCTACGTCTCTGAAACATTATTCCAAATGAGCAGCCTGTGTTTGCTTGGCACTGAGGGACTAACATTTTACGTTCCCTCTCTTCCTTGAGTATCTTGTCCCCGATGTGCCATCTCAGCCCTCTGGACTCCTGATCTCAGAGCTCCTTGTGAGGTTTCATGAGTCTTCTGACTCTAGCTTAGCTCTCTCTAAATGCAGCTCATGCCTTTCTTCCTGGGTTTAATAAATATTGGCTACAATAACATTTTTAAGTAGTTTATTTCCCTATGTATAAAGAAAACATGTGCCAAATGTAGAAGAATCAAATATCAAATAATAAAAACAGTGAAGGAGAAAACAAAAGTCTTTGAGATCCTACTATGCTGACACAAGCACTCTCTAGTGATAAGCACAGTGTTTCAGTGTAAACTTTGACTACTCTGTGTATGTGTGTGTTTAGAATGTGTGTATAGTTATACAAATGTGTATATGTATTTATACACTTGAGGATGTATTGTATGTACATATATCTTTGTGCACATCATCCTTTTAAATGCCTATATGGGAGTCCATTGAACAGACACAACCTACTTCATTGAGTAATTGATCGGCATTTATATTTTCCTTCATTTTTGCTATTATTAACAATGTACCAATGAACATTATTCATGCATATTTATATTTTTGCCTATTTTCCTTAGGAAAAATTCCTAGAATTTTTGGATCGAAGTATACATGCATTTTTAAATTGTAAATATATGTTACAAAATTATACTTCTCAAAGTTTATATTTCTCTCAAAGGGCACAAGAGACTTTCACTACTTCCTTCATTTTTAAAGTTGATGTTCTCATATTTTAAAGTCTTTTTTTCTTACCTGATAGGTAACTTTCTTATTATCAATAGGTTAAATACTTTTTGTGTTTATTCCTCTGTTTGCTTTGAGAATTATACAGCTGACTGACTTATACCTTGCTTGTAGTTCACTCTGAACCCTTAATTTTAAAAATTTCATTCTTATATGAAGTCAGTAGTTCCTAAATAAATCTAGCTTGTCAATAGTGATGCTCTTTTGTAAGCAACGGGATTTTCATATGGGCTTAGGGGGGAATGAGAGTAAGCTGGCAGGTAGAATTATCTTTGAATTGGGGGAGGGGAACTCATGATCTCCATGAGTTAAAGTAACCATGGAAAATTGCTAACCATTGGGAAGAGCAGGTCCAGGGTAAAGGAATTCCAGGCATTTAATCTGCTTGGGAAGAGAAGGCAGTGGAAACAAGGAAGATCTAAAAAAACAGAGAATGGAATCAGGGTGCAAAGGTAATTCTAAGAGAATGGAAATTGAACAGTAGTTGCGTGGTTTTCTAGCATGGCAACTAATACACTTTATCTGCTCACTCAACAATAGTCTCGCTTAGCAGACTATTACTATTGAGCAAGATTACTGTCTAAAATTGTTACCTCCACTAATGACATCTCTTCAGAGATGAAGACTTGCAGTGTCCTTTAGCTCAGAGAAGCCAGCTTTCTTGATCATTCTGCCTCCAGCAGCAGCTCCCGCCCTCATGCCGCCCTTTTACTCTGTATCAATGCCGTCCTGTTATTTTCTTCATGGTGCTTAGCGCGAGCTGAAGTTCTCTTGTTTACTGGTCTACCTGCTTGGAGCTTACAGTCTAGTGGATGAAAAAGTCAAACAAAAATACAGCACTCTCTTTAAAATAAAAATGTTACTTTTCTGAATATAACCTCATGGGAAAGTTGAGTCGTAAGCTCTCAATCAAGTATATGCTCAGACAGAAATCTGTAACCCGTTGATTCTGACTTCTCATTGTAGGTGTGGCCTCATTTTGGAATTGTGACTGTTTTTAATATCCCTCTATACCATTCATATCCCATTAGGACATTACTTCCAGGTGCATCTTATAGCAGCCGAGGGCCATTTAGTTGCACTATCATTTGTATTTAAATCAAGCCAGGTAAAGTTAAATAAAGCTACTTCAGAAAAGAAAAGAGCTGAGCTATAGTGACTATACCTACGATGGTCTATATCTGTACTACAAACCTCAGATACCTTATATTTTTGGGGTCTTTTAGAACATTTCACAAGCAGTAAGAGTTCCATTTTTTTCCAAAGGAGCCCGATTGCGTTTGGCTTTGTAGTCTGATTTGAAAAATTAAGCATTCATTCTATTTGTAAGTCCTCCAAATATCATCTGGGCCTCAGGCCAACTCTAATTTCACAAGCAGATTAAATGATGTGGGATTTTAGCTCTTTTTGTTGGCAAGCCTTGCAAGCAATTGTGGCCTCTTTCATCTGGTTTGCGTGAAGCAGCGAAAGTGTTTTCTTGTGCTGATTTCAGCTGGCGGCTGGGAGTGTACTAAGGACAGATGCGGAGAAGTAAGAAATGAAGACAATGCTTGTCACTGCTCAGAGGACTGCTTGGCCAGGGGAGACTGCTGTACTAATTACCAAGTGGTTTGCAAAGGTACGTGTTTCCTTGGATTGGCTCGAGCTTTAAAAGAATAAAACCTGGAGATGCTGCTCCAAGAGACCCTGGACGTTGGCGATGTGACACCTTGGATAGGGGCTAGGGAGGAGGGAAAGGGCTGTGCTTTTTAACTTCTCATACTTCTTTCTTAGTTTTGCTTCCCTGCGTTTCAATGATCTGCAACAACCCCAAATCCCATACTTATATGAAACCTCACTAATGAAGAGATTTGTAAAGTTCCCATCTTGGTTTTAGGTCTGGTTTCCTAGAAGCAGAGCCTGAGACAGGAATTCCATACAAGGAATTTGTTGAGGGAATGCCCTGCAGGAAAGTCATATAAGGAAGCAGAAGAAGTGGGGGTGTGGGAGGCAAGCAAGGACAGGGACTGGGGGAAGTCTCACCTTGGCCTGTTCCACTGCGGGCTCTGGAAAGAAAATCCCAGAGTTCTTACGTTTGAGGCCAGGGGACCTGGCTTTTGTACCCGCCAGATGTCAGCTGTAAGCGAGGCACTAGCAGCAGCCCGAGGAGGGGGTACTATCTGATAGGGAGGGTCAGGGCACCAGCCACACACAGATGCTGCTGACTTTGTATGGGTGACTGTAGAATATGATGGTCAATGGACTACCAGAAATATAATATAATAAAAGATGCAGTTTTTGGCTTTAAGGAGTTTAAGTTGCCTTGGCACCCACTTATAGAAGTTAATGGAAAGATCCAAGAATCTTTATGTAAAGTTTTCAAGTCACTTGTTAATGTTTAAATTAAGTCCTTCTTCCTAGCTGTAACACGGAGCATTCAAGAAGCATTTCTGTTAAGCGTGGGGAATATGGTCAGTCATATTGTATTAAATACGTGCAGTGTCAGATGGGTACTAAGCTTATTTGAGTGATCACTTCATAAAGTATATAAATGTCTAATCACTATGTTGTACACCTGAAATTAATATAATATTATTTGTCAACTGTAATTGAAAAAAGTTAAAAAAAGATTTCAAGGAAAAAGCAAATCAATTTTGAAACATATATAGTGTTCAGTTGTGGCAAGAGTGTATTACATTAATCCTGAGTTTGGAAAATTTCCCCTATGCAAACCATTACTGTAACTGTCGATAAAGCATAAATTTGAGAATTTATTTCCTCTTCCCTTTTAGTTCCCTTGTAGTAAATGTGCCAATGAACACAAAGACTATTAGAAGAAAAATAAAGGAAAAGTCCTGTGTGTCATTGAATCATTAAACATTGGCTTTTGCTGGTTTACAATTCTAGTTTTCAGTACTTTTGTGAGGCCCACGTGTGCGTCCTAGGTTATTACATGTGAGGTAAAGCGTCCCCATTGTAAGGAGCATGGACTTACCTGGTTGTCAATAGTTAAGAGTCTTGTCAACCAAGGAGATTTCCAGTGCTCTTTACATGGGAGCAATATCTCTAAAGTCTTGGTCATAAATTTTACTTATGTTAAAGACTCATGCTTTTGTTTATTTTAGAACAATTGAAGGCAAATGCTTTTTGATAATTTTTATTTTCTCTAAAGGAAGCCTCGTTTTTTTTTTTTTTATCTGACTTCTTTTCTATTCTCTATTCTTGGTAGGTATTCAGGAAAGATGCCAGTTTATGCCCCCAGATCTTGGTGGAAGATAAAAGTGAAAGATAGCATTGGTTTTTTATTCCTAAACTCAAGGGCTGTGCACAGATCCACTGGCAAATAATCTATTGCAATATTCCATCTGTCACCCCTGAGCATTCTAAGCCCTTCCTCACAGCTACAGGGAAGTGGTGCTGTGCTTTTTATGGATGTGAGATGTTCAGTGGCAGAGAAAAGAATGTTCCATCTAATGACCAAATGGTTTATTTCTGGAGGGAAACAAACATGAAAATCTGTTCACTGACACTGCTGATGTTTTTATCTAGAAACCATTTAGACTCAGAAGGTTCACATAAACACCACTTGCGGTTATTAAAACTTAGCTTACGCATCATGTATACGTATACTTTACGAAGCCAAACCAGACACTAGATTTTATTTCAGAATTTCTTTCTAGATGGTGTCCCATAAACAACAGTATCAATCAGGACTCAGATCCTGGAACTGTACTCTTCAAAGCTCTGGATAGCATTCTAAATTAGATTCACCAATAAATCTACCCATTTTCCTTATAGGAGAGTCGCATTGGGTAGATGACGACTGTGAGGAAATAAAGACACCAGAATGCCCCGCAGGGTAAGTGTATTTTATGGAGAGTATGAATGTCCGTGTATTAGTCGATAAAATATTACAGGATATGGATGAGTAAGTGGTTAACATGTAAAACTGCAATCCTCTTATTCGGGTAAACTAATGAGAAGTTATAAGTAATTTACCAGCAAAAGCCAGAATAGACATCTTGAAGTAGTGTCATTAAAATTTTTTTTTTCTCCTATCACCTGTGTACACATTGGAGACCGAATATCCCCTATATTCCACCTTAGATGAAGATTTTACAAGGTGTATCATAATATCTCTGAAGAAGGAAGAACACATTTCTGGCAGTGACTCGCTTCCTCAGTGTTTTTTCCTGAAGTGCTGCTCTTTGCTTTTTTAGGGGGTGGGGAGGTTTATAGAGTGTCTGAAAAATATCATCCAAGATGGTAACTCCAACCAGATGCTGCAGAAACTTGACAAACCACTGAAGCACTGCTTTGCTGGGGTACAGCCAAACTTGAGTGACACCCCACAGTTCAAGTGTGACCAGCATAAGGCACTTATTACACCTTCCAGGAAACTGTTGAAAATTCATGGACACTTAAAATGCCTGGCAGCAAATACATTTTCAACAAATGTGTTTTTATTAATGTATTTGTTTCAGTGTATTTTTGTTTTAGACAGTATAGCCTGAGACACAAAAATCCAAGTATTTAGATATTGTCTTGATTTTTGTCTCCTTTTTAACTTTAATGGGCCACTTGAACTTCCTTGGTCTTTTAGAATGGGATGGCAATAGTTCCTGACTTTAAATGTGTTCAGTTATTTTTGAGGAAAAAAACAGTCTAACTGGTAGAAGCCCTTTTAAATGATACTAGTAATGATAATAATGAACTCTTATATAGTATTATTCTAAGTGTTTAACATGTGATTCATTTAAAATATGCCTTATTTATTATATGACTTCAAATAAACTCATGCCTATACTTGCTGAATTATCATCTAACTATTAGAAATAGTCTTGTACATAGTTTAGTATTCTCAAGTCTGATTACACAACTGTGTATTTAGAATATAACAAAGGGCCTATTTAATCAGATCCTGCCCTAGTTATATGGGTAGTCTAGTCCTTTATTACCTTTTTAGAGATCTTTAGTAATTTTAATTATTTTTGAAATGATTTTATAATTAAACCTAAAAGATTTTTTTTAATAGTGCTTAGTTATAGTAATAGTACCATTCATTTGATATTCATTCATTCATTCATTCATGTGATAAATATTTATTGAAGCCCTATTAATGGTCCACAAAATAGAAAGATGAATAACATACAAACTGCTTTGGAACTAGTGAAGATAAACATGTTAACAGGTCATTATACCACAATATAAAAAATATAAATGATAAAAGAGGTATGAATCAATATCTTAAAGAAACTCAGAAGTATGAACAACTAACATTACAGAAGAAGAAAACTGGAACTGAGTTTTAAAGAATAAAATAGGCATTTTCCAGGTAGCAAGTAGGAGAACACTTATTCCAGTCAAATACTACAGCTTTTTTCATTGGGAAAACCTTGTTTGCTGTGTGAGAGGCAGCAGTGGGGAAGCACATTAGAAGAGATCTGGAGTTCAGTTCCCTCCCTGGCTATTTGATGACTTTGGTCATTTACCTCTGGACTTCAGTTGCCGCAAATGTTCCGTGGCTGGAGGCCCAGGCTTGGACACATGTCCTCATTTGGTTTCGTCTTGAAAATCATTGGTCCCTGTTATTGAGAATGACTCAGATGATGGAAACTGTGTGGCAGTAATTTTTCTAAAGCTTCATGTGTTCCTATTTCAGGTTCGTTCGCCCTCCGTTAATCATCTTCTCTGTGGATGGTTTCCGGGCATCATATGTGAAGAAGGGCAGCAAGGTCATGCCAAACATTGAGAAACTAAGTAAGTCATTTTCATACTGTGTTCTCACCTGTAACCCATGATCGGCATGGGAATGGCTCAGTGATGGACTTTGAGATCTATGGACACATGGCTTGAAATGTATTTTATTATTTGAAATACAAGAATGAAGGTCATACATGTGTTTGGTAGTTTATAAAATGGGTTTTCATACCTGGAGTGATTTCCGTTGGTTCTCATGTTCTAATACCTGAACTCTGTTCCAGGGTCTTGTGGCACACACTCTCCCTACATGAGGCCTGTGTACCCCACAAAAACGTTCCCTAACTTATACACTTTGGCCACTGTAAGTATTTTTTCAAATGATGTAGATTCAATGTCTGATTTCATTCTGAAATGAATTAAAGGGAGATTATTGCAACATGTTCCTTAGTGTGCAAAGAAAATCTTTGTTTTCCATCTGATCTGCCTTGGTTGTTCACAGCAAATGCCCTTTACAACTTTCTGGGTGACCGAACTTGATTGCAACTTTAAAACTGAAACCTGTTTTCAAGTACAGTTCCTTCTGAACAAAAACATTAAATCTCTCTTAAGTACTGTGGGATCTATTGTGTATTTTCTGAATTTTCAGATAAAAATGTTGAATTCAGGGCTGCTATGCTTTAATTTTCAGGTACTTTCCATTCCCCTTTGCTTTCTTCTTTAAAAACATAATTTATTTATTTTGTTATAATTTTTATTTGGTTTGGGGTAGAAATGGAACTTGGGGAAAAAGGAAAAATGTACTCAGAAAAAGAAGCTTCTTCGGAGGCATACAAATAAGTAAATTTCAATCTAAAGTTTAATTTATGGTAGAAAAAATTGTTATCTTATTATTTTGCCATAGTTAAAAAAAATCCAAATACTAAATTTCTTATTATCATGTCAAGTTTCTCAAATGACTTATAATTAGTCCACAGATAATATTCTCTTGTTTGCTCAGAGAGACACATATAAAGGTTATACATAACTTATGTAAATTTGAAAGGTAAATATTACTAAAAAACCTATGGTAAGAAAATTTATAATCGAACTAATATGTGTGGATTATTATACTGTTATTTTAACAATAAATTTCCTTTTGTTCAAAGGGGCTGTATCCAGAATCACATGGAATTGTTGGCAATTCGATGTATGATCCTGTATTTGATGCCACTTTTCATCTCCGAGGGCGAGAGAAATTTAATCACAGGTGGTGGGGAGGTCAACCGGTAAGTTTTGCAATTTTTTTTTGCATGCCTGTGTCTGTGCATTGAAACATTTTACCTCCCACTTTTTACCTGTGAAAAAGGTACATATAATTTTCTCAAACTTGGCAATGTTTCTGTCTTTTGATATTGTATATGTGCGTGTACATAATATACGTGTGCAAATAATATGTATGTATGTGTATATAACATTTGTATGGATATACACATGTACATATATAATGTGTATGTAGACACATGTCTATGTGTACATATGTGTATGTGAGGCTATGATTATAAAAACGTGAGGTGATAAGTGTCTTCATTAGAGTGATAGTGGTGGCAGTGGTGATGCAGGGATGAATTTCAAAAACATTTTGAGGAAGGAATAGATAGTCAGATCTTATTGATTTACTAGATTTGGGGGTACAGTGAAAAATAGAAGACACTGATTACGCTAAAATTTTGGCACAGGTTCCACATGAACAGAAACAAAGAAACATGATGAAAAAGGGAACTCAGTTAAACCTATGGTAAAGTCACAAATTGTTTTGTTTAATCCATTTTTTTTTAAATCCTGGAAGTTCCATATAATATCTGGAATTCTACATTGACCCTGGACTGGCAAATTAATACTTTACTCAGATCACATGGCTAAGCAGAATGTAAAAAGAGGTGTAGGTGGCTTCCTATATTTCTTGTGACTGTGTGTATGGTTAGGCAGCTTGCTTGGGTCAGACATGAGCTGTGGCTGTTGAATGAGCAGAACTGAAATAAGTGCATGTGACCTTGGGCAGAAGGAGCAGCATCCCCACAGAAACACATCCCAGCACATGCAGTCAATCGGGAACATGTGGAAGGATGGCAAATGGTTCCATCTCACATCAGCTCTGGGGGCTGAGGCTCCCTGGAGCATTGGTTAGGAAGGAGGGCTGGGAGGCTGCTGTGTAGTCTTCCATGGCAAGAACAGTGGGCAGCATCTACACACATCCATGTATCTACCTTGCCTAAATGACCTCATACCTGGAAATGTTTGCTGCAATCTATGATCAAAATAGAGCATATAAAGTAAGAAAAAAAATGATGTTGCTCTATGAGAAAAGGTCATTTGTGATAAAAAAAAATTCATATTGCATAATAAATCAATATGCAAGTTTAAATATGGACTTTTCATTTTTTTTTTTTTTTAAATAAATGTTGGAAGACCTCTCGTATGTCTGCAGAAGTGCTTCCTCATAGTAGAGGTTCTGATTCTACTGACCTGACTCAGGCCGGACTCCCGGAAGTCTACAATGACCTCTGTTGTGAGCACAGTGAAATTTGTTTACAGGGTGGATTTCACAAACAAAGTTTATGATACAGGACCAGTTTATGTGTAAATAAAGTGATTGAAATTAGACCTCTGCGAAGCTGTTGTTAGTTGGCCTTTTATATTAATTTTGTCATGGAAGCGAACTTGCCTGAAACCGCAAAGGATATAGAGATAAACAGTAATTTTATCAAATTGGATCACCTTGCCCCACGTGTTGACATTAGGGTTCCTCTGGGTTGGCATGACTCAGGAGATGAGTCCACATGTTCATTAACTTCTGCAGAAACAGAGCAGAGGGAATGCTGTTAACCTGCACAATGAAGTGCAGTCTCTGTTTTGGCCGTTCGCCTCTTTCCTCACTGAACTCTCAAAGTTGACACATTTGGCCAAGTTTAGTACTTTCCTACAGTTGACCAAGATTTGTGGTGAAACTGATTTGTGTTTCTATCTTCTTGGACAAGAGGCCATCATAAGGATTCCAAGGAGCATAGTAGCTGTAATTCAAAAACTTATTTCATTGAAATTTGTCATAGAGAAAGAACGTATGGACAGAAACTGTAAGAAACTACAGTATAAGAAACTGTAAGTATAAAAAAGTTGAGCTTTAATAACTAGTCCTCAAACACTGATATATCCTCTCAGAGGCTTGTACATTTCATGAAAGCATTAGTGAAAAATGATTGGAGTAGAGAAAACATTTATAAAAATATTTATTAAAATACGTATATAAAATAAAAATCTTGCATAATCAAATTAAACTCAATTTATTTTCACTGAGTGATTCAACCATGAGAGACATTTGGCTAACTAATATAGAGTCAGATTAAATGGGGAATAAGTGCTACTCTTATCCTAGTTTATAATCCAATAGATGAGATGAGGCATATTTGTACAGTGTGTCCATATGAAAATTTGAATCTCACCATTAGGCTTCCAAAAATAATTTCTACAATTTAATTTCATCTTTTTTAACCCTGTTATAGCCACTTCAGCAAAGTCATGTCTGCTTTTAATTTGTTAATCTCAAGAATGTGCAATTAAAAGTTGTCATTTACCATATAATCCTATATTTCTCATACACATTTTAATGGGATTTATTTTATTGTTGTTTTAAAGTTGGATTTCTTTTTTCTCATTACAAAAGTGTTCCATACTCTTAATTTTAGTGGAGTTCTTAATTATGTTTGTTTCTTTGAATAATCTCTCTGTTATCTATAATCCTGCAATTTCTGATACTAAGATAGCTCAGAGGAAACATTCCCTGTTCAGTTTAAATCTGGACCCAACAAGGTGGAGAATAAATGAGACTCCAAGGGACCTACTATATGTGGAGATCTGAGAAAGAAGTCTAACCCTCCCCCCGGCCCCATGATGCAAGCTTTCCAAAGCCATAATTTTCAGAGTAAGGCATTTCTAAGAGGAGCAGATGCATTCTTATCACTTCTCAAATTGCTAGGCCTACTGTTGTTTTCTGCCAGTATTGTGATGCAGTGTGTCCCGAGGTCATCCTTGTGAGTTACTGTAGTATAAAAATACAAGAAAGAGACAGCAGAGAGAAGAATGACATTAGAGTGAACTTCCAGGCCGAAGGGACTGGCCTGATGGGAAGTACAAGTCATTTGCTTACCTCTTTTTGTCTATTTCATTATCTTGCTAGTGAAAGGCTTTTTTTTTCCCCCCCCCAGGAAATTTTTGCTTTTTTTTTTTTTTTAATTCTGTGATTTCTTTTCCATGTACTGCTATAAATCTGTATTTTTCCCCCTCTTTTTACTATATTTTACCTTACTTTGGATGGACTCTGCTCAACTGGTCCCTTTACAACTAGACTCATTTATCTTTCAAATTTCAGTTGAAATATCTGTCTCCAGGTAGTTTTCCCCCACCCCCGCCCCACTTAGCCCTAGTTAAGCTCAGGAATCCTCCTTTGGGTTTTCATATTATTTCTAGCATAAATTTGACCATATCCTTTTGACATTATTTACATGTTTGCTTTAGACTGTGGGCCCCATGGGAGAAGGGACTTAATTTATTTATCTCTTTATTCTGAGGACCTAACCCATAGCCGGATATATTTAGGTGTCCCACTACTGTGTTTTGGATTGATCTGTTCCGTACCCCTGGCTGAGGCCTGTTTGACTGTACTTCCTATAGTTTATCACTTATCTTCTTTGGCCTTAACCATTCAGAAAGAGCCACACTGGTCCACAGTCTTCTGCTGCCTCCTCCAGCCCCCACATCCTTAGTTTGTTTTGACTCTTGAATCACAGTGATTGATTTACTCCTGCTGATACTAGGGCCCCCATCCATCCCTCTGGTCTCACAGAATTCAGTTTATCCTAGCTCTGTGCCTTTGAATGCAAATGAATAATTTCCCTGCAAAGAACTGCTAGAAGGACTACAAAAATTATTCATGTTTTTGAAAAATGCTTTTTACTTATTTTCTTTTTCAAAACTTTCCCCCTTCTCCCACAGCTGCATACATCATTTGAGAAAGTGTTGGATTTCACATTTAAATCTTTCTGGTCCCAGTGGGAAAGCTTATTATTATTTTTATTTCTGATAACATATCAAGAAGGTACAATATGATTCCCACTTGTCCTCTTTTCAAAATGTAGCATCTAGGACGCAAATGTTGAAAACTGCCTCTAGATAAAGCAAGGAAATGGAAGAAATATTGGGATTAAAGGCGGGAAGGCTAAATCCAGTGTCTTCTCAGCTCATTTTGAAAAAAACCTTTTTTTTAGCAGTGTCGTTTTACCAAGCTCTAAGGAAATTCATATTACATTCAAATTCAGAGAAATCATAATTCTATTTCTCTGAATTAAGGAGGAACTAGGCTGTCTCTCCCCTCCCCCCGCCTTATAACTCCTGAGGCTCCTTTTCACTTCTTTTGGACCAACGAGTTAGTGCCTTTTTAAAAATATCTCTTCAATTACTAGATTTAACTCCTGAGTTTGGAAAGATAATATGTACATATGACCTTCAAAGGAACTTTTATAGCTACTCATGATCTGGTTTAACTTAATGAACTTCATGCTTTAACCTCCTACCATTTGCTAAACTTGACGGATTGGCTTCATTACTGCTAGGATCTTTCTATTTGAGATTTTTAAACGTGTTTTTTTAATTTCAGATATTCTCTCATATTTGTTCACTTTTTTGCCCTTTTCTGACCATGCTCTCAATTTCCTTTTAAGGAAAAAAAGTCGACATGACTTTTACCAAGAAACAGAGAGATTTTTTGCCTTTTTTTTTTTTTGAGAAGTAAAAAATTTTGAAGCTTCATATTGTCTTCATAGTTCACATTATTTTATGCAATTGGTTGTTTTTTTTTTTCTCATTACAAAGATGTGAACTGTCATTGTCAAAATTTTGGGAAGTACAGAAAAGTATAAGAACAAATGATCCTGATTTTGCCATCGGGATGATTTTAGGATACCTACTTCTATCCTCTTCTCTCCCAAAGCTCTCTCTTCACACCATCACAAAGACGGCTTTTGGTGAGCTTTTCCCTCGAGCGATCTTTACTGAGCTAAAAGTTATTTATAGGGTTTCCTGTTGCCCAGATAATGCCAACATCAGCATGTATTCCACAATACAACTTTTGAAAGTGCAGGGTCATCATTCGACAGAAATGCATTTCAAAATAATTCCAGTAGAAAACCCCAGATTTATCTTACATCTTCATATCTGCCAAATAGTGCCCAGGACAACTTGGCTGGAAATAACAAGGCACATGGTCTTTTAGGAAGTTGTTTGGATTTGAATACGTTCAGCGTGTTTTCCCTGAAATTAAAATCAGTGTGAAAATAGATTATTTAACATAAGAAACTGATCTCTTAAGGATCTGGCATGGCTTTTAAGACCCTGTGGGGTGTCCAGCACATAGTTTGAGTGCATCTTCTTGCTAGTGGGGGCGCTGGAATAAGAATGAATGAAACTATAGGGTACATTTTGAATCCTAGTTGGGCTGGGGTCACCTGGGCATGCCAGCATTTGTACATAAACTAGAAAGATACCCCAGACCAAACCCTGGAAGGGCACTTGGAGCAACCCAAGATCCTTATTCCTCTGCTCCATCCCAATAGGACCAGGCCCCCACCTCTCCGGTGCTGATGACATTCACTAGCGGCTCAGACCTCCACAGATCTGAGAAGGCACGAGAGGACTCATATGCTCTCCTGCCCCATCCCTTACTTTCCAGCCGAGGCAGCTGTCATTTGGGGGGCTAGGGATTTTCAGTTTCTACAAGGAGCTGGGAATATTAGCAAAACTCTCCCAAGCCAGGCATCTCAGACCTTTCTGAAATGGCCAAGCTCTATGCTCCACACCTCCCAATTACCCCTTGGATCAAAAAACAAAGATTTTCACTGGAGTCAGTAAAATACTCTTAAAATCTGGATGCAATGAAACCGGAAAAGGGAGCGGCTGCAATTCCTAGACCATTTTTACTTTGGTCTTATAACAAACAAGCCACAGTTCTCCTTCCTGTTTGCCTCCTAAAGTGGGTGGGTTTCTTCTCACAGACTCCTGTTCAGTGGGACACTGGCCATCCTGAGCTGTTTTTAATGTTCCTGGGATAACTGGATTATACTGATTTCCATTATTGCATAATAATTAAGATTATACTTGATCAAGGGTTTATCAAATGCTAAGACACTGTTTTAAGAACTTTAAGTGTATTTACTCCTTAAAGCTTAGAATAATCCTACGTGCTAGGTAGTATTATCTATATTTAAAGGCAGTTGAATCACAAAGAGCTTAAGTTATTTGCTGGAAGACCACATGGCTGGTAAATGACAGGGGCAAGGCTTAAAAATCCAGCTATCTAGTTGTAGAGCTCAGGTTCTTAACTGCCATATTTTCTGTCTCCCAACAGCATGAACTAGAAAGAATATTTAAAAAGCCTTAAGGAAATGCTTGGTTTACCTAACTTATTCCAGGAACTTATTTCTAAAATCCCATTTACTAAAAGGCTAAGTAAAAGATACAAGGGAAAATCCAGAATAAAAAACAGCCCCTTTTTCTTTTCATTCACAAGACAAAGCTAGGTTCCAATGTCCTGGCATCTGTGTGCCAAATTGGGGCTCTCCTCTGCAGGTTTTCAGTAATTAAGGAAACATATGGTCCACTCCTGGGTCCTTTGATAAGCAGAATTCTGCCATATAAGTGTGATGTTCAAAACAATGATCATACGAGACAGGTACGGACGAGACTTTTGAAATGAAATAAAAGCTAAAAAAATGCCACTAGAATCATAGCAGTGCTTTTGAAAGCTTTTGCAGAGAACATATCGAATAACATTTATGGAAATAATGATTCTGATTTCCAGATGTGAAAAAAAAATGGTTGCAAATAATGTGAAATTTATGGTGTGTTGTTGGTAAAGTCTAAGATATCTGAACTATTTTATAACCTTTTTCTTCTTTGACCAAAACTCAGAACATATTATAAGCCTCTTATATTTTCCTCATTAGCTATGGATTACAGCCACCAAGCAAGGGGTGAAAGCTGGGACATTCTTCTGGTCTGTGTAAGTTACCTTCATTTTGTGAATGTTTGTAGAATTATAATTATGATTCAATTTATGAAACATTAATTCAATTTTATTTCATTTTAGTTAAATGTAAAAGTATTTGAACTTCTGAATATTATTCAACATAACCTTCCAGTTATTTTGTTAGAGGTCTTCTTTCTGTCCCTCCTTCTACCACCTCCCCCCACCCTCTCTTCCTCTATCATTTCTCTTTTTTTCCATCTCTCCTTAATAGAATGTAAGGAAGATTTTTTTCTTTTCTTGTCTAGTCATTCTTTAAGTTCCTCTCTCTCTGTTTATAGGGTTTGTTTGTTTGTTTGTTTGTTTGTTTTAATTACTTGCCACCCAGGGAATGTTAGTTTCTCTTAGACTATTTACTGCTGTAGTTTCCATGAACATTTTTCTATAAATATTTGATAACGTGCTATATTTGTTTCAGTTCACTTTAAAAATCTAGAGTAGTCTCAGGCAGCTGGCTATTGCAGACGGGAGACAAGAGGAAGCCTCTGTTTTTGCCCTACTGAACTTCAACATTTCCCTAATTAAAACAATGGGACCACTACTCTTCCCCACAGAGATGATGGGGAGATGAGTGATTAATGTTCATAAAATAGAAGAAGTATACCAAATAAAAGTGTCAACATGTTGATTATTTTAAAAGCTCCTTAGTAAGGAAAGGAATCTGTTTCTACTTTCACGGGAATTTTGTTCCCACTGAGATGTTCTTTCCATCTTTTTTTTTTTTTTAAACCACCTAAAGCTGTTTCCATGTTTGCCTCGTATTCCTTAACAAAAATCTGACTATTCTGTAATAGTGGTGTGCTGACAGCAATCACAGGTTTAAATTAATCTAGAATGGTACTGTCTGTATTCTCCAAATTCACGAATGAAAGTAGCTTTTTCAGATTTGGAGGGCTAAGTTGAAATTGGGTTTGGTGATTTAAAGCTAAGACAGAGTATCTCTTTAAAAGTCTTTTTTCCTTTTTTAAAAAAAGATTTTAGAGAAATAAGTGTGGATATGTTAGACATGACACTGCTTCTCGTAAATGGCATGTTGATTTACCAATTTAATCTTATGCATTATGTTTTTTTAACCCTTGACCATCATAGATGCTTATAGGGTGATTTCTTTTGCTGTACAACATATTTGTCTGGCAAAATGGAGCAGAGCCAACAACATAATTAATACTTAATCCCCACCCTCACCCCTCTCCCCAAACTGCTACAAAGTTTCATTGAAAAGGCCCAGTGTTCTGGTTCTGAATGGCAATTTTCTCCATCCAATTTCAAATCACTTATAAGAAGGTGGCTTTTGTGTGCTCCAAAGATGACTATAGGTTTGCTTTGCTTTTCAGACCATTCTTCTTGTATCTCTATACCTGGGAAGTGACTTGGGTTCATTTTTTTCTTTTTTAAAAATCTTTTTATAACTTAAAAAAAACATGGTCATATTTCTAGTTATTTAATGGAATATATGTCAAGGAAATCTACACATGGTACATTCTGAAATTTTTTAAATTTAAAACCAGATTCAAACCATAGACTTAGAAGGCCATCTTTTTACCATGGTGCTATACTGCAATGGAGAGTTATTCTTGCTTTTTTAAATGTTAGTGTTTCATTGCAAACTCATCCTCAGCTGATGCTCCATTATATTCTTTTGTGTCAATTCATGTCCAGGGGCAGTAATTTTTCTTATATATGAGTGTTTATATTGATTCTAACCACAGTTCTGCCACTTAATAGGTTGCTGACCTTGGACAACTGATTTACCCTCTCAATAAATTGATGGCCTCATCTTTGAATGGGAATGGTAGTATCTTCTTCATAGGGTGTTGGGAAGATAGAATGAGTTAACTCATTTAAAGTGCTTTGTATAATACTTAGTACATAGAGAACAACCAATAAATGGTTTCCATTTTCTCATTCACATTATTTCTTTCGATATTGACCAGACAATGGTTATATATGTCTTAAAGTAATTTGTTCTCCTTTATCACTAAATACTTCACCTAGTCCTTTATTTTCCATTCCTCCTTTCTTTTCTTTCTTTTTCTGACCATGTCTAATGTACTAGCTCTCATGACAAATTATCAATCAGTGATGATAAAGGCAAAAATATGAACCCCACTTCTCTTTCTGTTTGTACATACATTTTTTTGTCAGATTTGTTTGTGCTGACTCTGAATTGTATTTTAAACACTGATGGAAAATGGCCATGTCTTTTCGGTCTGTGATTGTTCCATAAAGATCATCTAGAACTAGGACATTTAGAGATCACTTTGTTCAATATCTCATTTTCAAGATTGGAACACCGAGGCTTAGAGAGGTAAAGTGTGCCCAGGACCACACTTATGATGGATACTCAGATTTCTAAAGTTCTCATCTTATCATCATCTTACCATACATATACTCAGCCCCTGCCTAGAAAATGATAATCACAGGCTTATCATTCCAAGCAGAGAATGGTGACTCCTCTGCAATAGTCTTTTCATAGGAGTATCTTGTATTTTTAATATATTCACACAAATGCCTCAAACATAATAAACTTTTAAAATATTTCATGAGTGATTGTATTGTCTCTTTGGATCCGTGAATTCAGTACCTTATGATGCAAGCTAAAATTTTTCTAAACTCTCTCTGCCAGATACTATTCTAAATGCTTTGCATATACTACTACTTTTAATTCTTACAACAACCTTATGAGGTAGGAATTATTATTATCATCATTTTATAGAGGCACAGAAAGGTTAGGCAACTTGTCAAAGTCTCACCAACACATATGGAGTCAGGATTCAAACCCAGGTATTCTGACCTCTGAGCTGTGATTTTAGTTCTTGCCCCCTACTTGATCAAGCACACCGTCCAATGAAGGCATTCAAGGGTGAACTTTCTGAGCTTGACACAAACTAATAGCTTGTATTTTTCCATTAGCATCAAGTGAGTTCATCAGTGTCCATTTGTGTGACTTAACACCAATTACATAAAATAAAGCAACTTGCTGGTGAAGGAAGATAAAATGAAAAGGCAACAGCATTTGCTTTCTTTTTTAAGTTAGGAAAGAATTCAAAATATGTAATTATTTTGTTCAGATACAGGGGATTTCTAAGGCTGAAGAATTAAATACCTTAAGTGATTAACCTGGCTTCGATAACCCAATTTCTAATTCAATTATAAGATATAATAAACAGGGTCACATTTATTCAACAGCATTAGGATTTGTTTAAATTAGGACACGTTTTATGGTAAACATGATTTTTCTGGGCTGGTAGGATAGTTTTAGACAGAAAGGAAGCCAGAGGAACAACAAATCTATCAGAAGGCTGGAGTCGGTGGGGGTGGAGATGTGGGGAGGCCGCTTGATTAAAACTCTTGCCAACTCTGGCCTTCTAATGTGGCCCTGAAATTTTGTCTTTCTCCTTGCTCTCCCTTGCTCACATCCACCAAGAGCAAAAGTGTAAATGGCTCCACCAACATCCCATGATAAATTTTAAATAGAGTTTATTTTTCAGAGCAGTTCTAGGTTCACAGGAAAAATGAGCAGTAAGTACAGAGATTTCCTATATCCCCTTTTCCCTCAGACATGTACACCCCCCCCCCATTATGAATGTCCTCCACCAGAGTGGAACATTGGTTACAATCAATGAACCTATATTGATGCATCACGATTGCCCAGAGACCACAGTTTTTACTAGGATTCACTCTTGGCCACAGTCATTTTTACTAACCATAAGTAAACTTGGGCTTTAGTTTGAATTCATCATAAATATGCTGTAATGGCTAGTCTTGGATGGGGGAGCAGCAGAAAAGCCTGTTGTTCTCCTTGTTAAGAAAGAATAAGCAAATCGCCCTATAAATAAAGATATCACTCAGCTTGTGAGCATCTAAACGTAACTCAGCCCAGAATATGGTGTTATGTTAGTTGAGAGCTCTTAAAGTGAGTGCCAGATTTAGTGTAATTATGTTTTCAACAGAAGAATGAGACTTAAACACAAAAGTCACTGTGGATGAAGATTATACCCTTTCTGTCAGTCTCATAATTATATAGACCCATTCCTGATAGATTTTTATAGAGCTAGAAAAGATTTCAAGAATACCTTTCTAAACCCGTTATTTATAGAGGAGGAACTTAAAGTTTCAGATTAAATTGTTTGTAAAGGTATATAGCTATTTAGAGACAGAATGATGACTAATTCTGATCACTAATAAAAATAAGGTTTTTTTTTTTATTTTAACACTTACTATGTGCTAGGCTCTGTACATGCCCTTTGCCTGCTTGTTCTTATTTTATTCCTACAACCAAGTAGTACAGTGTGCTTGGCTATTATCTTTATTTTACTGATGAATATACTGAGGCTGAGAGAAGTCAAAGAGACCTGAAGTTCAAGAGAGGTCACACCACCTGCAAGAGGCAGATTGGGATGTAAATCCTGTAACTAATAACTTTACCCATTAAATGACAGTTATTCTGAGCCTGGGGTCCTTTCTGCCTATAGCAGAGCCTCTGATCAGTGAAGTGGGTTCCTCATTTGACTGTGAATCAGAGTTTCCAGTCTTGTCCTCTGTGGGAGAGGTTGAGCAATGTACTGTGTTGCAAATGGAAATGGAAGTTTAAACACTGATTCAAAAGAAGTCCTTATACAACATGAAGTGAAAACAGATGGTGGTAAATAGGGAGCACTTGGCCTGGGTGCAAGAGCAAATGCTCATCTGGCTGGCGTTTGTGGAAATGCAACCTCCCATCATTCTTTGCTTGTTATGACCCTACAAAACTCCCATCATGCTTTGCTTGTTTTGACCCTATAAAACTCCCATCATGCTTTGCTTCTTATTACCCTCCAGGGTCATCCCTCACGAGCGGAGAATATTAACCATTCTGCAGTGGCTCACCCTGCCAGACAACGAAAGGTATTTGTTTCCGTCTCCCTTTTCCTCTTCTTTGTTCAATATATTTTCAACTTGGGTTAGACATTGGGTGAAAAACTAGATAGACTGTGAAACAGAAGCACAGCCAGAGTTTGGTATTGTTAAGTTTTGAGGTTCTTAGCCTTAAGCATTAGTTTCCTAAGACATAAAATGGACGTAGGAGACCATTTAATTACATGGATTACTACAGCTGTTAATCCTGGCCACTGCAGTGAGTTGAAGGGAGTTCCTGGCTTTGATAAAGAAACCAATAGCATCCCAAGGATCGGGAAGCATTAAGACTGATTTTTCACTTTAACAGAGTTGTTTTTTCAGGCTGCAGATTGCATGGCCCATGTGAATGGTTACTGGGCTCTATTATCTTGAGGATCAAAGAACTGAGTGTATGTTCAGATTGTTTTGTGACTTTTGATTCCTGAATGTGGTACCAGGGAGTTACCACAGTGGGGGTGGTGGATATGGAAGCAATAGAGAAAACAAAACTGAAACCAGAATGAGATGTTTCCATGGTAAGACTAATAGTGGTTGGGAGATTAATTAACTTGATTTGAGAGGATTTTTTTTTTTTTAATGTGTGGTGATATTTGATATTCTTTGTCACATGTGGTTTGGGGGAGATTCTGAACTTTCAATTTTCCTGCAGGCCTTCGGTCTATGCCTTCTATTCTGAGCAACCTGATTTCTCTGGACACAAATATGGCCCTTTTGGCCCTGAGGTTAGTAGCTTATCATCTGCCTGAGGAGAACCTGTGTCCCTGGGCCACCTGATCTACTGACCTTATTTCACGATTTGTACAAAGTCTCTTGGAGTGTACGTATCTGCAAGGTTTATAGTCAAAGAATTATAAGACTAAAAACATTTTTAAAAATCTTCATACCTATTTCTCTTACAGGAATTTCATTTCAGATTGATTTGATATTTAAACATATCCTAAACTTGATGTTCATGGGAGAGGTATAGTCCAGCCCTGTAGGCATCAGTCAAAAGGCGAAGGATCGGGAAGGGCTGGTGTTTGCCATCACTGGGATAGGAATCGAAAGGAATCTGGAGATAAAACCTGCAATAGAAAACATTGCAACCGACTCTCAGCTCCCTTAAAATGAGTATGCCTTTCAGATAGGGTAGGTCAGCTAAGTAGCTCTAATAGCCTTAGCAGGTACGATCAACTGTGCACACGTTAATAGCAATGGACACTTTTTATCTGATAAATTTTGAATAGGTATATACCTGTGAAACCGTGACCACAGTCAAGAGTGTGAACATATCTATCACCCCAAAAGTGAAATGAATTCTTTCTTAACTATGAGAAGTACACTGTGGAATGAATCTGTTCAGCAGAGCAGCATGAAACTCTTTATCAAACACTACGGAGTCTTACTAGAAGACAATCTGATTGTAAGGTAGTGTTCAGGATGACTTCAGATTCAGAAGGGGAGAGGGATGATAATGTTTTATTATGTTCCTTTTTCATCTAAAGATGAAAATCTCCCCAGCATTTCAGCATAATTTAAAAATACTACAGAATTTGCAAATTTAAACCTTTTAATATTTTAAATATTTTCCACGATTCTTCTTTATTAGGGTAGTGAAGTCTACATCAACATAATAAAACTTGATTCTTGATGAGAAATAATTTCAAAAACTCTTTATGAATGGAAATTGCCTTCAATTCCCAAGTAGGCCATGACAACACCGTTGGCTATAATTAAGTTCATTGTGTTCAGCATAAGGATGAGTAGGAAAAAGAGATATTATATAGATAATACTTTTTGATTTAAGTATTTTTGAGCAAAATGCAGCATGTTTAAACAAAGGCAGTAAATACTAAGGAGCTGTAAGTATTTCTGAAGGCTTTAACATTAATCCAGTGGTGATTATTTTTAAGCACTGGAAACTAATGGCTGTTTAAAACCATTCTTAGTTTGCCTTAAATCACTGAAGCCATATAAGTCTGATGCTCTTTTTCCTATTCCTTTGATGTTTAACCAGTGTTGCATGATTATGAAACACAAATGATAAAATGAGATAAACATCTGCATGCATGAAACACAAATCTTATTCTTGCCAGAGCAAGCGTGGCCGTTTTATCTTTAGGATGACTTTCTTTGAGATTAAAGTGAACAAAAAGAACCACATTTTATTAAAATGTAAAAAACAAAACAAAACAAAAAAAACAAAAAACAAACCAAAATAAAAAAACCTCTAAGCAGTTCCATGTGCTCTATTTAAAGGTTCAACTTTGTATGAGTAATAATATCCCCTAAAAGACCCTGTGGCATAGGCAAAATAGAGAATTTTTTTTTTTTTTTTTTTTTTTTTTGGAACTTGGTGTAACCATTCTCTTAAAAGCAGGAGGCTGACACTTAAAAGAAGTTTGAGGCTGCTCAAGTTGCTTGGCTGGTAAGTGAACTTAGAGATAGGGCCCCAGAAGTTTTGACTCTCAGACCAGGGTTCCTCCCATGGAACTGCTTAACCCTTCTTCAGTCCAGGAGACAAGCAAAGTAGTCAGTTAATAACTATGATCACAGCATAGAGAACATTTTTCCTATGTCAAAAGTTGGCCTTTTAAACTACATGTGAGATTCAGCTCTCATAATCCTCATTTCCTTAAAAATTGTATGGCTTAGCAGTAAACGTTCTCTATCAACAAGCACTTCTGGATTTCTAATATGTGTAGTTCAGTCATATTTACTTACTTGAAAATATATGTGTGTTTTAATCAAGAAATAAACTTGCAGTTGACATTCAATATTATATTAGTTTTGGGTGTACAGCATAGTCATTAGACATTTATATAATGTTGAATATCACTGTAATCAAAAAATTTAAAAAATAAAAAAATGTTAACATAAAAAAGAAATAAACTAAAAAGTATTTTTTAAAGTACTGACAATGATAAAGTATAATATCAGATGCTTTAATTTGCTGTAATGATGATTCTATGCTCAGGTTTGCTCATAAATATACAATACAAAGAGAGATTTTGTTGGGAGTATTCATGCTATATTCTTTTTAGTATTAATACTTCTTGTAACTGGGCTATTGTCACATACCTACTAGGTAAAACACTCTTCATTAGATATCTTGGAATTTGTCTTCAGTTATGATAACCTGGTCACTTTCTTCTCTTAATACGAGGGATATTTTCAGATTTTGACTATTCCACATTGGTTCTAGGAACCTTATTTGTACTGAAGTAGAATCAAAATAGTATATACTTTTAAAAAATGAAAGCAAAGCAAGCCAGCAAAACCTCTCTTCTGTTGTAGACTAAATGATTTATATACCTGCATATCCATCATATATACATTTTTTGTGCACGTAAAGATTATACTAGCCGAAATGTTATTTTTAAAATCAGTATCATGTTATCTTTCCCATCTAATGAGAAAATATCTTGTATTTGATGTTTAATTGCAGTGATTCAATCTAGCAAAATGTGTGTTGGAACACAGTTGAAGTTTGTGCTTTCTGACCTTAATATTTGAGTATACTCTTTTTTTTTTTCAGGATGACTTATAAAGGCTGTTTAATTAGATAATTAAACACTGGGCTAATAGTTTCAAGAAGTGGTGTATTGCTCCTGATTTCATAGTGTAATGGTGAATGTTCAGAAATATGCTTGCTTTTGATTGTTGGCACAATCTTTTTCTCTTTGACCTTCTATGCTTTCCCTGTGACCCCTCATTCGGCTGCTCTTCCGGGCCTAGAGGCAGAGCTTTGGCTGGCTAGTTACTACCTTCAGATGGCAAAGTATCCTTCTGAAAAGCAGGGAAATTTGCCCCCCTACCTCCCATCCTCTTAACCTCAGGCTAAATCTTCTAAAGTCAGGCTAAAGTATGGCTGGTCAGTAAAAATAGCTTCCATCTACCTCTAACATTCAAAGAAGGAAATACATGCAATATAATCACTGGATGAAAACTCATTTTGACTAAATCCTATGTCTCCCGCTGCTCCTCTAACCCTCTGCAATCAGAAGGGCCCGTCTTCAGTCTTGGGAATGTTGAGGTCTCTTGTAAATGGCTGGGTGTCTGACGGGCAGACTTGAGCACTAGCTGAATATATTTGGTGACCATGAGATGGGAAACCCTCTTTTTCCTTTTTTGCTGCTCTTCTCATGGAGAATTGCCTAAAACTAGAAGTACCTGAAAAAATCCAACCCAACCAGAGTCTGTGGGGCTGTGTCTTTCAATCGCTCTGTCGGAGAGAGAGGATGAGATCGAAATGGAAGTGCCTTTGCAGCTGCTTGCTCTGGAAACAGTGAAACCGCATGGCAGATGGCCTCCTCTGTGGATACACTAACATTGTCCCTCCTTCTGCCCCTTCCTGCATCTGAATGATTCTCCGGACAGTCCCACCGAGAGAAATCAGCTAGGTAGACAACAGTGCTTGCTGCTTTAATTCACCTTTGCACCATTAGCAAATCAGGGGCCTGGTTTTCTCCAGCATTTAGGAAGTCCCAAAAGGTTATCTTCCTTACTCAGTTTGTCTGTCAGACTTTATTGCTCTCTAGATTTTCAAAACAAGATGCATAGTGCTCCCACTACCCTCTCAAAATGGGGTTCTGATAGAAAAAGTAGACTCATTATTGATATGTACACTAAAATGAAAAGATCTTGATGACTTTTTACATTTTACCTAATTTTACAAAATAATTTTTAAAAAGACAGTTCTGGTAATCTCATGGCTTTCAGTTTCTCTCTACTGGAAACCTAAATTATCTGTGATAAGTTCCATCTCCTGCTGAAAGTCCTGATTTATAGAAATACATTTGTGACCAAGGAGGATTGCTTATTATTTTATTCTATCCTTGGCTTAAAAACTTTTCCTGATCCTTGCCAATAAAGGTGACAGTTGCTTTGATATAGTTGATGGGGTGAACAGAAAACTCAGATTCTGAATTGAAACCACCTCCATGAATCCCACTGTCACCTTGAAATGACCAAGTGGCTAATATTTTATTTAGTTTTCAGCTACTACTTTATAAATGAAGTGCTTTTCATAACCAAGGACCAGTCTCCGTAACATAAAACTTACAAAAAGGAGAACTCTCTGTCACCTTCAGGTGCATCCATGTGTATGAGTAGGTCCTCGGCCCAAAGAAACCTATGTGACTAGATTCTCTTAAATTATATTCTTGTTCTCAGTGAAGAAGCTGACAGCAGCACCGAGATCAATTTAGGGGGCTTGTCTCTCTAGAGATCCCTGAATGATCCTTCATACCAACTTTTTTCTCAAGGAGCCTCAGTTTTTCTAACTAAGACTCTGCTGAACCCAGTTGGCAAAGTGTGAGCTTTATTATCTGACCCAGAGGGACAGACGACCTCTGAGTCCAGACATCTCTATCCGCCAGTACAGGAGAGTAGTTATGGCTCACCTCTTACTCCGGCTAAGAGACCTAAGAGGAAGGTTATCCCTAAGAGGAGACAGGAAAGACCAGTTGCTCCTCCAAAGAAAAGAAGAAGAAAATTACATAGGATGGATCATTATGCCGTGGAAACTCGTCAGGACAAAGTAAGTTTATCTATTGTTCCAAAGCTTTGTGGCGGGTAGGTCTGAGTTGGTTTCCTTCGGTGCCTTGGTTTGAACATCAGCTGAATTAAGTTTCAGAAAAACTCTGGTGCATCGTCCTTGGCTTTGAGTCCAGAAGAATCTGATACTTCCGAGGTTAACACTGTGCGAAGACCTCCTGAACTTTCAGCAAGACAGGAAAAAAGAGACTTTTACTTTCTCAGAGTTAGTTGCCCTAAAACTAGTATTTATTTAGAGTCGAGTAAATGTTGAGAAGGCTATCAGCTTTGCTTGCACTGTTTGCAGAATTTGTTAAACTGGTTTGTAGCCTTGGTTCTTGAGAACAACCCAGCTAGGGAGCTGGGGGGAATCCTCAAAGATAATGTAGGTTAGAGCTCAATAGAAAATTGGCTTAGATTTGTGGTCTCTACCTTCAGAACTCAGGAAAGGTCTTAGGTTATAGATGGGGAATAGCTGAGACAGAGAACAAGAGGAAACAATGGATAGATAGAGTTGTGTGCATTTGCATGTAGAGATAAGGAGTACTGTCTAGTCTTTTCATTATATTCTGAACAGACTACAGGTTGTTACTTTTCTCAAAACCTTCAGAGAACTTCAAGCACAATCTTATTTAGGATTGTCTGAAGTAATCATGAAAAAGTAGGTTCAAGATTTTACCCGAGTCGTCTCGTTTAGTAAAGGAGAATAAGTCATTGTCAAGGATTTAATATATGTTGTGTATTTGGTTTTTCTGTGTGTAAGTGAAGGTCTTAGAGGAGAGCATGGTTTTCTCAGAAGCAAGTACCACTTGGTGCCCTATCTGTTAGTCCCTTCAGGTTATGCTGCATGTATCATTCTGAAACTTTCACTTGTGGCTTTCTCCTTGGGATAGAATTTGAAATACTGATTCCTGTCCTGAAGAAAAACAAGTTTACAACTGACTTTGCTGAAGACATGATGTGAGGAAAGGTCTTCAGTCATCTGAGAAGAAAACAGAAGATAATATTATGTGTCTGAATGAAAATTGATATGAAGATCCCTTCCATTCTTATCTCAGTCATGTTGGGTGTATAAGTGTATTGTAGCTAAATTGTAAAATTCATCTAAAGTACTGTCGAGTCTTTTTGTGATGAGATGTTTCCTGACAGTTTTGTCAGGTGCACAGAGATGTGGGTGAGAGAGGAAGAGAGTATGTGGGAGCATCCACACTGTTAGAAACTTCTATTTAAAGCAAGAAAATGAGAGATGGGTTATATTTTGAGGCTCTGGAAATGTTCTTCAGAGAACTGAGTTTTCACTTTTTATTAGGCTAATAAGGGATCTTCTAGAACAAGCTCAGTGCTTCACATCTGTTTGTTAGGACTCTTGTAGATTTTTATTTACTCAATATCCGCTTGAAGGGGACTAAACTGAGAAGCAGCAACCTGTTTACAGAAGAGGTTCTTCTGTTAAGACTCTGTTCTCAGAAATTGACAGTTATTGAGAACATTAGGTGGACTGCATTGTGTTGTTGATGTGCTAACTTAGCATCCGGTGAAGGTTACTGTTTAACCTCAGAACTGCTTTGGATTCACTCAGCCTCCATCTTCTTGCCATGGTTCAAAGTCTAATTTGACTTCACCCAGGGAACGAGAGACTTAAATGATCCATTTAACTTTCTGTTCACTCTCAGAATTCTTGGATTTGAAGAACATTGTTACATTTTAGAAAAACCATTCCATCTCTAAAAAAAAAAAAAAAGAATCGCCCTTAATATTTCTGATATTTTAATAATCAAAGTATCATGGAATACAGATAAAAGAATACAGAGAAAAGTGCTTAGACCATATTTCCATTGAGAGGGGCAGGGACATCTCCCTAGACAAAGCTCTGCCTCTGGGCCTGAAGTTTTCTTTCCAGAATGTTCTAGGAGTAGAAGATCTATGAGAAACCAAAAGGAAAAAAAAAATCTGCAGGGACTAATTTGTTCCTTTTTCCAGATGACAAATCCTTTGAGGGAAATTGACAAAACAGTGGGGCAATTAATGGATGGACTGAAGCAACTGAAGCTGCATCGCTGTGTAAATGTCATCTTTGTCGGAGACCATGGTAAAGCTTTGTTTCTTCTTTGTTAATAGGAAAGATTCATGGATAATGTTTCTGACGGTGTTGAGAAAAGGAATTCTGCTCCTCAGAATCCCAGGTCGTGTTTTTTACCTCCTTTTCCCTTTCTTTGGGATAGGGAAAGAAATCGAGCCATAACTCAAAACTATGAGATGATCCGAGGTGACCCTGAGTTCATTTTGATCAAAACCAAGGACTTCCTGTATCTTCCTATTTTTTCTTAACAGAAAAAGCCTTTCTACAAAGATCTGCCCCTTATTAAAGTTTTTGCAGACTATTCATTTGTGATATTAATAGCTTCCTCTGTGAATGCGACATATCAGGTAATATTACCCAATCCCTGATAGCCACATTCCCAAAATGAGCCCACAGAGTTTATGTGGCTAAAAATAAATCTATATGTGATAAAGAGGCAGAGACATAGGATTCTTGTCTCCAGCATACAAGTAAAATTATTTCCCTGCATTCACTGAGAGAATTCAAGATTATAACCAGAGAACCCTGCTTCAGTGGAAAAGACTATTAGAAGAAGAATCAGTTTAGGAAGAAATTTTACTAAATCACTGTGTTAAATAGAAAAAAATTCATGGCCCTTTTTTGAGGTGATCAAGAGCATCATAAACATTATATGATTACCGAGCTGGATGGAGGGACTTCAGAGATCATTCTTATTTCATAAGTGCTCAGACTGAGTTCTAGAGAGTGCCTCCTGCATTTCAGAAATATCACATTGAAATAGCAACTCTGGAATATGGGCTTGCTCCCCTCTAGGACAGGGTTTGGAAGAGGAAAATTGGTTGACTCTTTCTTTGATAGTTTTGTTAAGAACAATAGGCAGATCTCCCTAGTGAAAAGCTCTGCTCTGGGCTTGAAGTTTTCTTTACAGAATGTTCTAGAACATCTCTGAAAAGTTTTTAAAAAATTGCTGTGGGACTACCTTGCTCTTTCACAGGGACTAAATGTGACCCTCTGCAAAGTCATGCTCCATGAGTCTGACTTGGTGGAGAGCTGCAGATAGGACAGAAATTTGAAGTAAGTGACACAGGTGATTCAGCTGAAGTTGCCCAGAGGTATCAAGAGCATCTGATCATCTGGTCCCAATGAATCACATATTGGAGCACTGTAAAGGCCTTGCATAGATGAAGACGTTGTCTTGCCAGTGTATAGGCTTCTGGGATGAGTAGGCTGCTTTGGTTTTGGGAAGCCACAGCATCTCTTATGTAAAAGGTAGTCTAGTCTAGTCCACAGTCTGGGCTTTGGAGTATAATGAGTTACAATAGAATTCAAATTGCATTGAACCCCTGAAGAGCCATTTGACGTGGTATACGTCATGTGACCTCTCCAAGTTTCAGCCTCCTCGTCTATAGAATGAGAACACTCACAACACCTACACAGAGTTAGTCCAGAGGGTGAAGGGGGAGGATGCTTCAGAAGCACTTCACGTAAGGTCTTTGAGAGCAAGAGAGATGGTTCACCATTGGCATAAGTGACTTTCTAGAAATGTAAGAAATGGAAGATCCTTCTGGTCTTCCATTAATATGTATTTGGAGACTTCCTCTTTCTGGGTAAACATTTTGCTAGAACACAGTAGCCGATTATTTTTTTAGTTTTTTTTTT
>CM053511.1:10730097-10776428 GCA_028627145.1 Eidolon dupreanum
TCAACAAGAGATTCGGACTTGCT
The DNA here is from genome assembly GCA_028627145.1 of Eidolon dupreanum. Lineage (NCBI taxonomy): Eukaryota > Metazoa > Chordata > Mammalia > Chiroptera > Pteropodidae > Eidolon > Eidolon dupreanum. The sequence continues at coordinate 10,730,121 of CM053511.1, forward strand.
CTTTAGTTGAAGCTCTGGAGTCTGTGATAGGGCCAGCAGAACCATATTTGGACCCTGAAAGTTGCTAGGACTCCAGTCGAAGGGGACCGTTTACTTTTGTAAAAGTGATGAACAGAACCCGGGAGGAGAGACTCTTAAGCCCTTGGGAAGTAGCAGCTGTTTTGAAAGATTAGAAATAAAATCAACAGGAATAATTTTATCACCTATGTTTGATACATTCAGGTTATGAGATGCCACTGACAAGAACATTAATTTAGGGACTAAAATGTTTTAGGTGCTGCCCACCTAACTTTTGAGAAGTCTATGGTTTTAGTGGAGGCATGCTGTGTTTTAGGGGGGAAAAAACACTTTCAGGTTTTTAGCCTTGAGAATAAGAAACCATTGGCACTAAGCGTAAAGCTTTGGAAAGTTAAGTTTTTTTTCCCAAACTACGTTTCTGAGTCAACACAAATGGGAACTGTTCCAAGGTCAGCTCTAGGCAACAGTTATAAAATAAACAAAACACCAGTGTTTCTGCCTTCTCCTTTTCAGTCCTTTCTGTCCTGTGTGCCCTCCCTTTTCTGCTCACTTGAGATAGGCAGGCCCTCGCCAGAGACAGAATGTGAGTCACTTACAGTCCCTCTTGATTTAGTGTTTGCATTTTAGGGCTCATGCAAGAAAGCTTTTGTCTATTTTGAAAGGTATTTTCAGATATCAGTAACTGTAACGGGGAGGTTGTTTTAGGGGAAGAAAAACTTTCTTGGAGCCAAGGGAATAATAATTACCAAATAATGAAATGTTTTGTACTTTACAAAACACTTTATTTATGTGATTTCGTTCTGTGAAAGACATTAGGGCAGGTGATTAAGCGCACAGGCAACAGTGACAGGATGTCTGGGCTCAGACCCCAGCTCTGCCAGGTGCTCACTGGGACTTCGGGGAGCTACTCAAATACTCCGTGCCTTCGTCTCCTCATCTATTACGTATCACTTACATCAGTGTTTAGCACATAGTCAAAACTGTTTAAATGTTCGTCTGACATCACTACTTCAGCAAGGGATATGCACCATCTTATTTAATCCTCCCGATATCCCTGTATGGTAAGTGTTGTTATCCCTTTTACAGACAGTGGAAATCAAGGCTCAGAGAGAGGTATCACAGCTAGCAGGTGGCAGAGCTGAGATTTAAACCCAGATTTTCTGATTCTTAACCACCACCCTGTGCTGGGGGCCTCTTCCCCTCATACGACGTGGGCGCCCTCAGCCTGAGAGGACCAAGTGCTTCAGACTGACAGATCGGTGTCCCAAATACAGACTTGGGCATTTGTTATTTCCCAGTAGTTCTCTGGGATTTATCAGAGCATGAGATCGCCCTATGCTCTTTATTTTATTTTTAATTATTAACAAACATGAAGTTACTCCAGTTCTTTTGAAGACTGTGGTTTATGAGGCCACAGAGTGTAGAGGATCAAAGCGTGGCTTGCTCAGTCAGAGTGCTGGGGTCCCAGTGTCAGTACCCTCACCTTCCAAATGCCCATTGGCTTAGTGAGGACTCTAGCCCCTGCCCCTAGAGTTGTTATGAATGACCAGAGAGAAAGCTGTCTTACTTATAGACAGACTACACATGGTATGGACACAATTTGAGTTAATCATTATTGCTACCATTATTACAGTCACGTGCTGCGTAACTATGGGGCTAGGTTCTGAGAAGTGTGTCGTTAGGTGATTTCGTTGTTGTGCAACCATCGCAGAGTGCACTTACACACACGTAGGTGGTGCAGCCTAGTACACACCTAGTCTGTGTGGCACACCACTGTTGCATATGCGGTTCGTTGCTGACTGGAACACGTTATGTAGCACGTGACGGTACTTGTTTTCCGTGAAAATACGCCACTAAAATTTGACCCTAATTTAAGTAGAATGGATTCCACAGTTTAGCATTGGATTTCATAGCTTTAGAAAGAAACTTCTGAAAATTGTCTAAGAATCATGCGGACTTACACTACAAGGCAACCTTATTCGTGCATTTTCACCAACTACTACTTCATATTTATTAACAAATGTGTCTCGTGTGCCTCCTGTGCACAGGCCCAGGGCATACGGTGGGAAAGGACACGGACGTGACTGCACCGTGACAGTTGGTATCTCTTCTGAACTCTGCTTTCCTCCTCTGCCGATTCTGTAATAACATACTGAAGCAAATTTTTTGAAAACAAAACAAAATTCAACCAACCTACAATCTCCTCTTTCTCCCCACGCTCCCCAAAAAGGGGACCTTCAGATAATATAATCTTGTCCACAGTTTATACACAACCATCATTTACATTGTTTTGCTTTTAGATAGTCCAGGGTATTAACTAAAATATCCTTTGTTTGCCGGTAGTGAAAATAAAGGAGGTGCACCCATATGTGTGTCTGGGGCAGCTACCTATGTAATTAGACCCATGATATTACCAAGAAAACAAAACTCCTTTTAGAAAACATAACTCAGTGGATTAGAGATTCATCTTAAAGTGGATGATAACTTGTTTAAAAGATCTGCAGATAAATAGGAAGTTACACTAACAGCCACAAATGCCCAGTTTAGTTCCTGATGTTAAATTGTTAAAAAAAAAAAAAAAAAAAAAAAAAAGTGAATCCAGGCTCCAGAGAGACCATTTTGAATCATTTGGGGGAATTTAAAGAAGTAATTGACCTCACCATACCCTGGTGCTCTGAAAGGATTTCCGTTTGGTAGAGAAGCCCCGGATCCAGCAGGGAAATATACTGTAGGAATTGTTCCACTTGTTTAACTGCTTTTCACATATTGAAATATTAAATGCCCACACACAATTTACATTTATTTAAAACAAAACATTAAATTGATAGCCCTTCTGGGGGGGGTGGAGAAAATAAAGTCTTACAGCAAAAAGGATTTCTCTTCATGATTACTGTCATCTCTTCTGAAAATTTTCTCCTTCTCTCTCTGAACAGATGACCCTAAAGCCATTATTGCTAATCTCACGGTAAGTCCTGCCAGTCACCAGGCCTCTGTGTGGGAGCAGCTCCCACATGCTCATCTCTGTGTTCACCTCCCCTGTGGGGTGGTGGTGGGGGCTGGGGGAACATTCTCCTCATTGCCCTGCTGTCCTATATATATTTGTTCCCCTGGGAGCTTTCAAAACTTCTGGCCTGTGGACAGCTGCAGGCTCCCTAATGGTCTTGGAAATGATACAAGCTGACAATATTTGATCTTTCCATTAGTACCGAGAAGTAAACAAATCCTTACTCTTTCTGAACCAGATCGGCCCATCACCCTGTTCCATCGCTCCCCCACCCAGGATAGAGGCCTCAGAGCCTCACGAAGGTGTAATCACAGAGGCCTGAGCATGCATTCTCCTCCCCTTCCATGCTACCTCCCAATCCTATGACTCAAAGCCGTTGGGAGAGGCTTTGGAGCTTGAATTGCTCTTAGTGACGGTCTCGTGAGTCAGGAATGTATCTTAAAAATTCCTCCTCCCCTCTGATAACCTTCCATCTCCAAAGTTATCTAATCCTCTTTAACCTACTTGTTTTCAGTTTATGTTATTCGATAAAGTATAACAAATTTCATTTATTCACAAGCCAAACTTTTGTTTGGCTTAAAATCTCCTTCCACTTTCTAGAGAGAGGCTATCTAAGCCTTCTTATAGAAGACATTCCATCTAAAGTCCAATTTCCATTTATATTTCAGTGTAAAAAACCAGATCAGCACTTTAAGCCCTACATGAAACAGCACCTTCCCAAACGTTTGCACTATGCCAACAACAGAAGAATCGAGGACATCCATTTATTGGTGGACCGCAGATGGCATGTCGCAAGGTAACCTGGGAGTTGGCTGTCCCTGTTTCTCATCTTCATGACCATCTCTTTGGCCATTCAAGTGCTCTAAGGTGCTCAGCCATCATAAAGAGAAATCTCAGTTGGAAATCTCACTGTTTCCAAAGATTTTGTATGCTAAGAAAACAATTAGCGCTGAGAAAATACATTTTTAATTTTCTGGGTCTCAGTGTTTTCCTGTAGTCTCTCAGTGCATCTGTGTGTGTGTGTCTCTCTTTTTTTTTCAGTTCTTAAATTCACATTCTAGCCTCTATTTTTATTACTTGAGTAAGTCCAAAGTATGACTAAGACACTGAACTGATTTGGTTTCGGTTGACAAGCCTTAGCTTGTAGGTATGTTGATAGAGGAGTTCAGAAAATGTTGTTAATCTTAAAACCTCTGTTCCTGTGGGCATGTTTTATTTGGCCTTAAATATTTCAGATGTTTACCTTTTTTTGAACTACAAAAGAATCCAATATTGAAGAGACTATTCCTTACTCTCGAGTCTTTTGTAGAATGTCTCCTGGAAACTCTTGCCACTTCCAAAGGGTTAATCATTTGAAGTTTATCTATTTTCACACAAACCTGGCACAACCCTTTCCCACTTGCTAGTTTCGACTTTCTCCTTAAGAAAATTGTTATGAATCAGTCTATAGTAATAACTGAGCAACTACTGTGTGAACTCTAGCTAGGTACCTTAATGAGTTTACCAGGGAGAGAAGATAGTGAAAAATTGCTCATTCTCTAGGAACTTATATCAACATGGAACACCTGGAGAGACACATGACAAATACCTAAATATCCTACTGTAATCGTCAGGGATGGGGTACATAGAGTTAAATATGTAGGATTATGAAGAGAGATGTATGAAGACCAGAAATTATTGAAATCGTTTAGAACCGATGTGGGGAGTCTTCGCGGAAAAGTTACAAATATATGACCAAATGGCTTGGCTGAGTATGTCCTCTGCAGGAACATTTATATACAGGGTGACTTGGAACAGAGAGAAAATTTGGCACAGTTGATGGGTTTATATGAAGTAAACGTGGTTGCTGAGTAGAAGTTAAATGAAAGATGATTATATTTGAGCAAATAATCATAGACAAAACCAGACATTTTAATTAGCAGTAAATCTTTTAAACTCTTGCATTGTTGGGTAATTATATGTGCATATCTTATTATCCCAAGCTGAAAGTACTTTTCCTAAGGATGGGGACCCAAATGTTTAATTTCTTTATTACTCCCCAAGCACTTTACTTCAGTGCAATGTACCCTATAGATATGAGGGGAATATTTGTATTAATAAACATGAAAGTTTTTTTTCCAAAGTGCTTCATGACACTTAAGCAAAAGGTGTCTTCTTGTCACAAAGGAGGTCAGAGGGTTTTGTTGTGCAGAGAGAAATGTTTTCATTTCTTGTTTCTATTTTGAGATATTACCTAGGTGAGCCTGGGCTTTTGTTAGATTTGTCGCTATTAATGTTAGGTTTTCCACTAGGTTATACTCTCTAGTTGCCTTATATCATAGGTAAGTTTGTATGCAAACATTTTTATAGGATACAAATCTCCACTCATTGATGAAACTTGACATATTTAAAAAGTGCCTATTATGTGTTTGGCACTGAGCATAGTATGGGGTACAGAGAAGTGAACTGACAAACGGTCTTAAGAGTGGAGAATTTTATGACCGTGGAGCTGAAGCATATAGACAGACAGAACATTACCTGTGATGAGTGCTTTGCTCAGTGTGAGTACTACATACAAGGAGTGCACCATGGCTTCTGTTCAGAAGTCCTCATTAGTCCTGGGCTCATTGTCAAAGCAAAGGCACTTGGAAATGAACAGCATCCTTTTTTCATCACCACAGGAATGGTGCAATTAAAATAGAGATAAATGTGCTTGTGAAACCCACTTCTTAGAGATTCTTTGTGCACTGAAATTGACTTTTTATCAGAGTGATTTCATGAGAAATCCTGACTGATTATGTAATTGTGATGTAGGAAACCTTTGGATGTCTATAAGAAACCATCAGGAAAGTGTTTTTTCCAGGGGGACCACGGATTTGATAACAAGGTCAACAGCATGCAGGTATGATCACAGAACTGGGAATTGGAAGTGTGTTTCAGTGATTCTCGGAAGGGATGAGGGATGGCGGTGTGAGTGAAGCTGCACAGGGGTCGTAAGGAGGGGAAGGGTTACTACTGGACAGTAGCGATGTCTAATTGTTTTTGTTTTCTTATCTTTTGGAAGACTGTTTTTGTAGGTTATGGCCCAACATTTAAGTACAAGACTAAAGTACCTCCATTTGAAAACATCGAACTTTACAATGTTATGTGTGGTAAGTCACTGATTTGATAAAAACCAACGAAACAATCTTGAGTTAACATGTGAACTTCCTCAATGTCGGAGAAAGAAATGAGGTGTCTTTTTTCCAGGACTACCTCATCTCCCTGCAAAACTAATGCTGTAACTCGCCCATTGGTTCGGAGGATAGCATATCATTCCCTTCTATGGCTTCTTTGTCTTCCTCCAACAGTTGACTAATGAGGAGTTTTCATGGTGTTGCTGTTGGCAGCCTTTGGCTGCTCCAACGTAGCATTACAGTTTGACACCACTGGTCAGGGACCTGGTGAAGCGAGAGTCCTGCACGGAGCTTTCTCCCATCTCCATCTCTCACACTGCAGCCCAGTTGAAATTTTGCCAGCTTGCATCCTGGCCGGCTGTTTATGAGCTCCTAATTATTTTTCTTCCTTGCACTTCTAGTTGCTCAATGAGGACAACTTTTCCTATTTAATAAGGGAGTGCCAGTCTGGTGGTTAAAGGGGGAGTCTGAAAGTCGGGTCTCCTGGGTTCTCTTCCCATCTTGGCTGCTAGCTCTCCCCTGTGCCACCTCCCAGCTTAGGCAAGTCACTGTGTGCCTGCTTGGCAACCACTCACTCACTATGAAATCAGCCTGTTCATTTCACAGTGGCACTTCAAGGCACAGGGTGAAAGCCTCCTCTTGTCCCCATACTTCTATGGAGTGCATTGGAGGTTATTTATTGATTATAAATCTCATTTCAAAATTTGAGATAGAAAGTTCTTAGACATGCTGAAAGGCAAGACTCTGATAGTTTTTGGGTTATAACTCACAGACATGGGCAATTGCTAGGTAAGGCTCTATTCCTTTACTTTCTTTTTGGGAATGTCTCTCTCCCTCTCTCTGATCAAGCAATGAACATGCTATTTCAGAAAGCTGTGGCAAGACATCGTCAGGCTAGAATGATTGAGGGAATAAGGTTTTTATCAAATTTGATTTTATCCAATTCTGATCAGCGTTCAGAGTTTTCAGACCCTTGGAAAGTGAATGTTTTTGACTCTCACCATATCTCATCAAAAAATATTTACAAAGCATCTGGCTTCTTTTCTTCTCATTAGATCTCCTGGGATTGAAACCAGCTCCTAATAATGGGACCCATGGAAGTTTGAATCATCTCTTGCGTACTAACACCTTCAGGCCAACCATACCAGAGGAAGTCACCAGACCCAATTATCCAGGGATTATGTACCTTCAGTCTGATTTTGACCTGGGCTGCACCTGTGATGATAAGGTAGAGCCAAAGGTAGAAATAACCTTTATGTTTATCATGGAGGAGGTTGTTGGGTGTAGAGCAGGGTTGTTCAATCAAACTTTTAGTGCTGTGTAAATGATCCGTATCTATCCAAATTGGTAGTTACTGACTGGCTAGATGTGGTTTTTGAGTAATTGGAACTAAATTTTTAATTTTGTTTAACTTAATTACTTTATGTTGAAAGAGCCATATGTGGCTCGTGGCTACCATATTGGACAGCACAGGTACAGAAAATGAAGGACAAAAAGCAGAACTCATAATACTATATTATGGAGTCAGAATTCCCAGCCAAAGATATTTTTCTTTTTTTCAATCTGGGTCATGTGTCCATTAGTCATGGTCCCAATAGGAAAAAAATAGCCCGTGCAGAAGAGATTTTTAAAGAGAGTTTAAAAGGATTGTTTCAAAAGTGTTTACTGAGAGGACTATTAACAAAGCCTGAGCAGAGTAGAGCATCACTGAGGGATGATGAAGCACTCAGGGGCTAGCATGGTACCTTTACTAGCCATGAATAATAAAGGGGCAGGGGGAGCAGTTACCAGAGCATGGGGGAAAGCTATGTAGGAAGGAACTATGGAGTTTGGTAGATGGATGCAGCTAATACACTGCAACCTTGTAGTGAGGAAGCCGGGGGAATAAATAAACCCTGTTTTCTTTTTTTCTCCTCTAATTCCCTATTGGTGCCTCCCATTGCTAGAACCAAACAGGAAACTGGAGCGCAAACTTGCTCTTTTGATGCTGTCCTGAGAGTTCTGCCTCTCATGGCACAGGGCAGAGTAGGGAAGGGTGCAACATGGATGAGGGTGATGGTGGTGGTGGTGCAAATAGAGACTACCCAGCACATCGTGTTTGGACAGTTTTTGAATACCAAACAAACTACAAGTGTTAAGCAATAATGTGTTTGTTGAATTTTCTATTGGTCAGAGACCCTTATAATTGCCAGTCAGTGCTTCTGATAGCAAGAAATACCCAGTGTTACCACACTGAGTTGATGTGATGCCAACATAATAGAAAGAAATCAGTTATTTTTGCACGTGTAGTTTTCTTATGGGTAAATCTGTGATCTTTCTATTAGATCTCAGAGAAATGAAAAACAGTTCTCCCAGTGCTCCACCTCCATCCCCTACCATTTGCTACCTTCCAGAATTCCCAGGGGCTTAGGAGTCAGCTTGGGAAGCTCACCACTGGAGGAATCAGTTTGCTCTTCTTCCCACACCTCTTCTTCTCCTTCCTACTTTTGCAACTGACAAGAACCAATGAGAATAATTACTCTAAGGCAGGTAATTCTCAGACCTCAGCTCAAGTTGCGCTGCTAAAGTCAACAGGAAGTGGTCTTCAAGTAGATTCCAAATATAACTTTTGAGCACTCTATTGGGTGTATCTTGTTTTCTAAATTACTTTCTTTTAGAGAATAAAAAATATTTTGGATATGTTATCTTAAGCCATATTGGAGGAATTATGAATTGTCTTTATCTTGTCTTGAGTTTCTCCAAAAGACTACCTCACTTTTCTTTAAAAAAAAAAATCCAGACATATTGAAAAGGTATAGAGATTAATAAAATAGCTACCTTAATATACATATCATGAGAAAGAAAACATTACGAATTCAGTGGCAGCTCTACTACCCTACTTCCTCCCTACCCCAAAGATAACTAGTATGCTGAATATAGTGTGTATAATTGTCACACAGTTCTCTATCTTGTTACTCCACACACATGTATCTCTTAAATGATACGGTAATTAATCTGTAGTATAGTATAGTTTCCTAAAATAACCTATCATATAGTTTTGCATATTATAATTTTTCTGTAAGTGCTATTAAACTGTATGTGCCCTACAATTATTTGGCTCATCATCATGTTTTTGAGATTTATGCATATTTACTACATGAAGTTTTAACTTGTTCATTTTTACTGTTACTAGTTAATATTTAATTGAAAAAATACACCATAGTGATTTTATTTATTTCCCTATTTGAGAACATTTGGTAATTTCCATTTGTTAGCACCTCCAAACAATGCTGCAATAGACATTATTGCAAATGTCTTTTAATACACATATGCTGTATATATCTCTCAGTTATATAGTAAGGGACAGAGTTGCTGAGCCGTTACTCTTCAGCTTTGGAAAAAAACAACTTCATAAGTTAATTTGGGAATCACTTTAAAGTACATAAAAAATTAATCTGAAATATTGAGGTGCTAGTCTGATTAATTTACATATATGTGCCCCAAAAGTCATCATTACCAGCACCAGAGGTTGATACCATGATTATTCACAGTTTTAAGAAAAGGAGACAGAGAGAGATTAAGGAAGGGGGTCAAATATATACTGACGGAAGGAGATCTGACTTTGTGAACACACAATGCAATATACACATATGACATCTTATTGAATCGTACACCTGAAACCTAATTTTATTAACCAATGTCACCCCAACAAATTTTAATTAAAAAAGAGGGTGCCCATGACCATAGAACTACTAGGAAGTGGAGCCTAGAATGTTAATTTGAGATAAAATTCCTCTACGGAGCTTATACTATTAATGGAATTTAGGATCTTGTTTTGAACTTAGCAGGCTACTAAGTAGAGATAAGGGTACAGGAAAGAAATAAAATTTCTGATTTTTTTTTTCTTTTTCTGGTTTTCACACATGAAGAACAAATTGGATGAACTTAACAAACGCCTCCACATAAAAGGATCTACAGAAGGTAAGGGGTTGATGGAAAAAGCAATCAAATAAGTTTTGTTTTCTAGTCTTCAAAAATTGAAGAGACTTGTTTACTTCAAAGTGTAAGCACAATATTTTTTAAAACTCAAATTTGGATTGAAAAATAACTTTAATATCCATCTGGCAAAGGATATTTTTTATTCTATGTACACAGATGCCAGCTGTGTCAGTCAGAAAAATTTTATACCCATTTTTATTTTTTTTTTAATCAATAGCTTCTAAGCCTTTTGGAAATCAAACATACCATTGTGTATCTGATGGGTCATATGTTAAGGTGCTGATGAGAACTTTTATGACAGGACCAGAGTCACAACTATAAATAACAGCAGCTGGTACCTATACTGTAGTTCACCTGCATGGAAAGTCAGTGTATATGTTGTGGGGAGAGAGAGAAGGAACCCAATCAGACGCCTTTTTCACATAAGGATCATCTTGAGCCCTACCTCTTCCTTGTCATTTATGTACAATGATAACATGCATGTATTAGTCAACTTCTGCAATCTTGGGATGATAAAGAAATCTCAGTGATTTGTACCGGAAAGCTGCCTGTCTTGCTCACATTTCAGTATGCTGGCTGTAGGCTAAGTGTGGCTCTGTCCCATATGCATTCATTTTGGAATCCAAGCAGAAGGAGCAAGCCCGAGCTGCACCATGCCCTTTTCGTGGCAGAACTGTGTCGTAGGTCTCAACACTTCTGCTTTCACGAAGTATTTGTCACTTCCACTCACAGTTCACTGGCGAGAGAACAGGGTCCATAAAAGCAATGGAATAGAGAAATATTTTTTCAACAAGGACACTGTCCTACAAGTCACATGGCAGTGGGTAGAAATATATAATCTTTTACAAAAGGGTAGTGAATAATTAAAAACAATAATGCAATCTACCCGCACAAGCCCTTTTTCCTGGTTTTGAAATTCCAGAGAATTAAAAGAAATTAGAAGAGGAGGGAAAAGCTTTTATGCATGTCATCACAGTAGATGGGATAGCATCTTGTAACAGCAAGGGAATGGCTAAAAGTTTATTAAAAAGTAAATAGAACTCAAGTACAGCAGCCTGAAGTCATGCAGTAGAGATGCAATAGTCGAATTCTCCCGAGAGCAATCTTTGAGTTATTAGCTTACATGTGGTTCTGTTTATCATATGTGCTGTTTCCAATCTGATTAAGTAAAGATTGAGGAAACCAGTAGAAGATTTTATTTATTTCTTTTCCCTCTTTATAAAGATCTTCATCTTCTTTCTTCTTCCCTTTCTGCATCGCCACCACCCCCCTTCTCTCTTTGATCACAGAACACACAGACTCTTCGGCATGTAATTGGATGACCACAGCTTTGAAGATAGGATTTAGTTGGTGGAAGGTACACAGATCCTTCATAAACTCTAGAAGTGATTTGAAATGTTTGACATCTAACCCCTAGTGTAATACAATGTCATTATAATCAGAAAAATTGGAATGTCGCCAGGATCAAGAGATGCAAAGTCCCATGACTGGAGTTTTTCAATTATACAGTCACCAAGGCAGAGAAATAAAACTGAGATGTTTCCCTTCTAAATGTCACTAATGAAATAGTAAATTATGATAACTTTACATTGACTCCCATGTTTTGGCTGATTCAAGCTCTGGCTCTTCCTGGTACTAAAACATTCCCATCTGGGGGAAAAAAATTCTGCATTTAGTTTGCTGGTGGCAGTATGCTCATGCGACAAAGCCAGTCCCACAACTCAGCATAAACAGCACCCTCAAACTTCTGAGTATGAAAAGAAGAGGTGTCTTCTAGGTGAATTACTGCCTTTCAGAGCTGGAAGGGCCTATAGTGAGTGACCACAGACATCCATTGCTCAGAGATAGACATAAGTGTCTTGTTTCAAGACAATTTACATGAATGAAACTTAAGGTTTATACATGTTCGTGGCAATGGACCCTCATGGGCGTTTGTTGAGTGCCTACCCTGAACTGGGAGCTGATTTCCTGGAGACATCCACTTCTGTCAGCTGTGTCATCGATAGTGCTCTGGATATGACTTCACACTGATGACATAAAATATTAGGGGAGGATCATGGTAGCACATTCATTGCCTTGGTCTGTTCGTGGCCTATTGGGATAGCCTTTAATGATACCAGAGAGACTTAGCAATTATTACAGGAAATAAAAATAATGATATATCATTGTCATATTATGTGTAAAGCATTTCCTAGTTTAGATTCTAGAAGATGTATAAACCTCAGTTTTCTCTCTCGTGTCTCTTGGTCTTTGTCTTCTAAAGGATCCTATCTCAGTCACTTCTTTAGCTATAAAGTGACATTTTCATGATCAGAGTTCTTTCAGGTCTTTATGGTGTTTCCTGGGTCATAAATCTAGACTCCCACCTGAAATATTCAATGTCTACTCCATTAGACTAGAACCTCATGAACTTGAGTCACTGTGTGTGTTGAGTGCACGTGCATGTTATGCTAAGAGTAATTGCTTCCCGTTTCTGGATATCTTTGAATATATATTGAGGCTTTTAAACCATTTCCTAGACCTAAAGTGCTATACAAATGTAAAGCTGTATTATTTGTATTCCTAGTTTTTTTTTTTAAGCATACCTGTAGGTAGCTTACGTAGGTGCTTCCCCCCAGAATATACCACATGCTATGAACATTCTGTTTGTAACATTCATATGTGGCTAATGTCATAGGCCATGCAACTATGCAAAACACACTTGTAAATGCTGTACATAACCGTATTGAAACAACCCAAGGGATATTTGAAGTAACAAAAGAGAGGCATATTAAATTAATCTTAGGCAATATTTTGTTATAAATATTTAAACCGTATAGAATCAAGTTTTTTCCTAAAATGAACAGAAAAATACATAATCTTCAAAAATAGTGATCTATACTGTTTGGTAAAGCCTTAATATTTCTAGATATGTAGTGAATTCTGGATCTTAATTGCATGACTGTTCTTGGTTCTGAATCACATATACTTAATGTCTTGGCAAACTTACTGTGCAATGAAAAGTCATTTTTTTCAGACATTGAATCAATGGATTAATGAATGAACAAAACAGAAAATTTTAATCTCTCATAGCAAACAATTCTGGCACTATAGCCAGGTATTCACTGTAAGAATAATTGCACTATTTATTTTTACCCTAGTCTTTATTTATGTTGCTATAAAAATGTCTTATATTTTCATAGGTTAACATACAATATTAACTTTGTGAAAAAAAGGAATTAAAAATCATTTTAACACCTGTATATGTTTGGCTCTGTCACATTTGAATAAGAAAAGTGACTTAAACACTGATAATTCTTGTTAACGTTAAAGCAGAATCTTAAATATGACTACAGTAGGAATCTCCTCTGTAGCTCTTTTGAATTCTGAAATGTTTCTCATTTTTGTTATTTCTGAAGATGTTAGTTGTGCTAAAGATGTTAGTTTTGCTAAAATGTTTCTGTGTGTGTTTTGGAGAAGACAGGAAGAAATCAATGCATAGTGTAATTGTTCATAATTTATAGTAGGATTCAAGATGAATTGAATGGACCAGACACTGAACTTTAAAAACCTTTACCTTCAAATATCCTTGCTGATACTGAAGTAGAACATACATACATACATATACATATATATATACATACATATATATATGTATGTATGTATATATATGTGACTGGCTTTACATATTTTGCCTCTGAACAGTGCAACATCCCAGTGAGATATGAGGCTCAGGGCAAGTTAAGTTACAGAATCACAGAATCTCTGTTATAGAATGACAGAGCTGGAAAGAGCTGAGATGAGATTTGACTCTGGTTCTATATGACACTAAAGTCCCTGTGCTTTCCAGTGAAAATGCTTCTTATTCTAGGGGTTGAAATAAAGAGACTATGTCAAGAGAGAATCTTGGTGCAAAATAGGGTTTGGAAGTTGGTTCTGAGGTACTAGATACTTTGATACAAATTGCTGTCCTCAGTAGTCACGACTCAGGCAAAGCTCATACCCACGAATAGCTGGTTCTTCATTGAGATGTGCCCTCCATTAGAATAACCTGGCAGTCAGCATTCAACTGTAGACTATTTTGAAAATGCTGAGAAGAATAATGGACAAGGAGGATGGAAGCCTAGATTCTGGGTGTTGCCATGTAGCTGAATTATCTTATACAAATCATGAACCTCCAGTTCCTTCTCAGTAAAGTAAGGATGATGTTGATCTACTTAGTCTACCTCTTAGGATTATAGTGGCAGCTCATATTAGGAGACTTGTTCTTTAGAGTTGTAAAGATGGCATTTTGAAAAATAGAACAAGCATTCAACAAGTATTTACCAAGTAGATATTATGTGCTTGGAGATAGGGATACAATCGTGAACAAAACAGATAAAATCCCTGTTCTTATTGTTATTTGTGAGATTTAACCAATTGATGAATTGTAAAATAGTGTTTTAAGGGTTGAGGTAAGAAAGGGTAGGATACTAAAAGAGGTATCAAATCTACTCCCGGAGGAGGTTGGCATGGCAGTCACTGTAGTAGGTACTTGCAAGGCAAGGTAAGAGATAGGATGCAGGAGAAAGAAAGACCCTGGGCAGAGATTTTGTGGTAAAATGTAAGAGCATATTATTATGGGAATGAACATTTTATAAAAACAAAAAGGGGAGATTTTCATGTAGGCACTTAAGTAAGCCAATTAAGCTGTGGGAATATGAATCAGGAAGCTGAGGAGGGAAAAGAAACAAACTCAAGTCTGGATGACCAAATTTTGGAAGATGAAAAGAGTGAGCGCTGGGCAAGTCTACACCACTGAAAAAGGTTTTGCCTCACAGTATTTTGCCAAATGTGGTATCTGAAGGAGAACCTTGGCATGTCCCCAAAATGCCAGAGACGATTGTAAACAGGAACTGGGACATGGGATGAAGGCCTTGTCTGGAATTCCATGGAGTAGCAACCTAACCTGGGAAGACATGGACTGTTCTAGACCCATCAAGGAATCAAGACAGACATATTTCAAAAGCAGAGGCAAGCAGGCTTGTTTCCAGGGTGGCTGGCCTTCAGATGAAGAGCTTATGTGTCCAAAGACTGAGATGCAGGTACACTCATGGGTCAAGTAGGGACATTTGCTAAACAGAAATGCAAAAGGGTGGCTTGCCCACGATGTCGTTAAGAATAGCAGAGTTAAGCCGTGACCAAGAATCTGTGGTTCTTTGATACTTCAATAAACTAAAAAAGGAAAATCGAAATTTTGATACTGGATTTTAAAGTTTGTGTTTCTTACTGCAAAGATGATGTCACCTCTTTGTTAGATAAAACTATGATGCTTCAGGGATACCCAGGGAGATTCTTTGGGTTATTTGGGGAAATTGGTTGGGTTTTAGGAAACTGTCGAAACCATTGCATTGTTTTATTTTTCATGCCATAAATGAACAGTTAATAACTGAGAAGAAGTTAGTTGTACAATAATATATTTGTCCTGCAGCTATGTGCCAAAAACTGCAGTTGGAAGCTATAAAGTGCACATTTCCTGAAGAAAATTGAGTCTATACATGCAGAACAGAAGAGTGAATAGAGATAGGTAGCTAAATTGGAGGACTCTTTCAGGACAAAGTGAATCTTAAGATGTCTCTTCCACTTATGTCCCCTCACTTCCTCTCCTCATGTCTCTTCCATGAGGGCTGAACAATGTGATCATATTATTTGCCATCTGCCATCTATTTTTTGAGTATGGAAAGAGGCATTGTTAACCATTATGCTAGAGTGACAGGCATAAACTGGGATGTGGGTTCCCCCTGGCTTAGCTTCACATGTTCTGTGGGGACTGTACTGATGCCAATAAATGAGGAGGACTAGAGAGGAAGCCAGAGTTGGTGGAGTCTACAGATTGTCCAAGATTATTATTTGGTGGCTGCTCTAAAGAGGAGTATTGCATGGAGAAATGTGGCGGCTGTTCTGTTGTCCCTTCATGGAATAGATTAGATGCTAGGTTTGTATTTGAATTTGGAAGAATGTGTTTGATAAGCATTAAAACTTGAACAATAAAAAGAAAATAGCTTCTCAAAGAATTTTGATACTTCTGCTTCCAGCTGAAACCAGGAAGTTCAGAGGCAACAAAAATGAAAACAAGGAAAACGTTAATGGAAATTTTGAACCTAGAAAAGGTTTGGTTTGAGTTTCGAAGGAAAGTCTGACTTGGTTTACTGCCCCCAAGTACTACTGTTATGATTTGCTGGCTTTTTATTTGTTCATTATATTTCTTTTATATAATGTTATCATATTATGTTCTGATTCTTAGGGATGGGTCCCCAAATTTGACAGCTTAACCAAGGCATTTACTGCAGTGCTGAAGCCAAACTACCCAGAACAGGCTTGTGCTGTACCAGTGTGGGCCGCCTTGCCTCAAATCTGCAGTTCTACTTGGGGAGGGTCTTGCAAATTATCCTACGAAGAGTTTCCTCTGTTACTTGCATAGAATGGTAATACTTTAATTAAAGCAACATGTATAAATAATTTAATAAGTGATTGCCAGAACTGATTTTCTCTAATAAAAATAATCATAAAACTTTTTTTTTTTTTGATTATCGTTTAGGGAATTATGCATTGCCTACAACTCAATACCTCAATCTTTAAATATTTTGGTCCGTAGGACCCCAATTTCCAAGAATCTATGGAAGTTCTGACTTTAGCCTATCCAAAATGGGCAGCTCAAGCTCCAGCCATTTATTGTGGGTGTGGAATGAAAGTTTGCATACTAAACTCCCATCTCTTCTTAAAAGAGTAAGGTTTCAGATCTCTTATTTTTCCTAAAAGGAGAGCTTTTTCTTGGAGGTCTGATTCTACATTCTGGGGTCTTAACTGAGTTCTTTGGTAACTAGAGACCTCCCCTCTTCTGTATTTAAATGACACTCTTGAATTCCAATATATTTTATCTATACATGTTCCTTTAAGATCCTACTTAAAGAGTTTTCCTCTGTGTGACAAAGCTGCTTACTTTAAATGCTCATTACTACTCACTGTTTATGCTGAAGTAATGCATATTTGAGTTGCTGTTTGCAACTAATGATCAAAGGGTGCCTTCCTCTTAATTAAATCATCAGTTAATTTGATGAACCTTTTCAGGGGTCAAATGAATTCTACAAAAATCAATCCTATTGACTTCTCATTCAGCTGAATCCTTTCAAAATTTACTAATCATGGTTTTTCCTCCCCATACAGATTAAAATTCTTTGTAACTGAAAAAAGGCATTAAAATAAGTATGACATTTATTTTACATTATAGTTTTGGCAACTGTAAGCCTTGACCCATGCTTAAGTGATCAGATAAACCACAGAAGTGTTAGGAAAACTAACTTGATTAAATTAAGGAGAAGGAGCTCTACATTATTAATAAGCAAACAAGCAAATTTTGGACAACTGGATTCTCTTCCAATATTTAACAATTGATATAAAGGTTAATTTGTGTTTTAACACAGTTATTTTTTCTTTCCTAGAGAGACACCTCCTCTATGGACGGCCTGCAGTGCTTTCTCGGAATAGATATGATATTTTATATCATACTGACTTTGAAAGCGGTTATAGTGAAATATTCCTGATGCCACTGTGGACATCATACACGGTTTCCAAACAGGTCGTTGAGGAAACTGGGTTTTATAAAAATTCTTAATGTGTTAATTTAATAATTACTTGCTTAACAGAATTTTGTCTTAGAAAAGATTTTAATTTTTCCTGATTAAAAATATTCAGTGTTGGATCTATTGCATGATATTTTAAACTAAACTTTATTCCATAGTGTAATAACTTCATGGTAATATGTTAAATATTGAAAGGCTCCTACTAATTCTTTTAGTTTTTTTTTACTCTCCTTGGTGTAGGCCAATAGTTACAGAGCCCACCAAGATTCGTTTGTTTGTTTTAATAGACTTTAATTTTTAGAGCAGTTTTAGGTTCATAGCAAAATAAAGTGAAAAGGACAGAGTCCCCATACACTACCCCCCCACACACACACAGCCCCCCTGCCCCCACTATCAGCATCCTGTCTGTTTTTTAATAAAAGCTTTATGTTGGAGTTTCAGTTTTGATGGAGATGAGATAGGTAAGTTTCTATCAAGAATTAGAAAAAATCGTTTGGCAGTTGGGAATGTGTTTTTAATTTCTGGATGCAAATGAGTACTTCCCCTACCCCAAACACAGCTCCTTGTTAATGCGTGCTGTGTGCATGTGTGTAAGCACTGGCACGTGCAATATGCATGCAGTCTTCCTTTTTATAGGGTATATGTCTGTATAATTTCTCAGAGTGTTATTTTTTCATCTTCTGTAGAATTCTATTATTTCAACAGTGGGATTTCTGCTTTATATTCTGCTTTCTATATTGTTTTATTTAAGACATTATCAAGTGAGTTCCGCTGCTAAAGAAAAATAAGAGTTTGAAAATTACTGGCTTGCCATATTTAAAACTGAAGCGTTTTTACAAAAATGTTTTTAAGGAGTCAGAATGTGAGAATATGAGCTACAGTAAAAGCTAGAGGGGTTTTGATTCTGGCTGTTTGTAACAGAGCAATCTGGTTTCAGTATTTCCCTGTTGGTTTGACATTGTCTTTGCGATGACGCTACTGAATTCCTCTGACTCACCATGCAGGCTGAGGTCTCTGGCATCCCCGAGCACTTGACCAATTGTGTCCGGCCTGATGTCCGTGTCTCTCCGAGTTCCAGTCAGAGCTGTTTAGCCTACAAAAATGATAAACAGATGTCGTATGGATTCCTCTTCCCTCCTTGTAAGTTACAGAGTATCAGGATCTGATCATCTTTGAGAGATGTAATTTTGTAGAGTGTAGAGTGTGCAACTTGGTATTTAGGACCCAGTGGTTTGCAGGTTTTCTTCAAAATGAGTGCTCCAGAGATCGAAGAGATGAACATCTATGGGATCCTTCCAATATTGGCCAGAAAAGAGACCAGCTTTTATAAATTCTCTTCTCCAGGGGAATTCTAAAGTGCAAGGGAATATTCTTTGCACCCCTCACATCATTCATTGAGAATCTGAAAGTGAAATGGTAAATTATTAAGAGATGAATCATTTAAATAATACCATATAGATGATCTCTTAAGAATATATGAAACCCTTTAATTATCTCTCATTACTTTGATGACATTTTTTTAAAGTTCAAAATTACACTAGTGAAATCAAATACTTATTTCCATAATATTTATTAGACCCAAGACTAGGTAGGAAGAAAAAGCATTGTAAAAATTTTTTGAGAGAGAACTATTGAGTGAAATAAAGAAATTGAGTGGGAGGGGAAGTAGGAAATTCTATTTAAAGGAAGGCTTGAGTAGGAATAAAAAAGTAGATCCATCCACCTCTTGATGTTTGGACCATTTTAGAAGACCGATTTTTTTTTTTAATTGATAGAGGTTTGGGTAAGTAATGACACTGTTTTCTTAATGTTTAGATCTGAGCTCTTCAACAGAAGCTAAGTATGATACATTCCTTATAACCAACATGGTCCCAATGTATCCTGCTTTCAAACGTAAGTCCAGTATTTACGTAGTAAACTGTTTATGAAAAAAAAAACATTCTAAATTTGCTACTTACCTTTTCTTACTCTGTACTACTTTTCGTATTTAACCGTTATAATTTTTGAAGACCTTTCGTGTTAGTTAGTTCAAATTATGAATCTGTGAGGACAGTTGTCAGATTCTTCATCCATTATTTATAATTATGAAATAATCACAAGAAATGACCCAGATCATGAACTAAACCAAGTTTGTGTTTTCTATCTAATCTGGTGTTCCTTTTATTTCAATGTTCATTGTATGACTGGTTAAAAAGGGTCTTTTCTGTATTTTAGAGGTCACTTGACATTCAACAGCATCCATATTTACTTATTGGATGGTATAATAAAAGCTACTAGCACCTCCCTCTTTTTGGGTGATGATGGTGATGATGAATTTTGAATGTTGACACTGAAACCCCTATAAGAGCTGGATTGCCTTCTGAATCATCTGAGTATTAAATTAGTTTTAGAGCTGTACAAATTATCTTGGTTTCTTTGAACACTCATAATTTCTTTGTACATGACATAAATATTTATGGTTGATAGTGATACTATGAATGGACAGGCACAATGAGCCCCAGGCCAAAAGTTGAATTCTAGTCCCAGGAGTGTGACCTCTAGCTATGTGAACATAGAAATGCCATTTAAACTCTCATTTGTAAAATTAAGAGATTTGATTGCATGATATCTGTGGTTTATATATAGGTTTATAATTTAATTTTCCAATGACCAAAACAATTCATTTTCTATTTCTTATAACAAAGAATCCATTCATTCACCCATCCATCCATCCATCCATCCATCCATCCATCCATCCATCCATGTATTCAAACATAGAGAAAGCATTAGGGAGTGGCTTTTGCTTCCCTTTAGTTCATTTAGAGTGAGCAAACCTATATGCTTATAGGGAAGGTAGGAAAAAGAGGCACGTCTACCTACTTGGTAAAGGAGACTTGGGCTGTGTTACAGGCCTCTCAGGGCTGAAATAAAGTCTCAAAATAGGATTCATAGGAGCAAATGATTGTGGAATGTCATCTGGAGTGGCAGTCCTTCCCAATTTAACATTGGTGAAATGGCCAGCGTGGTTTAGAGAAAAAAAAAATATTTATTTGATGTCCTAGGGAAGTAAATGGAGGTTTATTCAAAGGTAGGATTTATTGCCTATGAGTGAAAAATTAAAGTATGTTCTTAGAAGGAGGTTTCCTGGTTTCTTCTCAGGCCCAATTGTGAAATGTTTCAGAGAGCCACATAGATACATTTGTCATAATATTGCATGAAATGCAACTTCATTTAATTTCCACAAATCAGGATTTCCTGAATTTTTTATTCTTCACAGATGCCTTATGACCAAGCAGTAATACAGGAAACAGTCCGTGCCACCCTGAGGCTGGAGTGGCAGAAGGCCTTACACAGAGGGCTCACTCTTCTTCACTAGGAGATGGCTTTTCACATGCTGCCTCTCTGTGGGTTGGGCCTTTTGACTGTTCTCATTGTTGTTTCTTTCCCTCATCCCCTCTCCAGTTTTTATGCTTAAGTTAACATTCGAACTTCTCTCTCACTGTCCTCCTTTCTTTATTGCAAATAATTATCTATAGCATTTTGGCTTTGGTGGCCTGTTCTTTCTCATTCAGAGTGGAGTATCAGAGGGTATAAAGAGGAGTTGAAATACTACGAGAAAAATGGCCAAGTACTTTTTACTAAGGGAAGGTAAGAGGTGATAACACTTCAACCTCATAACACCCATGTAGGATAGAGCACAAGTCGAATCTAATATATCAAAATCAACTCATTGTTTGCCTTTTCTGTCCTCTTCTATGATTCCCTTCTTTTGCCTTTCTCCTTTTTTCCATCTTGCTCCTCTCCTGCTCCTCTGATTGGCCATAATATAAATTGGAGCTGGAGTAGACAATTAAGTCTTCTCCAGCAGATGACCTTGAGACTGAGAAGTGAGTAACAGAGGAGAAACCTGACATGCACAGATCAGGATGTGAGTTTTCCAGGTAAAAGGAAGAACAAATGCAAAAGCTTAGTTGGAAACAAGTTTGGCTAGGGTGGGGACAGGAAGAAAGCCATCTATCTGAGGGGAAAAGGGAAGGAAGTAAAACCAGGGAGGTGGGGGAAGAAGGGGACACAGTGAAAAGTCGGGATTATATTCTAATTACTTACAATGAGAAATCATCTGGAGTGTTAGAAATGGGTGTTGGGGGAGTATATTACAGAAATTTATGAAGTAAAGAATCTGTTTGGCTACTGTATAGGGCATGGGCTACGGGAAGTAGGAGTTTCATACAGGGAGCCCAGGAAGTAGTCTTTTGTAGTAGTTCATTTCAGAGAGGATAGTAACTTAGAACAGAGTAGACACAGTAAAAACGGTGAGAAGTGGTTAGATTGCATGACTGGGATGTATTTTGGAGGTGGCACTGTTCACACGTGTATGAAGTAAGAAGAGAAATCAGGGATGACTCTGAGGATTTTGACCTGAATATCTAGGTGAGTGCGAGTGCCATTAACTACGATAGAGAAGCCAAAAGTTGGAGCAAGGTTAATAAGGAAAATCAATAATTCTGTATGGATTATTTTTTGCCCTACATGATTCCTAGGTATTCAAGTGGAACATGAGATGGGTGGTTGGATAGCATGTCTAGAGCTCTGTGGGGTCTGGAAACGTAATCTGGGGAATCAGCATATCTATGAGATAATAAAGGGAAAAACGTAGATTAAAGCCTCTTTTCAATTTCTCACAAATGCCGTACTTCCTCTTTCGTACATACTGTTCCTCCTGTGTGATATCTCTACCTCTTTGCCTAGGAAATACCTACTTAACCTTCAGTTCTCAGCTCAGTTACTTCATCTGTAAATACTTCCCTGACTTACTGGGCTAGGGTAAACTCCCCTACCAATGTCTCCATCTCTTTCTCTTTTCTGGCTCATAAATGACACACACACACAGCTACTGCTTTAGGATGGATCCTACTCAAGAATCACTACAGTGCTATTGTTTCTTGGCTTGTGATGTTTGGCTTGTAGAATGCATCCAAGAGAGAATTTGGCCCAAGCAAGGAGTTTTGTTCATGAGGAACTAATTTTGTCTTTGCACAGGAGTCTGGAATTATTTCCAAAGGGTGTTGGTGAAGAAATATGCTTCAGAAAGGAATGGAGTTAATGTGATAAGTGGACCAATTTTTGACTATGACTATGATGGCTTGTATGACACACAAGACAAAATCAAACAGTAAGCTTTTCATTTCCAATCAGTGGGCGTTTTTAAATTCCAAGATCTCACTCAAGACTATTTTCTCAAACATTCATGTACTGGAGAAGAGCTGATACCACTTCAATCTTTTGCTCTTTGAATCTCCTTATGATTCTTTTAGACCTTTGATGCAGCGTGACATTGGTGGTTGAAATAGAATTGGGTTTTGTGGCAAATAAATGCACTCTTCCATTCCAGGAAAGATAATGTATCAAATGATTTTTAAAAAAGATTGTCATTTATTTTTTAACAACACTTCTATGGGAAGATGGTAATTTTCACCTAATCTTCGTTATTTGGGGGCCTTTTAGAATCCCTTAGATTTTCTGAATTGGTACATCTCAATAGGAAATTGCATATAGACTTTGGCTGTTGGGGAGATAATACAGTAAAAACACTGTGTTCACAAGGACCTTACACTCTGATGGAGAAAGCAAGAGGATAAAAATACAACAAATTCATAATCTCATCATTTAATTTTATACATGCATGAAATGATCCAAGCAACATAAAATACGAGGGTTTAATTTTTTCCATATAGATAACTAATACAATAGAAGTTATCTTATTTCCTTCTTAGTCATTCATAAGAGAAATTTCATTTTAATTGCACATTTATTTTATTGCTGGCCATTGTAGTTTTTAGCCCAAATTATGTTAGCTCAATTACAATTTCAATATTTTGAAAATGATTAAAATTAAGATAATAGAAAACGAGGTGAGGAATTGTGATTTCTGTACTTTATTCTACTGGGAAATACTTTTTTATAACTCTAGCTCATTGCTATTAGTCAGTCTTTCGTATTTTCTCTAGTACGTGAATTCTCTATACCCAGTTCAGGCTCTCGCTGGGCTTGAAAGGGCTGTACTCGCTCTAGTTTCAGTGTCTCCTGTCTCTGGTCTATTTTATACAACTCTATGATAAAGTTGTCTCCCTAAAACAGAAGTCTCATACTAATATTCCCTAGCATGGAAACCTTCAGTGGAGTGTTGCTGTCTAAACAGTAATGCCCAAACCCCACAACTCGGCACTGCGAATCCTCCATAGTTTGGCTTTTGTTGACTCTTCCATCCTTATGTTTCTACTACATCCATCTATTAATCATATCCAGCACCCAAGTCTTATGTTGGGCTGTTTTCTTTCCTTGGAATATCTTTTTTTCACTCTACCAGATTGAGAGAGGGTGATTTCAGGCAGCAAAAACATGTTCAAAGATTCAGAAGTGAGCTAGTGCTTAGAAGAGAAAAATGACTGAGTGGGAATAATTTTAATGAATTTTAATGACCTAGGCAATATTCATTGGTCACCACTTAAAAAAGAAAGCTACCACATCAGTTATAATTTATTTGACCTTCCTGTTTCAGGTACGTGGAGGGCAGTTCCATTCCTGTTCCAACTCACTACTATAGCATCCTCACTAGCTGCCTGGATTTCACTCAGCCTGCCGACAAGTGTGACGGCCCCCTCTCTGTCTCCTCATTCATTCTTCCTCACAGACCTGACAACGAAGAGAGCTGCAATGTGAGTTCAAAAGAGTCTTTTAGGATTTGCTTACGTAACTCATCTTTATTTCTCAACTTATATTTCTACTATTGAACCAGAGCACACTTATTGTAAGACATTTGAACTATACAGCCAAGTGGAAAGAACAATGGACCCAAACAAAACCTTACTTAGTACTTGGGAAATGTGTGTTTTAATAGCTTTTTATTGTCCAATGTAAGAATGTGTGTGTGTGTGTGTGTGTGTGTGTGTGCGTGCGTGCACGCACGCATGTGCATTTAACATAGTTCTATTTATGTGTTCAATTTTGATAAATGATAAAAGTGTGCAAATGCTTTTAGTTTTGCAAAAGACATATAGATTTTATAAAAAGAAAGAGGAAAGTAGCAACATTTTGGTAATTGTTGAAACTGGGTAAGAATTCATGGGAGCTCATTCTATTATTCTCTCTACTTTTGTGGATGTTTGAAATTTCTGTAAGAAAAACATTTTAAAAGACACACATAGAGAAATACATGCTTTACAAATCAGATTTTCATCTGATACTAGTTATGAGGGCATATATAACAGGTAGCCCCGTTCTCAAATAGCACAGATGACTCCTGATTCACTTTTTCCTACATGGAGGCAGGATGGCATGATGAGACACCCCAGGCAGGTAGACGGGAGACTTGCTATGTGCTCCCAACCCTGAACTAATTCTGCACTCAGGTACAGATCACACAATTACTCCAGGTCTCTTTGATGTGGTAGAAAGTCTGAGCTCCAAGGCGATGTTAGAAGTAATAGTCTTTATGCTTTTGTTTCATTTAACAGAAGGAGCAGGGATAAAATCTACAAAGAGAATTCTTAGTCAACAAGCGCTACTCAAATTCCCAGATTGGATAAGGTACTCTGAGAGAAGCAATGGTGTGCTAATTAGTCACTACTTAGGCAGCTTTCAGTGCTGGGGAGCAAATGAAACAGGTATAGAAATTGCTACACTTAAAGGTGGAGTGCTGGGAGAATAGCTTCAACGAAAATCATCAGCTTCCTGGGCAAGGTAGCTCTGAGGCTATGGCTTCAGTTGTAGGCGAAGATGGAGGCTGTGAATATCCAAGGCAAAACAGGGATTGTGGGGGGAAGAAAAAGAAAGTTGAAATATGGCTAAGAAAGCTAATTATGTTTGGTCAGAATATTGGAAATGAGGGGAATAGAGGGAGATAAGGTTTTAGAAGTTGCTTGAAATCAAATTAAAAATAAAAGAACTAGTAATAATATTCACAGTAGCAGTAGTTGTAGTGGTTGTGACCATTTATTATGTGTGACTCCCCCAAGTACTGTACAGGTCCTCTACATATATTATTTCTAATCATGTAATTACTCTATGGGGCAGGTATATATATTCTTCCTATACCCCCACCTTTTTTTAAGGTATTGAGAAGCCTAGAGTGAATAAAGAGAAAGTGTTACATGGTTGCCTGGTTAGTTAGTATGAGAGCAGAACTTTAGATTCAAAGCTTCTGACTCCAAAAGCCTATCGTCTTTAAACTGATCAGATTTCCATAGTGGAACCTTGGGGCCTAAGCAATTTTTTCTTATCGCACAGGCATTAGAAAGCCATGGAAAATGTTTAAGCATAAGGGCAACATTTTAGGCTTTCCTTTAGGGAGATAAATGAGAATTGGAGGAGATCAAACATGGTGCTTAAAGGGCTTTGGCAAGATTCACAGAATTGAGGTAACAACTAGGACTGGGGTTGCGATCTTAGAAGTGTGAAGAGAAGGGTGGAAGGCAGCAATAGTATACCAAAAAGATCAATAAGATCTTATAAATAATTGGATGGGAAATGGAGAAGTAAAGGAATGGTAACATATGAGTAAGACAATTTATTGGCTTAACCTCAATTTTTTTTTTACATTTTTAAAAGTTAAATTTATTGGAATGACATTGGTTAATAAAATTATATAGGTTCAAGTGTACAATTCAATAATTCATCACCTGTATATTGCATTGTGTGTTCACCATCCAAAGTTAAATTTCCTACCCTCTCCATATACTTGACCCCCTTTACCCTTTTCTACCTCCTCCCCTCCCCGACTTTCCTTCTGGTAACCACTAAACTGTTGTCTGTCTATAAGTTTTTGTCTGTCTTGTTTGTTTGTTGCTTTCAGTTTTATATCCCACATATGAGTGGAATCATATGGTTCTCAACTTTTTTTGTCTGATTTATTTCAATCTTGACTGTTTGTAACCACAAGAGTAACAAATGCTGTACTGGGGGATGTAATGCCTCTGTGTTGGTACATAATATACTTTATTTGAACTTCAATTTTCCTAAAAACTTGTGAGGAAATAAAATTTTGGCAGAAAAATAAACACATATGTTATGGAGTGAAATTCAAAATTGCCATGCATTCTTAAGGTAAAGCAGAGACTACAAAGAACATTTGATTCCTAATAGTCCATTTAAGGTATACTGAGATTCCTAGGGAATACACATTGAAGTTTCTCTGTTGTTAGGAGAATTGGTGATGGGAGAGTTTGAAAATGTTCCAAATTCAGGTCAAAGCAGTTCTGTAGTTTTTGTAGACAGACAAAAACTTATAGACAGAGTTTTCAGCTGACAAACGAAATTCACTAATGCGTCTTCCTCTCCTTCTCGGTTCCTGACTCTACAGAGAGCTTTGAGGTATTCCATATGCAGTTCATGGTCAGCATGCTTCTTACTGAAGAACCCCATATCTATGTAGAAACCTGTCCTTGCTTTGAAGTTCCCTTTAAAACTGAAGGGACTTGAATTCACAAACTCAGCTGGGAAAAAGTCAGGGAGAAAAATCAGATGAACAGTAAATTCTCATAGCAAGAAAGAAGTTCATGCATTGTGCTTTTGTTTGTATTAATCTTCTAAGTTGTTTATTCTGAAAGTTTTTCCTTTCCTACCTCCCTTGGTGCACATGGACTTTTATTTGAATTTTATTCATTTTGCATTTGACACTAGAGTCTCCCTCAGCAAATACTTCCATAGATTGCCAGTCAACATCAGGCACAAGACAGTTTTTTTTTTTTTTCACATGTAGCATGGCCAGTATTTCCTAGTGACTAATTGGTCACTAGATTTTAGCATGCAAAAACCAGGAGAGACTGTCCCTCAAATGAGTTTGGCAAATCATTTCCCAAATAAAGAAATAGAAAAAGACAGATTTCCCCCTGAATTCTTATAATCCCAGCTGACCATTATTTAAATTATGAAAACCTTTTCACCCCTTGTCCACACATTCAATTGTTGCATTTGCAAAGGAAAAATTATACTTACTGTCTGTTGAAAATCAAATAAGTGAGTCGAATATGAAAATTCTCCTAAAATACAGCTTCATGCTTACTTTGCTTACTCTGAGGGGGTCCTAAGAGGTTTGGAGACCTCCTACTTCGTTAATTATATGGTCACACTGAGGATTGGTCAGTACCGTTGTGGGTAGAGTTATATTTAGGTCTTTCCTTTCCTGTGAATCGCAGAGATCTCGGTTAGCTTGGGTTAGAAGGGTGGGGCATGGAGGGTTAAAATCCTTACTTCTCCAGCCTCCAAAGCAATTTCTTCCCATTTCTTCATTTTGCCTAGGATGGCCAGGCATCAGTTTCCTGAACCAACACCCTCATGGTACATATTTAGCACTGGCACAAGCTGCTGTAGCTCCCTGTCCAGGACAGTGTGGGTTGGAGCTTTCCGAGAAAATCCATTGCAGGTTCTTGGGCTTTGGTGGGTAGTTCATTGAGACCACTAGCGGGAAAAGAGCTGGATGGGGGCTTGTCTGAACGTTCTCAGCCCTGGGACATGCAGCCACCCTTCAGCTGGTAGAAAGATTTTTGGGAGCCATTATAGTTTAGGGGGCATTTGGGAATAAAATTATGTTCAAAGACCCGCCTGCTTCATGTCTACTAATGAAGGTAGACATTTCCCCAGAATTCTCAGGGCCCACAGGTCTCATTCTTTCTTTCAACTTCAAAAGTGAAAGAAGATGTTTTTAAAATGCAAAGGACTGATTCACCTGCGTTGCTTTTTAGTTTCAACTGAGACATGAAATAGATTGTTTGGTGTGGGACATCCGAATGTCCTTCATCTGGGATGTGTGCCACTGAGGCAGTTCTTGGCAAGTAGCTAAGACAGGAGGAGAGTTTCTTCCTTTTTTCCTGTGTTGATGTTTCCTTATTTTACCTTGTATCCCCCTTCTTCCTTCCTCCTCTTCTTTCTATCTCCCAAGGAGCTGTGGCAATAAGGATTATTATCTTTGTGAACCAAAGGAGAAACCGAAGCCTAGAGGGTCAAGGAGCTTGACCGAAGTCTCATAGCTCAGAAGAGCCACAATTCTAATCCAGGCCTCATGGGCCCCCAAAACGCCAGGAGTGTCACTGAGCTGCTTCAAGTCAAACTCATTATCCAAATATCAATTCATTGCAATGTGATAGATGATGTTGTTGGTGTAGCGGGTTCATCGGAAAGACTGGGAATGCACACGCATAATTTTGTGCATTGGGCACAAGCTCTTCACTTTCCTGAAGAGGCAGAAGAGCATTCCTAATTGCTTGTGCTCTGTGCTCAATATTGCAGTTTTACAGTGGGGAAAAGAAACAAAGTACTGACTTGTCTAGGACCTTTGGTTTTCCTAATTTTGATTTATGTTCTGAGAACCTCTTGAGTCAAATGCCCTTTCACACCGCATGTCTCGTTTGCTTGCTACAGCGAATGCTGTTGAAAATGTTTACAGCCAACGGCAGGTCTATGTGGCGCATCACTGACAGGGGCGTGGCAGAGTGGCAGGAGGGACAGGGAGAAATAGCACTCGTTGGCTTTGGGTGCTGGAGTGCGCAGAGGTCATTTACGGAGAAAATTGACCATTCGGAGAACTGCTCTGGAAAATCCTGCCTCGTATTGTTTTCTGTTTCCATTGCAGAGCTCAGAGGATGAGTCAAAATGGGTAGAAGAACTCATTAAGATGCACACAGCTCGGGTGCGGGACATCGAACATCTCACCAGTCTGGATTTCTTCCGAAAGACCAGCCGCAGCTATCCAGAAATTCTGGCCCTAAAGACATACCTGCATACATATGAGAGCGAGATTTAACTTTCTGATCATCTGCAGTACAGTCTTGTCAACTGGTGTATATTTTTATATTGTTTTGTATTTATTAATTTGAAACCAGGACATTAAAAAAAAAGTTAGTATTTTAATCCTGTACCAAATCTGACATATTACGCCTGAATGACTCCACTGTTCTCTAATGCTTGATTTAGGTAGTCTTGTGTTCTGTGTAGAGCTTGTGATAAATACTGCAGCTTGCATTTGTAGTGGGAGCTTCTAAATGGTGCTGCAAATTTGATATTCGCATTGAGGAAATATTAATTTTTCAATGCACAGTCACCACATTTAGTCCTGTACTGTATTGAAATACTGATTTTGTAAAGTTGCATTCATTTACTGTTAATTATGACAGACATATTTAAGCCGTATAGACCAATCTTAAACATAATAAATCACACATTCAGTTTTTTTCTGGGTTTTTTTTTTTTTTGCCTTTATTTCACTTTTGGATTAGAGTTTTTACTTTTTGTGTATTCATGCATGAAAGGCATACATTCTGTGTGGGGCCCTCTTCCTAGTCGAATGTAGTTCCCACAGCCAAAGGGGCGTCCATCATATTTAACTACTGTGGCCTGGTTGGGATAGTTTAGGTCCGTATCTATGGGAAATCAGAAGGCCAGAGGGAAATAGAAACCAGAACTCCTGAATACCCTCTCTTGCCTATCTCTTGAAAAATATTTGGAAGTTTGGAAGAATAGTTTCTTTTGATCAAGTTAGTTCAAAGCTCTAAGTATTAGACTCAACTAAGACAGCTTTAAGCATATATATTCTGTATAAGGTACCAACTTAAGTATTAGACTCAACTAAGACAGCTTTAAGCATATATATTCTGTATAAGGTACCAACTTAAGAACCATGGAGGATAAAAGAGAACTAAGTGGGATGAGATGTAGACATAAAAATTGTAATTAACAAATCAAGGTAGATGAGAAATGCCAAGTAAAAAGTGCTAGTCCTAATACAAAATGACAGAAGGGTCCAACTGGTAGGTAGGATGATTTCGTATGGACACAGTTATGGCTTTAAATAATAATGAATCATGGAGTAAGGAAGTCATTCAAACAATTTCAGTCTTCCTGATTGTGTCATTGGGAAAGACTAACCTTACTGTTTTCATATCTATAGCAGTTGCTAATATTTTGTTTTCATTATGTTAATTTTTATGGTTGTCCCTTTTACGGTCAGTGAAATGGGCTTTAAATTTCCATAAATTTTCTTTCAAAAATAAATTTGTGTAAGAAGGAATACATTGTGTCATAAAAAACACAACAAACATAGGATGGATAGTACTATTTGTGAAATCATGAAGGTAGTAAGGGAAAAACATGTTTGGGGAACAGCTATAGGAATATGTTGGGAGAAGTGAATTTGGTAATACTAATGATAACTATATCAAGCAGCCACTGTTCTAGGCATGCCTCTGGCACTTCATATGCCTTTTCTAAATGGAAGTGAGAAGCTCAAGAAAGATTTTATGGAAAGGGGAAGAACAATGATGGGAATGGAGAAGAATGCTTGAAATAGGCTTTATAGTTTGGGGTAGGGTGAAAGCATGGTAGAGCTGAGTCAGAATATGACCATTCTTTATTTAATAGTCAATAATGTTTCACTGAGCATCTGCTCTATGCCAGTACCTATACTTGCCATTGGGATAGAACATGGTTCTTGATGTCATAGAGCTTGCACTTTAATGGGAGAAAGAGACCCCATCAAATATCCCCATAGTTTAGTTGGCTATATGTGCTTTGAGATAATTAAACAGTGACAAGAAAGTGGAAAGAGAAGAGCCTTGTAGATGACATTACCGCCAAGACTTGGAGGATAAGAAGAGCTGGCCTCAAGAAGAATAGGGACAAGAAGGGAGACCATGGCCAAGGACTGGGGTTGGAAAGATCTTGGAATGTGTGATGGTCTGAAAGAAAACAGGTATGCCTGAATGCAGTGGCTGGGTAGGTAGGGGACAGGTCACTAGATCCTTATAGGCCCCACAGAGGCATTTGAATTCCATGCTAAGTACAATGGAAAATAATTGAGAATTCTCAAGCAGCAGTGTGACAGAATCTAAGATTTCAGTACACCAACTTTGAGATGCAATAATTACATAGTATGCTCTAGATATAATTCTATGTAGAATGCACCTGGTAAGAGAGGGTCCACCTATTAGGTGCTATAGTTCTGTCTCCTGACAATAGAATTACAAGGGGAAAGGGATAATTCTATTTTTCTTAAGAGTTGCAAGCTCCTTGCTTAGTTATATCACCTCAAATTGAACTCTTTTCAAAATAGATTACGCCCAAGGCTTTTGGGGAGAGCAGCTGCAAATTTAGTTGAGTGCTGCTCCTCTATTTTTATCCTTAGGTCAAGTCTTTCCTTAATTTTCTCATAAATAAACTCCATACCCAGAGAGAACATCAGCCACTGTATATTTCAGGTGAGTGGCTTTGCAGATAAACACATGTCATTAATTGTGGGGTTATTTATGAAAGTCTCTGAATGGATAGGGACTCTATTAAAATGAGGTCTGGAAGACTATTTTAACTTGAGGTATTTATCTTCTGTTTTTTTTTCTCTTTTTTTTTCTTTTCTTTTTTTTTTTTTATATTGAGACCTTGGTCCATTCATGCTTTCATTGAGCTAGTTGCCAACTGCTTGCTAGCATGGTGGTCTTGTTCTGGTGGATGGATTCAGAAACTGCCTCTCTAAAATGAGCTCATTGTCAACAGTGTAAACCAGGAAAGCAGCCACAGAGTTTCCCAAGGGCAAAAACATTCTGAATGGTTTTTAGGAGAGTTGACTTTTTTTTTTTTAATCTCTGAAGAAAAGTAATGTTTGGTGCCCATGGGGTTTGCCTAACTCCTCAGGAGCCCCCAATTTCCAGTTCTCGTTATTCCTAGTGGTGGTTGGGAAGAGGGTGGCTGTGAACTAAATCTGGATGATTCCTCCTGTTTGTGCTCCTCATACTTCATCTATCTCTCGTTGTCTCTCTGCTGAGTCAGGACCGGGCTGCCTTGTGGATGGGAAGTGGTAAAAGCAGTGGGAATTCTCCCATGGCTTTGAGCAGAGGGGCTGTGTAGGACAGTGAGGAATAAGACATTTGACTTCGTAGGCTGGGGCAAATAGAGCACTGCTGGTGGCCCGACAAAAAGTACTAGTTCCTGTGTGGGCTGCATTTATTTATTTATTTTTGGTGGTGGTGGGGGTGGGGGGGTGCATTTCTAGGAAGCCCTGTCGACCATAAAAACATAATTGACTAGATAGTCCATCATCAAAGGATTTATTTTGGAAAAAGGATTGCGAACCACAAGTGCACATGGCGATGGAGGATCTTGTTTCTTCCTTCATTATTTTCAGGGAACTTCACATGGTGTCTTGCACAGATTTGATTATCATGATGTGATAGGTGAGTGGCTGATAAACTGTACTCTCTCTTCACCCTCTGAGACAGTTAATATCATTATGGGTAAAAAACTGTAGGCCCACTCTGGGCCATGAAAACACCCCAGCCAGAGACCTGAAGTTGTTTCGTCCTGTTCCCTTGGTGTGCTAAAACTCAGTTCAGTCTCTCTGAAGATGGAGGAGATACTTTATGGAGGGGACGAAGAAGTTAAAGGGAGGGGCTGTTACTATGATAGAGCTCTGTCAAAAACAGTGTTCTTCCTATAGGGTTCTCCAGATGACAGTGTGAGAACTCCTCCCAGAAACCCTGGCTTCTCCTACAGATCCTCCTGAATGCTTATGCCTAGTTTAAAGTCTCTGTCATAATTTTATCAGCATGTGACCTTGATCCCTTTTGGCAGCAATGTCTAGTTTAAATTGGAATGTCAGTGGATATGACACCCCTATCCTAGGAAATTTTGCACTCTGCCTGTTGGGAACAGGTGGAACTCCAATCCCTGTGTGAGCTCTGGGCACAGTTCTTCAGGTGGTTCTTTTCCTGCCTTTAGGTAGTTTCCTCACCCAGAGCCTCAGGTGCTGATTAGCATTCTGCTGGACACCTGAGACCCCCCCACCACCACATGCTGGGAAGGAAGACCACGAGCATTTCATGGCAGAGGCATGCACACAGGCCATATTAGGCAATGGTTCAAAGCTGGAGATTGACAGTTACACGACCTCGAGCAACTTAAACTCTAAATTTCCTCTTCTGTAGTGATGATAATACCCGCTTCTCAGAGCTGGCATAAGGATTATGGCAGGAAACCTCACTGAAACATAAGCTGGGAAAATTTTCCCTCCATTTTATTTCTACTTCCCACCCAGGAAGGTACCCTGTTAAAGTGTTTTCTTGGCTTTGGGGTTTTTGCAGAGTAGGGGGTGAGAGAAGAAGCAGTCTGAAGTTAATGAATTTCCTATCTTTTGTGAAAACCTGAACCCACAGAAAAGGTGAAAAGAGATAGCCTTTGTAGTGACAAGAGAGAAAGGGACATTTCCAGGGATTCAGAAGTGAAGAGAAGCCTGGAGATCTGAGCAGGTGGTTACACCCTGGAATATGCTGTATGACCAGTGTAGGGCCCCTTGGGGTCCTGGCTGTGGCTTGGAAACAGGAGGTTGGCAAACCTCAAGGGGCCTGGAGCCATTCATAGTGAAGACACACATGTCTACTGTACTTCTCCCATCCTTTTCCACTTACCAGATTCTGGTGTGACCCTAGGGGAAAGATGAGAACCTCAGTAAAGTCTGAATTAAACCATCATGTGAGCCATATGAGCTGGAAGCATAGATTAGAAATGAAATTTGTTTTAGGGAAATGAAGTTTCATTTCTTGAGTGAGATATATACTAGCTACATTTGGAAAATGCTTAGCACCATGCTTGGTACATGTCAGGTGTTTAATAAATAGTAGTTAAATGAAATCGAGGCAAGAAAAAGAAATGCTGGAAGGAACAGCCTGAGATGTAAGGAGAGAACCTGGAAAGAGAGTATTGTGAAACCCAAGGATGAAGACACTTTCAAAATGGAGGAAGTGGTCAGTGATGTCAAATGCCAGGGGGAAGTTAGCCGGGAACTTGAAAGGCTCCATTGAATTTTGCAATCAGGTGGTCATCTAGGACCTTCCCGGAAGAACATTTAATGAAGTGGTCTGAACAGCAGCCAAGCTGCAGTGGACTGAAGAGAGAATGGGAGACCACACTGGAGGCAGTAAGGAGAGACTGCCCTTTGAAGGAATAGGAAATAGGAGAAATAGGCCATATCTGGAGGAAGTGGGTGAAAGAGGCAGGATTTTGTTCTTTTTAGGATGTAAAATCTATTATAGGCTGTTGAGAAGAATTTATGATCCCAGGAAAGCACGAATGGGTAAAGCAATTGAACTGTAAACAAATTTTAAATTGAAAACAATCGATGAATGAAGAGTCAGCTGTTATAGATTTGCCTTCAATTAAGGAACTAATTAATATCATTACCTCTTGGGATAAGCTTTAGTGGAAAACATATGATGTACATCACACTTTGCAAAATGGTGGCCTGCAGGCTTGGATATAGACAACAGATGGCTTTGTTTGTGCTCGCATGATATTTAAAAAAATAAATTAGATGCCAAAACTTAAAAATCAACAAGTTTCACACAAAAATCCAGATTTTTGGCCTCTCTTGCAAACATTAAAATAATTTTTTACTTCGTCATTGTTTGTAGGCTATTGTTCCTATCAGCAATCAGCAGAAGCCTGTTTGGCTGCCTTCTCTAGAACAGGGCAAATGTTTTCTGTAGAAGGTTTTGTCATACAGCCTCTAAGTGCTCAGTTCTGCCCTCATAGTGCAGAAGCTACCATATCACTACTGTAAGTGAATGGACTTTGCTTTGTTCCAATCAACTGTATTTGTGTACACTGACAATTGAATTTCATATAATTTTTATGCTTCAAGAAATATTGTTGTTCTATAGATTATTTTCCCCCAACCATTAAAAAATTTAACTCTTCTTAGCTGTTGGCTAGACTGAAACAGTTGTCTGGCTAGGTTTGACCCTTAGGCTATAGTCTGTGACTGCTGTCCTAGATTGCTACCTGTCCCATTGTCCTTCTCACTCTAGGTGATGTACAAGTTGCCATTTTTTATTGTGTTTGTTCTTTTGCTTTTCTCACACTTATCTTACTATATTAATCTGCTTCACTGGCCTTTAAGCATTTGAC
Source organism: Eidolon dupreanum (assembly GCA_028627145.1). Lineage (NCBI taxonomy): Eukaryota > Metazoa > Chordata > Mammalia > Chiroptera > Pteropodidae > Eidolon > Eidolon dupreanum. The sequence goes on from CM053511.1 coordinate 10,765,796, forward strand.
TTGTCCACTTGTAGGATGACCAGATGCCCTGAATTGAAAGACTTGCAGTAATAAAACCAGGAAAGTCTTGGGCAAACCATGATCAGCCGGTTGCAATAACCTTACGTGCTTATTATTTTACATTTCTATTAGTGCTTTGCCATCAAAAGAGCATTGCCATTTTAAGTAACGAATTTAATAATCTTTAATAATCTTTCATCTCTTTCCTGTCTTAGGGCTTTGTATGCCAGCTGAGTAATAACTCCAGCCAGTGTTGTACTTTAATGTATTTATCTTCCTCACCTCGAAAACGGAGGGCCTTGTTTCATTAATTATTTTTGGAGAACTTCGCATGGTGCCTCGCACAGATTTGGTTATTATGATGTGATAGGTGAGTGGCTGATGAACCATACTCTCTCTTCACTCTCTGAGACATTTAATGTTATTATGGGTAAGAAACTCAAGGCTAAGGTGAAGATAAATGGCAATCCAGAGGCCCCCATCTTACGATTTCTGGCTTCATGGAATGAAAACTATTTCTTCTTGTGCTGATGACATCCATTCCATGCCATGAAAACACCCCTGAAGTTATTTATTTATTTATTTATTTAGTCCTGTTCCCTCAGTTTGCTAAGAGTTAGTCGCTCACTTGGTCAAATAAGTTCTTTTTCTCTGCTGTCCTCTTTCATTTAAACTTGATTTTGCAACATGAGGAAAACTCTGGGGCTTTGAAATCAGATGTGGGTTCCAGTCTGGGCTCCACCATGGGCGACTTCCTGGACATGTTTCTCACGTTGTGGTCAGCTCATTTGTAAAATAAGCACGGTCATATCTACCTCTTTGGATATTTGTGAAGATGAGGGATAATGAATGTACAGCACCTAGTATTATGACTAGCCCAATGAATATTTGCTATCTCCATGGAAAAGAACACTCACGGCTCCGGCTATGGAAGTACGTACTAATCATATTGATATTTTGAGAACTTATCATTGTTACACACACTGTGTGCAGCACTTCATAGGCATTTTCACACTAAATACTCACAAAATACAGTGTGGTCCACTGTCCTGGGAATGAGGGGGTTCCTGGGACAGAGGACTTTCAGTTGTAACCCTGGGACAGTCCCCAGGCTCATTGAGACAAATTGGGTCACCTAAAAGCCCATAACTTATGTATGTTAGTGGGCCCATGTTATAGATGAGGAAGCTAAAGTTTAGCGAGTTAAGTCTTGCCTGAGATCACGTGTCTGTGGCAGAGCTAGGATCCCAAGCAACATCTATTCAAGGTCAGATTCAGTTCTCAAACTTGACCTAAGGCTCCTTCTCCTCTAGCTATATTGAATGTGGAAGAGATGAGCTGTCATCTCCTAGTAGGAAGTTGGTTGGGGAGTTTCACACCAGCTTGGGGTTTTGGGGAGGGGGATATGAAGGGAGGATGATTTAAATTCCGTCCTTTAACATCAGAAGGAAAACATTTTTTTCCATAGTGAAAAAGCACTTTAACTCTGCTTTTTTCCAAACTGGGGTTTGGAAATGAGAGTGGAGGTGGAATCTGATCTCTTTTCTTTTTTATGCTCAGTAAAAGCACAAGTAAAGCTCAGTCCCGTCAAGACCATACTTAGTAAACAGCTCTCTGTGGCTGTTTACAAAACCACATCATGCAGGGCAGGTCCTCAGATAAGGTCATTTAGTTCAACATTGTTTCATTATACCATCAATGAGATTCCGAAGGAACTTAACTCTTGTTTATATCAATTAGCCTATGAGAAAATTGCTTTCATTATATGTTTGGCTTAAAGTCACAGAACCTACAGATGATGTTAAGTGAGGACTCACTGTATATCTGTTGACACAATAAAGAGTCCTATTGCTCTGAATCTGGGTAAAGCATGACTTTGCATTTACAAGTCAGTTTTATCCAAAAAGATCTACATCGTTTTATGAGATCTGAATATATAAGTGCCAATTTGTCTTTGACCACCCTCATAATGACAAAAGTCCAAGTATTTGAGGGCAAAATGAGCTCTACTGAATTCAACAATCTTTGGTTCCTGAGCAATATTTATTAATAATAATAATAATGAAAAGGTAGCTTTCATATGCCCAGGAATAGGGATGTGCAGTGAGTGAGTAATACTTGGGATTACTTACTGAAAATGTGCCTTTCTTTCCTGTGTTGTAACTGAGATAAGACAAAGGAGAGTGACTTGAGGGAGAGCTCCAAAGACTTGCAGTCCCCTGAGGATCAGGAAACAGCTGATGTCTTTATGGCATTTCCTTTCAGGCCCCAAGAAGCAAAGCTGTCCAGGGACTAGAGCCTGGGGGTGTGGCCAGCTGGGGGACTGTGACATTTGCTTTGGTGTTGAGTGAACCCTCCCATTAAAAGTGTTCCCTTCCATTACATTTCCTGTGTCTCCAAGTCTTGTTTTCACATCGATCCATGATCACATGAATATATTTGAAATATTAACAACTAACGATGTTTGAGTATGTGCTGACAGAAAAACACTTGTTTTCTGTTCAACTACCCCTCCTTTCCACAAACTGAGCTTCTGGACTTGGGTTAGTTTAGTTTATTAAAGGTTTTGGCTTCTGCAAGTTGTGGGACAATAACATATCTTGCTCTCTCACTCAAGTCTGATTTCTACTAGGGGCGACTAGAAGCTGATGGGTTTGGACCAGTAACAGCTGGGTAGTCAAGAAGCTGTGAGGAGAACTTAGGCAGTTTTCATTCTGTAATACCTTAGCTCTAATAATAGCTATGTCCACATGTTAAAATAAATAATTTCTGACCTTGAAATAGAAAGATTTCTATCTACAAGATATAAGTCAGCATTTTTTTTTTTCTTCTAATCTTCTTGAAGTCTTCTTTTGGGAGTTCTCCCTTGGGAGGAGGTGAAGCTTGCTCATTTCTGTTATTGGTCTGAAGCAGTAAGAACCAGAAGGTACACTCAAGCGGGATGATGAGTGCTAAATAAAGGACCGATTTGCAAGGGTTAAGGCAAACCTGACATTTGTTTCCAAGCTCTTGCTTCAACTTCTAACTTTTTGCCATACAACTACTTGCGCTAATTCATCTTCTCTGACCACAAATCTACCTGCCCTTCTGTTCTCTGTGCTCTCCTCATCTGCAACTTCTTGCTGCCTGGCAACCTTGGTAATACCTATTGGTCCTTGACTGACTTTAACCTGGCCCCCAGCACCTGTAAAGTACCATAATGAACAAATTCATGACCAATACCAACCTAGCAAGTGGTCCTATCTAATTCCTCTGAGCCTTCTCAGTTATAAGGACAAACTCAAATACTCTGATCCTATGTGAGCCTGGGGGGAGATCTAGTTCATTTCTTTTTTGAAAACCCATGAACTAGCTCATTCAGCTGAATTAGATGAGAAAAGGGCATAGCTCCAGAGTCCCCCACTGTGAAGCTTGTAGGTTCCTTACTTGTAGAGGTTGGAGAAGAAGGGGAAGGCAAATGAGAGAGAGTGTGTGGTTTGATTACAGTATAATTTTCCTCCTCTGGGAGTGTTTCAAGTGTATTTTACAAATGTCAGGGAACCAATGACTCATCAAATAGTCGAGTGTTGGTTTTGGAAAAGGGAGAGGAAGTCACTGCTTTGGAGCTCAGTGATGGATTTGCACTAAGGTAAGATCTCATCGCACCAGTGGGACTAAAATGTTGGCAGTAATCCCTTGCTTTTTTCTGAGGCTGGGAGATGTGCCATGTCCCCCAAATCCCAGGAGCAAGGTGACGCACTTACAGTCAGAAAACATTTAGCCTGAGCCTTCCAAAGGTAACACTTCCTGTGTCTCCAAGGACCAAGGAGCTGTGACTGTGAAGTGAAGCCTCAATTTTCTTAGGACAGAGAGGAGACAACACTTGCCTTCTGTCCCACAGTGTTGGCAAAGGTGAGGTGTGTTGCTTGGTTAGTCTGGGCAAGTGTGAGCTGCATACGAACAACAGCTATAGGGGAGAATCTTGCCAGGATTTTCTACTCTAGGTCCTTATCTCTGCTCTATTTGCTGAGTTTGGAAAGTGAGAAAGCACAATTGTTGATTCAGAAGCATAAGAGGGAACATGAGCACAAGAGAGGGACAAACAACAATGGACAGGGCTATTCAGCAAAATCCACAGTTCCTTCTCGAACCCTCGCTTTGTACAAACTCATGTTACCTACATGTTACAGATCACATATGTGGCTAATAAAATTGATGTGTTGAGGTGGAGATAACTCACTGAGATCGAAATACATATTATGACTCTTTCTCCTTTCTCTTTCCTTTATTTCAGTCTTGAGCAAAGACCATAACTTTCTGACCATTTCTACATCCACAGTTTGTTTCTCTCCTGTTCAGTCTTTTGTCATTTCTTTTTAAAAATGATGATGAGGTATGTATTGATTCTTGTGCGTATTTGGTGGGGTTTCAGAGTGAAGTCCCATGGTCATGGGGCCTGACGCCCCTCTTCTTAGTAAGTTCTGGTGGTAGAAGTAGTGAAAAGAGGTGGGGGGCAGGGACCTCAATTGTTGGCAGCATTGGATGCCCTCTTTGGAATGTGGCTTGTACATGGCAACTTGGTCCTTGGTTTCTGGCCTTGTTTGTAATTCTGGGATGCCAGGAAAAGAAACACTGGGTAGCCAGCAATACCCATGTGTAAAGAGAGCGTTAGTGGCAGTCTGCATACTCACTCTTCTCTCCTTGCTCCTTTCTTGTTCACCTTTTTCTTACAGTGATAGGGTAAAAATTCTAACCTGATTTTCCACTTTTCCCAGTCTATTGCTGGAAAAAGCCATACAGTGGGACATAGTGGTACCACAAAAAAATTCATAATTTCACCCTCATATGGGCTCTCCATATGGCCCATCAGTTCTCTCATCCACTCTCTACAATGACCACCATCACTCTGTTCCCATCTGACCAAGATTTATGCCCTTCTGCTCTGAGCTTCTGATGTCTCCTCTTACTTGCAGAGGAAATTGAATCCATCAGACCAGAACTTTCTCAAACTTGGAAGTCTATACCTACCCTTACAGCAAAACCCACCTTCACCTGCTGTTACATTATTGCGGAGTTCCTCTTCCTAAGGTCAACCCTTCTTTTTCACGCTTTAGATTCTACATTTTTTTTGTCTTTACAGGGACTTTACACTATCAGTGAGTCCCCTCAATTGGATCTTTCCATAAAGAGTTAAACACAGTTAACTCTCTTTAATGTGCAAAAAAAAAAAAAAAAATCCCTTTATATTATAGCTCTCTCCTCTTATAGTTTCTTCTAATCATTCTCCTTCCAATAGTCTTCTAACCCTTTCCAACTTACAGAGCCAAACTTCTCAAAAAAAGCTATCTACTCTTGGGGCCTCCGTTTTCTCTTTACCACCATCTGGCTTCTACCCTCTCACTCCTCCAATGAAGCTTGCCAAGACCACTGATGACCTCATGCCACCTAATCCAGTGGTGACCTTTCAGTTCACATTCTCCTGACCACTCAGCAGTACTTGACACCACTGATGCCTGCCTCCCTCATGAACACTCCAGGATGCCACGCTCTCTTGGACTGCCTTCTCTGCCTTTGGCTGAGGCTTCTTACTCTTTGCAGCATCTTTTTTTTTTTTCCTACTCTTAAATATTAAAGTTTCTCAAGGCTTGGTCTTAGGTCTTCTTTTCTTCCTTTTTCTTCTCTATATTTTATCTCAGGAATCTCATTGATGGGCATGGCTGCCATTACTACTTCATCAAGGATGACCTCCAGTTCATTCTCTAGTTTAGATCTTACCTCAGAGCCTCACATTTGAATATCCAAATTTCTATTCAATATCAGCACCTGTATGTTTCAAGGCCACCCTATTATATGCAAGACAATGTGTAAACTTTCCCTAAACTACCTTTTCTCCTTGTATTCTCTATTTCAGTGAATGGCATCACTGTCCAGTCAGAAATTTAGAAATAATTTTTGCCATGATCTTGGATTTATCACTCCATCACTATATCTGTCAGTCTTATTTCTTTCTTTTTCTTTCTCACACCTTGTCTGCCTTCATCCTTGTATAAATCACCCTCACTCCTCGCAAGAGCTACTATAGGAGCCTGCTGTCTGGTCTTCCTGAATGTGTTCTGGCTCTCTTCTAATCCACTCTTGTTCTACACGAGAGTGATCTTTCCAAATATAAATCTAATTATGGGAACCAATCTTGTCTCTCCTCTTCTCTTGTCAACTACCTACTTAAAAGTCTTTAACACTCAATTGCTCTTTGCAAAAGAAAAAAGAAAAAAAAAAAAGAGACCCTTACTATACCCAACAGAGTTGCTTCTTGTACTCATTCTTGCCTCTCTCTTTAGCTTCATCTCCCATCATTTTCTCCCTCATTTTATGTGCTTCTGTTACACAAGGACATGTTTTTTGATTAGGCCACGTTCCACATGGACACAGGGCTTTTGTACTTGGCATTTCCTAGTCCTAGAATAAACTTCCTTTCTTCTTCTGCTTAGTTAACTTGCATTTAAAAATTTTTTGATATTTTTATTTTTTCAATTATAATTGGCACACAATATTATATTAATTTCAGGTGTACAGCATAGTGATTAGACATTTATATAACTTATGAAGTGTTCACCCTAATAAATCCAGTATACATCTGACACCACACATAGTTATTATAATACTGCTGACAATATTCCCCATTCTACACTCTACATCCCCATAATTATTTTGTAGCTGCCAATTTGTACCTCTTAATCCACTTCCCCATTCACCCATCCCCCTCCCCCTGATTCTAGCAAAATGTTCTCTGTATCTATGAGTATGTTTCAGCTGTTTGTTTATCCTGTTCTCTAGATTTCACATATAAGTGAAATCATATGATGTTTATCTTTCTCTGTCTTACTCCACTCAGCACGATATTCTCTGAGTCCATCCATGTTGCTGCAGGTAGCAAGATTTTATTCTTTTTTTTTTATAACTGAGTAATATTTCATTGTATAAATGTATCACTTTTTCTTTATCCATTCATCTACTGATAGACATCCAGGTTGCCTTCATATCTTGGTTACTGTAAATAATGCTTCAATGAATATATGGATGCATGTGTCCCTTTAAAGTATTGTTTTGGGGTTTCTTCAGATAAATACCTAGAAGTGGGATTACTGGGTACTTCCCTGTCTCTTGTTATAGCCTTTGTTTTAAAGTTTATTTTGTCTGGTATAAGTATTGCTACCTCAGCTTTGTTTGTTTGTATTTTTCATTTTCATGAAATGTGTTTTCCCATCCCTTTACTTTCAGTCTGTGTGTGTCTTTTGATTTGAAGTGAGTCTCTTGTAGACACCATACGTGAGGGTTTTGTTTTCAATCCCTTGCTGTCTCCCTTCTCCTTCTGGTACCCTTATGATGTGAGTGTTGGTATACTTGATGTTGTCCCAGAGGCCCCTTAAACTTCCTCATAATTCTGGATTCTTTTTTCTTGTTGCCGTTCTGTTTGGGTGTTTTTTGCTACCTTATCTTCTAAATTGCTAATTTGATTCTCTGCTTCATTTAATCTACTGTTGATCCCCTCTAATGTATTCTTTATTTCAGTTATCACATTCTTTATTTTGTTTGGTTCTTTTTTATATTTTCTATCTCTTTGTTGAAGTTCTCACTGAGTTCATTGAGCATCCTTATAACTAGTATTTTGAATTTTGCATCCGGTAGATTGCTTGTTTCCATCCATTTTGTTTAGTTCCTTTTTTTTTGAGCTGAATTTTATTCTTTCATTTGGGACATGTTTCTTTGTCTCTCCATTTTGGCTATATCTCTGCATTTGTTTCTAGGTTGGGCTACTATGTCTCCTGGTCTTAGTTAAGTGCCCGTATGTAGTAGGTGTCCTATGGGGCCCAGTGCACAGTCTCCCTGGTCACCTGACCCAGGACCACCTGCGGTAATTGAGCTTTGGTTGCTGTTTGCACATCAGTGGGAGGGATTGACCCTCAGGCTGATGGATTGTGAGGTCCAGCTGTGACTGTAGTGGAGGAGCTGTTGTATAGGAACTGATGCTACAGAGCAGGATTCACTTTAGTGGGGCTCTGGTGCCTTCGAGTCTGTCCTCTGACTGTGTTGTTTGTGGAGGCAGCTGGGCGGTGCTCCAGCTCAGTCCAAAGTGGCCACTGGGTGTGCCAGCCTCAGGGCCTCTGGAGAGGGCCCCCACCACAGGCCAAGTTCAGTTGCTGCCTGTGCTCTGACTGGGGCCACCTGGCACAAGCTATAAAGCAATCCACAGATGTCTTCTACTTGCACTGTTATTACAATAGTTTGTCAGTCACTAGGGAAATGACACTAGTCACAGTGTTGTGTGTGTTTATTGTCGCTGTTTTTTTTTAAAAGTGTAAACTAGAGTACAGAATAACTTATTAATGGCTCAAATCACCTTGTAATACCATAGGTTGTCATTAGGAAAAAGACCTAGATGATATAGATACAGCTCTTTATTAAATGGGGCCCATGTAATTTTAACATAGCTTTAGAAGGATTAGATTTAGGTAGGTTGACCGTATGTCCTGCTTTACACTTGTTGTCTAGGTAAAATTATTAATAGTGCTCTCTTTAACTCTCAAAAATGTTCCACATTGGGCCATACATGATACGGTCATCCTATTTATAGGTGAGGCAAGAGGGCCAGTTAAAGAGGTCTAAAGTTAGGGACCCAGGATTTTAGTTCTGCCTTTAGATTTAGCTCTGCCTTTAGATTTAATTGTAGCAAGTGACTTTAGTAAATTTGAAAGGCTTATTAGTCTGTGCCTTTGTGATTTTTGTGAGATCTTTAAACTAACACATTAAAGGCAGGTAGGTTTTTAATAGGCAGACATGAGTCGAAGGGGCCTCTAAGCTTAGGGAATACATGAGCTAGCCCACAGAGATATGGTATCAAAAGTGCATAAATTATTTAGGAGCACTGGAAACTTGGCTGAAGGGAGCAAGAGTGAGTTTAAGAAGGTAAATTTGATCAGATTTTTTTACTGTCTAATTAAGAGAGAATACTCAATAAATGAAGATGCTTGGACATGTAGTTTATATAACTCTGGAAGGAAGAGAAATGGATCTGAGATGTCTAAGAATATTATATGAGAAACTTATTTGAAACAGTTACAATAAAAGGTGGTAGAGGGCCAAGGTTTGGCATTAAAAGTAGTCAAGAAAAGAGACTTGGAGAGGAGAACAATTATGGCAAATGACTGTATTGCGGAATCCTTAATTCAACAAATATTTTAAATACCTATTTTGTGCCAGATACTAGGCAGCGTGTTGAAGTACAAAGATGAAAAGACTTGATCATTAATTTCAAGGAAATGTATAAATTAACAATGATAATAAATACAAAATAAATTTTCTAGGAGCGGTTAAATCATAAAAAAGGAAATTTCATGTCTTTCTGGGTGAACAAACATCAAAAGGGAGGTATTTGATTTGAGAGTGAAAGAATGAAAAAGTGATTGGGTTGAAAGCCGAGTATTCAATGGCAGGGCCATGTCTTACTCATCTCTATTTTCCTAGAGCTCATTATGGTGTCCAGAGAATAGAAAGACCGTAAGATGCTGCGATCTAGCAAGAGGTGGATACATGGGGGCTAGAGAATGATGAAGCAATGAATGAGAGGAAGGAAATGATGACAATTCAGAGGATTGAACTTAAAAACTGCTTTGGTATCTTCCACATCCTGTATGGTGCCCTGCTAGCTTCAAAGAGCTGATCCTGCCTTTGAAGTTTGCTAGCCTGCAATTAGGAGAGTTTAGCCATCAGGAGAATCTGACTCAATAAGCAGAATTACAAATTTCTATTCTAATTGCTTTCAGAAACTTTAAAAGATTTGATTATATTTTGGGCCAAGGGGCAGGCTTCAGATTTAAAAGAGTCTTGATATTTTCTGGAATCTTTTTGCTCATCTTTAATTGAACGGATATTTACTTGTAAACTTAGTTTTTAGGGCAATTCAATTATGCTTCTCTGTGACACATGCTCTCATTTCACCTTGGCAGATTGGTTTCATTAGAAATAATCCACTGTGGGGGTAATGTTAACATAATATTGCTTCTAAACTAGGCACAGTTTGATGAAAGATTTGGATATACTTCGTGGGTTGCCGTTCCAATTTCAGACATTTGCTGGCATTCCCTGAGAGTCTGCCAAAAACAGGGAATGACAGCTAAATGGGCTTTTCATACTTTGAGTGTGGCTGTGGAGGTTTAGCCCTGTGACTCGCTTTAAAAGCCTTGGGGAATTGATGATCGAAAGCCCTGAACTCCTCTGAGAAATGTTATTTCAAATGAGTACTTGCCAATTCTAAATTTACCAGTTAAAATGCGAAGATGAGTTAGGTCATCTCTCACATTTATACATCGTTTAATCCAATTTGCCGTGCAATGTTCCATGCATTGTCCCATGTGGTCTTCATAGTAACCCTGGGTTGTAGTCAAGAATAGCCTTGCTTTGTCCGTTTTATGGATATTATAGATGAGGACTAGGTTAAATAGTGTAACTAGTGTGTTTATATTTGCACAGATAATTAAACATTTATGAGGTCTGGGAATCAACTTGGTCTACTTATTCCCAGCCTAGTGCTTGTTATACTTAATCATGAGGTCTTACTTGGTAAAAATTCTAAAATATAGTCATTGAATAAATGACA
>CM053511.1:10776928-10792366 GCA_028627145.1 Eidolon dupreanum
TGCTGATTTTGCCCCTATTTACCAAACTAGATTAAAATTTCTTAGTTTGTGTTCCACGCAGTAGAGGCAGGTGACGTAAGCTGCTAGACTCACTATTTCCAGTCAAAAACTTCAGGAGCAGCTCTAGGTTTGAGAATGTGTCTTGTTTATTCTTTCAATTTTTCTTACTACATTTCTCTGTAAAATTACACACACACACACACACACACACACACACACCTACAAAAATATTCATACCACCTCCACTGTATAAATGCAAAGTTATAGGAAGTAAATATTAATTTTTTCTCTATCCCAATTACCCCAGAGATAATTAATGTTAACACTTTAATATAGGTTTTCCACACTTTTTTTCATGTTTGTAAACAAAGGGTACAAACACATGTATAGAGTTGTTTTGGCCATGTCTTTTTAGAAAAAATGAGGTTGTGTCATGCACATTATACTATAAATGTCTTTTCTCATTTAACAATACGTCGCTGATATATTTCCTTATCAACGGCTGTAGATATAACTTACTTTTCAATAGATCCTGATTATGAACATACTATGAAATTTTCCCAACTATTGTATTATTCTATGTGATTATTGATGGACATTCAAGTTATGTGCATTCCTTCACTACAGAAAACAATGCTATTTCATTTTATTTAACCCAGCATAAAAGCTTTTTCTTACAAAACTCTGGTATATTTCTTTTTCTTTTCTTTTTTAGCCATTGAATTATATACTTTAAATGAGTGAATTGTATGGTATGTGAGCCATATTTCAATAAACTTGTTATGTGTGTGTGCACATGTGTACGTGTGTGTATTCTTTCTCAATGAATCCATCCTCAGAGCATGATCCTGTGCTTGGCACATAATATCAACTAAAATATTTGTTCAATTAGTTTTGCTCTGTAACATGAATTTAGAACATTAACCAATGGGGTGAGTAATTCATGAGGGGTACATTCCAAGGCATTTCCAAATCTTCAAATTCTTACCACTTTTACTGTCAGGTTCCAACAGGAAATAGATTCAAACAAGGTGACTGAGGTTTGTTTCATGAATGGAGTGATTAGGAGGGCAAGGGCTGATTTAAGGGAAACCCACCCAGAATAGTGACACAGCCTGGGGCTGCCAGGAGCCCTTACATTACCAAAGGCCTAAAGGCAAAGGAGTAGACTTCGACTCTGGAATCCTGAGAAGAAGCTGCTCCTGAAAGAGAATGCTGCTCGCCTCAAACAGTAAGTGGCTTCAGTAGGGGACCCTGGCCACTACCTACCCACGACCTGTCAAGGGGCAATTCTGGAAGGGTAAATGCCCCAACCTCCTTTCCTCCTATCCTTTCAGTTCCTGTTCTTGCTTCCCATTGGCTAAAACCAGCCGAAGGGACGGGAGCTCAACGGTGCTGTTTGGCCCCTGATCAGGATGGAAAAGATGAGAGAACGGACGACACTCAGCACACTACTGCAGACTAGGTTTGCCTCCTAGAGTTCAGGAATTCCGAGTGAAAAATATGAGTGACTGACTTCCAGCAAAAGCACCCCTTTCTTATCATTTTACTCTTACAATCAACATTTACAATAAGAATGAACAAAAAGTTATAAACTCCTCCGGACAGGGTCGTGTCTGTGTTGAACAGTGGCTAGCCCAGGGCTGACTGATCTGTTTCAGGAATTTCTTTCTCATTAGCATCATTTATATCAAGATGGGCTAAACAATAAGTCATCCCAGTAAAAGATTTCATCCTAGCTTGATGGAACTGATGGTGGGTGCCATCGTATGATTCGCTTATTATTGAGATACATGTATTGAGTAACTATGACAAGACTTGTACCAGACACTGGGGGAAAAAAATACAGAAAAAGAATTAGACGCAGCTCTCAAGAAGCCCACCATTTCCTAGAAGAAACAGGCAGGGATGCAGGTAATTACAGTTTGATACGCAAATTGTGTTAGAGCTAGAATTGAGCAGTAGAGTGTAGGTGTATATGCTTGTGTTTAAGATCTGGTTCCATCTCCGACTTCCTCTGGGGCCTTAAGCAAGTCATTTCACCTCATTTGTATAATGACTGTGGCAGATTATCATTTCCAAGAATGGCCACAGTAATAACCCCCATCCCACGTGCTCTGTGACTCCGTCTCCCCTTCCCCCATCAAGGGTGGAATTAAGTTTTCTACCCCCTTAAATCTGAGCATGTTCTGACCAGCTGAACAGGGTGGAAGGAACACTCCTAGGTCTAGATACAGCCCCGTTTCATCTGGTCTGGCAAATTTCACCTCTTGCCTTTTACAACGCTAACTCTTGGGATGCTCCCTTCTCAAATCCGGCCACTGTGTTGTGAGGAGTCCAAGCCACAAGGAGAGGTCATGCCTAGGTACTCTGGATGCTACCCAATGAAAATATATTCCTGATATTTTTGTCTCCCACGTTAGCAAAGATTGTAAAGGCATTTTCCTAAGAGCAATGGGATCCCCTTCTCTGGACGGATGTGCTTCCACCGCTATAATTCAAAACCATGGTTGTCCCCGAAACCCCAGAAAAGGTAAAATTAATCGATAGAATTTTTTGTCCTTTAGTTTTTTCTCTCATAAAATTTTTCTAAGTTGTGGCTTCACTTATCTATACTGAAATCTAAAAGTCAGCTTCAGAGTTTGCACCAAAGAATATTGTTCCTTATTTTAACTGTGATATAGCAATAGTAGTTCTTGGGGCTCTAAAAAAATCATCATGACTTCGGGATAAACTATCACCTGCTGCGAGAGACTGAGTGCCTCTGGAGTGGGGATTAAGTTGCTTTTCTTTTTGTAAACTCTGGGCTATTTCGCAGGACATGACATATAGCAGACAGTGTCATCATGCTGGCAGGTTCGTTTGTTTGAAGGAAGGCTCCTGTGGAGGAGCTAGGGGAAGAATCCTTTGAAAACTGAAGCAGCAGCCATGTCTTTAAATTTTAGATTTTCAAATACAGATGTAATTTTAACGATACATTTGGGACATTTTTCTCAATCTATCGACGATGTTTCTGATGCAATGGCTTTGAACCCAATAGAAGAAAAAAGAATGTGAATTTGGGTTCTGGACATCCACTACAGAGCATAGAATAAATGTGAAAATTTTCACTGTGTACAATTACAGTCCATGATGAATATTACTCCATTTCACAGAGTTCATGTTAACCATTTGTCTAAACTCAGTAGAGTCTAGATTTAAAAGAAACTAAAGTTGGACAAGGCTAAAATAGAAAGCAAGAATATAGAAGCATAAGAACAGAAGAATTTAAGGATTTGATGGTTCGAGATAATCACTTCTGCCATTACACCTCCCAGAGTAGCGAACAAAGTTGCTAGCTTCTAAACACTTACTTAAAGGAAAATGAAAATTTACATTTCTGCTCAGCCCATGAGATTGGCAGACAGTTAAAGAAGTTCTCAGGTGGTTGTAATTTCAATAGATTTGTTTCTCCTGTTGCTAGTTGACATTTCCACTATTTTGTAATCTGATTTGGACAACTCATAAACTTTCTGGGCTCTAATTTCTTCAGTGGTAAAATTTGGATAATGTTATCACCTACCTTATAGGATGACTCTGAGAATTCTGGAAATATTGTATGTGGTGGCTTAGTGCAGTGCTTGATTGACAGAAATCACTCAATAAAGGTTTACCAATTGCTATAGACTGAATGTTTGTGTCCCCCCAAAATCCACATGTTGAAACTTAATCCCTAATATGATAGAGGTATTTGGAGGTGGGACTTTGGGAGGTGATTAGGTCATGAGGGGGAGCCTTTCTGAATGAGATTAGTGCCCTTATAAAAGAGAACTCAGAGAGTTCTCTTGCTCACTGTGAGGACACAGTAAGGAGACAGTTGTCTATGAACTAGGAGGTGGCTCTCATTAGACACTGAAGCTGCTGACGCCTGTGTCTTGGACTTCCCAGCTTCCAGAATTGTGAGATAAAATTTCTGTTGTGTTTAAGTCACCCAGTGGAGGATATTTTATTTAGCAGCCCTAATGAATGCAGATACCGGTCAATAGCATTAACATAATTATTGTTGATGAGCACTAAGTTTCTGTCCATCTAGGGGCAGTCAGGACAATTTTGTAAACTTCTGGTTTAAAGGATTTCAACCTCAAACTATTCATTCAGGAGTATTCTCACCTGTCATTGAGATTGTGGCACTCCCATCTCTTTAACTCAGGAAATTTCAGTTACCTCTGAGATGTGCAGTAGGATAAAATTGGTTCCTAAGTGATTGTTTCATCTTTGCCTACTCAGAGAACTGCCAATAACTGGACTGGAACCTAAAATCTAGAGAAGAGATTGATTCTGAAACTCTCCAGAAGGTCAGTTTAGCTATCCTTACTGCTTAAATTATCTTAGACTATTTACCTAAACCTACTGAGCCTCAGCTCCCTTATTTATAGAATAGGAATACAAGAGGTTTAGGAAGATTACACGAGACCACATGTGCAAAGCACCTAGTGCAGTAGTTGGCAAAAGTTCTGTTCTCCTGCTCATCCATCCTCAATTTCTGTGAGTTTTCACTGGTAACAGCTCAGAGCTGCTTACCCCTTCTCAGCCAAGGAGAGCCTCCTGGCCCAGGAGGGTATGTACCACTGAAGCCAATGACTGATTGATACAAGAGTACAACAGACTGACCTTGGCTTTAATGTGGAATCATTTTGATGTCCCATAGGGCCCCTGTGGGTTAGGACAAGAGTAGACTTTACTTCGAAATTCTCTTTCGGCCCCTTCCTTCTTCCTTCGCTTTATTTATTTATTTTTTTTTACAGATTCTTCCTGAAGAGTGCTCCTTCAATAAACCACATTTACTGGCCACCCCAGTTCCCTTTTAGAGAACCAGACCTCAGATACTTAACAAAAGGCCCAAGCTAAAATAATTCTCCTTAGAGTCTTTTGACAGCAATTCCTACAGAAAATGGCTAAATACCTTTTCCTATCTTGAATCAGCTCAGAACTCCTCCATTTTGACATGGCCCCAGAAAACTTACTTGATTAGCAAGTACCAGTCTGGTATTTGTTTAAAAGACTGAGCTCTGCGCCCCTTTGTGAATGTCATCATACCTCTACTTTTCTATAATTTGTTGGGAAAGTGCAGGTTATCTATAGCCCAGAAAGAATATGTGAGATTTCTCGATGGAGGATAGCTTGGTTTTGAAATTGGTAGGCTTCTAGAAGCAAATACTTTCAGACAAAAACTGGTTGATATATTTGCATGGATCTCTTTTTTTTTTTTTTTCTTTGACTTCTTATAAGGAAGTTCTGGAAGGCCGGTAACATGAAAAGGGAATAAAGACTTCTGTGAGAAAACACTGGCTTTAAAAACAATTTCATGTGGTTCAAAATAGATTTCAGACATTTGGTAGGAAAAAGCATGGACTTAATCATGATAGCATGATTCAGAAAAGGTCCCTGTCAGCAGAAAACTCCGGAGAGTAGCTGGGGATTGTGAGACATACTTTAAGTGATTATGTGTAAAGGTAGTTTTCCCCAGGGAGCTTCAGAGGAGCGAATGTGTTGACTAAAAAAGGGGTGACAGTGATGGGAAAATGGCATAGGGTGTGAGGGGTGTGTCAAAAATTTGAAATCGTTGCTGTGCAGATTTAATAAGGAATTGGCTATGGATAGATACAGAGGTTGTCAACAAGCAGGCAGCATCTAGTAGAGATGTGGCGGCAGGAATTTTAGTAGAGCCAAATGTATTCACGCTGTCACATACACATCCCACAGTGTTAAGCCCCTTCTATGTGCTGGGTACACAAAGATGAGTAAGACCCTTCAGGGAGGTTTCCGCACTCAAACGCCAACCATAAGAATGGAATCAGGCTTATTTCACTCAGCATAATGCCCTCAGTGTTTCACCATGTTGATGAATATAGCGAGACTTTCTTCTTTTTTTATGGCTGAATGATATTCCATTGTATGTATATCACCTTTTCCTCACTCATTCATCTGTTGATGTACATTTAGGTTGTTTCCACTTATAGGAGGTATCAAAAATAGTCAACCTCATAGAAGCAGAAAAGAGAATGTGGTTGCTAGAGGTTGGGGGCAGGGGAAAATGGGGAGCCTTTGCTCAATGGGTAATAATGTTTCAATTATGGAAGATGACTAAGCCCTAGGCATCTGCTATACAATGTTGTGCTTGTGGATAATAATACCGAACTATGCACTTAAAATTTTGTTAAGAGGGCAGATCTCATGTTACACGTTACTGCAATTAAAAAGAAAAAAGAAAAAAAGAATGAAACTCAGGAACATCTTGGCCTTGGGTTTAACAAGAAAGAGAAATGAAAAATTGAGGGAAGAGAGATTCTAGGATTCTAGGGAGAGACTAGGTTAGAAGACCAGTAAAGAAGGGAGAGTTAAAATATGAGGATAACAGGAAGAAGCTGAGGGCCGTGTGTCACACAGAGCTCAGAGCAGCAAATTGCATGGGTAGGCAGTTAGGGACAGAGTTGGTGAGTTCACAGTTTGCTACTCAGAATGTAGATAATTAACGTTTAGAAGTTCCCCAGTTTTTTCCAAATCTTTTCTCCATCTATCCCTTAAGGTACAGAATTTTGTATGCACTCATGGATTTCACCACATCCCCTGCCCAGTAAAGACCACACTCTATCATAGTGAATCTGTATTTTTTTAAAAGCAGAATTAGGAAAATAAGAAGAGAGGGAGACTGGACAGGAGGGGTGGGAGGAAATGGAAAAGAGTCATTTTTTAGGCTCTTCTTTGTTGTGAAGAATCTGAGGAATAGGTAAGGCAGAAGGTGAAACTCAAAATACCAGTGAAGCTAAGCTAACCTACATATAAAGTACTGAGGGAAACATACATGAAGAAAAGAAAATCTAGCAAAATAGCAGAGAGAGAAAGAGAGAGAGAGAGAGAGAGAGAGAGAGAGAGAGAGAGAGAGAACACACAAGTTTTGGAACAACCATAGCGTAGGAGAATAGGAGAAAAGAAAGGGGATTTTAAAAAATTTTACCTTGCATTATTTACTAAATTTTCTCTAAGAGATAAAAGTTATACATTAGATTCTGTTAGTAATAATTTTTATAACTGAACTCTTTTTTTTTTTTGCCACATTTAGTTGAGACTGAGCAATAGTAAACCTTGAGATTTATTCAGGATACAGAAGTTATATCATTGAATACAATTTCTAATTGATCCATTGAGGATCAAATATTAATTGTAATCATCTCTCGATTTGCATATGCAAACTAAGGATTGCAGCTATTAACTGACTTGCTAATGTCACAATATCAGTAAGTGACAGACTCAAGGTTGAACTCACATTTCTTAGACTCCACAGGCTACCTAAAAATGGAACAGCGCCAAATGAGAACTTGTTTCAAGGAATAATAGCCTTGTATGTGTGTGACTACAATGGAGTAAGAAGTAGCAAACCGAAGTTAGAAAACTGGACAAATATTAAGCCTACAGATGTGTAGATGGTGATAAATTGACAGTTAAGGAGTAATGAAGGAATCTAAGCCATACTTACAGAGCATTTATCTGTCTCTTATTATGTGATCATCACTTACTCAAGTAAATATTGGTTCCTTAATAACAATGAGATAAAATCTTATAGATGTCCAAAAGGAAGAGAATGGTTTGGGATGATGGCGTTGTTAGGCAATGGTGGGAGAAGAATAGAATTGTTTTCCACTCCACAAAGTAAGATGGAGTGGGTGGGAAGTGGGAGAAACTACTATTTATTGTTTTTAACAGTGCAGGGCTTGAGAGAGTTCCTCTGAATCTTCTAAACTTTCTCTAATGGTGTTATATTATTTTTGACATTTAAAACTATCTTTAAAATGAAAACTATCACATGGGTTCCAGATGTTGTCTTAATTCTGTTATTTACTAAGTGTTATGAGCCTCAGCAAGTTACCTAACTGTTGGCAGTCTGGGGTTCCTGATCTGTAAAATAAGACATGATAGTATCAGCCTAATAAGGTCATTATAAGGTATTCTGTATCATCTTACTTAGGTAACATCTGTATAAGGGACCTTTGTAAACTGGAAACCATTCCGTGAATGCTACTTTTACAGATGAAGGAAATTTTATGTTCATATAACCTTGTAAATATTTTTCATATTCCATAATTACATAGACATTCTGTCTAATGCATAATCTTCTATGAAGTTGATGTACCATAAGTCATGCAGAATGTAGAGGTAAGTGATTTGACTTAGGTCACCCAGGAAGTGTTGGCACCAGAATATGAACACAATTCTCTTTGAACTCAAAGCTTATGTCATTCATACAATATTGCCCTCCAATGGAAATAACTGTGCCATAGTTATCCAAAATCTCTATCTCTGAACCATGAGGAAAATAAAGAACAAAAAGTAACTCTGCAAGGATAGAGCATAAATCTAAAACTGTCAATGTTCTCAGCTAAGGAAAGAAAGAAAATGTGTGTTTTTGTGTGTTTGTTGGGTGTGGTAAATAATAAAAAGTACAAAAATAAGTTCTGCCTGGACCGTTTGACGAGGGATAAATGGACAAGGAGCAGTCCTCATTTGGGAATCAAGGCTCCATTGCAGCAGTACCTCAAGGCTGAGGGAGCCTCCCCTTAGACAAATATGGGGATGCTGGCTCGTTCACAACGGGGCTGGCCCAGAGCACCACGTGCTCGCCTGGGTTGTATGGTCAGTGATGTGGAACACCTCCGAAATAACATTCGTTCCCCTTCAACTGGTATTCTGTTATTCTCAAGAGTTTTTCCCCCTGCTATGGAAAGCCACAGCCTGAGTATTATCCTTTAATAATAGAGACTAAGTTGGCAATGAAATAAGACAGGCCACAGTTCCAGATTCAATATGAAACAGTGATATATGTGTGTGTGTGTGTGTGTGTGTGTGTGTGTGTGTGTGTGTGTGTGTGTGTGTGTGTATTCAGCTTTTTGAGGAAACTGACCTTCAAACTTGGTCTGTTCTCCAAAGAGAAAGAAAAATGTCATCTCCTTGGAATGGGGATGTTATATATATTTCCCTTCTCCAGACTGTGTTTAGAAACTGTGAGCCAGGTTTTCATGCACCAAATTCCGTGCTGGAGCAGGATGCCCAGAGCCACAGTGGCAGGAATGCATCAGCTTGCCACCTTTCTTCTCTACAGTTCTCTGAAACGGTCCCAGCTCTGCTCTATTTCCCACTGGGCCAGCCCTTACGGAGCCTCAGGCATAGTTACCTCTGTCACTTTCACAGAGCAGTAGTGGAAATGATCAACGGCATTTGTTTAGTTAGTATCCATCAAATGCAGAGAGCTCTGATGGGCTCACCATAGCAAGCTAGAGAAAACAAGGTGAGATTATTAAGCCTCACTATGGATAGAAAAACAAAATACCACCCCCTGTTCCTAGGGAGCACACAGGTTTTGGGGGAGATTACAACGTCAGATGACTACAAGGGGACCGGGCAGGTAAGATCAACGAAGGAAACAGGTTATATGAGGACTGATATTTTGGAGATTGACTCCTCTAAGTAAAGAGGCATCGATGACTCAACTCGAGAAAAATTCTTGCTATTCAGGAGGATGGACTAGTGTAGCCTACTTTTTGAAGAGATGTTAAAAATCCAGAATTATTTTTTACTAAGGAAAATCTCTGGATTTTTGATGTTGGCAACTAAGTTGAAGTGTCATTTTAAAGCATTGTTTTAGTAAAAAATAAAAGACATATATGAGTCTAATACAAACTGTGGAAAATCATTTTGTGACCTTCAAGGAGAGACAGATGGGAAGGACAGAGCTTGTGAAGCATTTTGACAGGTGTTACGATGAAGGAGGTTTGGGTGCTGGGCAAGGCACTTGCATAAAAGTTAGGGAGTCTTGAGGAATGAAGCCTGAGAATTAAGTCGATGCCAGATCATAGAAGGCCTTCAGTCCCACTAAAGATCTCGCACTTTATTCTTCAGGTATTAAGATGTTTTTGAGTAAGCTTTAGCAGAGGATTAATGTAGTCAGATTTCAGGTTTAGAAAGGCCATGCTAATGGAAAAAGGCCCAAAACAGGGCAAGTGTGGTGTTTGCTCAGAGGTTTTTTTCAGTGATCTGAGTGAGAGATGATGTTTGAATTATACAAGTGGCAGCAGAAATACAGAAGAGAGATTAAAGTGCTACTTAGGAGGTAGCCTCAGAGGGACTTGATGAGAAGGGTGAGGGGGAGTGATGAGTGATGAGTACAGATTTCTGACTTGGGGGACTGAGTTGATGGTGCCCCAAAAGCAGGAAAGGGTGCTGGAGGAGTAGGTTTTGGGTTCGAAGCTAAGGTGCTCTGTTTTGAACATGTTTGAAAGGAAAGGCAGAGGTGTTCACTGACAGTTTTATACAGAGACTCAGGTTTCAGGAGTGAGGTGCCAATCCCCAAGGATGAGATGTAGATTTGGGTTCTTTGGCTGCATTTGTTAATAAAGTCAGGGGAGTGAGTGCGTGTGATCGCCCAGAGGAGGGAAGATCGAGCCCTGGGGAGGCTGAACCCGAAAGGGAATGGGAGTTACAAGCAAAGGCGACAAAAAAGAAGTGGCCGTAGAGGCAGCAGGAAAGCCAGAAGGCAGTGATGCTCTGCTAACCGGTTGCCGAGAGGCTTAGGCAGAAGGAAGTGGTAGGCAGAGCCAAATGCTGTTGAAAAGGCTAATATGTAGAGATTGATAAATATTTGTCTATTGGATTTAGTAACAGGATGGTCATCGTTGATCTTGGCAACTGCAGCTTCGGGAATGGTGGGGGAAGAAGCTGGCTGAACACTGAGAAAAGTGAATGGAGGTGAGAAAGTGGAAAGAGTGAGTACTGAATACTCTTTTTGAAAGTAGTCTGGCTGTGAAGGGGCTAGGAGATAAAGGATGATAATGAAAGGACCATAATGGTAAAAAGAGAGATTTTTAGAACCTGGAAGAGACTTAGAAATGCTTGTGTATTGACACAAAAAAGAGAGAGTATGAACGGGGTGCCTCAGCTGCTGAGGGGAGCATGATCGATACAGTAAATGGCCCAAGATGGGTGACCAGATGTTCTAGCTACATGTTCCATCCACAGTTTATTGTCCTTCTAGTGTTTTAGTCTTCTTGCTTTTGCTTTTCTCTCAGTTCCTGCTTCTTGCCCTCTTTGGTTCTTATGACATAGTTACTGGCATCATTAGGCAATTTCTCTGGTTGCGGTACTGGCCAGGAGTGGCTTATGAGGACCAGGGGCAGACGGGCTCCACTCTAACATTTCCACACACAGGATGGCTACTTATGAACCACGAACAAACAGGACCTATGTAAAGTTAATTACAAGAATACCAAGAATTTCCTTTTTTCCTCAAAGGCATAAAATCAATGAATGCAGTGAGAAGCTTGGGCCCAAGCCACTGACAACCTGATAAGGGCAGCAGTAAATGTACCCTTGGCTGCCATGATCATTTTAGTTAAATTGAAAATTGAAATGCAATTTTGCATCCCATTTTTCCAAGTGACCAGGACTATCCAAAGAAAGAAAAAAGTGGGGAAGCTCGGGACTTGCTCAGGGATGGAGAGCTGATTCATGAACCTCCATCGAGATTTTTTGTAACTGGCATTCACATAACCTAGAACTTTGTTTGGGTTGATTTTATGTTAAAAAGTTTCAACTACTGCAAATTCCAAATCCCCTCTTTTACTTTCAACTCATCCCGGCCCTTGCCTAACTGAGGCTGGAAACCAAAATCTTAATGAAGTTTTTATCAAAATGTGGTTCCCAGAGGCCAAGCAAGATAAAGGGACATCATCCATGCAGAGAGGTAGAGTATTGAAGGCTGGGTGAGTCAAGGAGAATGTCCACAAATGGGGCAGAGAATGGAGGTCATCCCAAAGTTGGGTGATCTATGGGAACTCAGGGTGAGCGGGAAACCCACTTGGATGAGGGCAGCCTAATATGGAAATCAGAACTCAAATGGGGTGAAGAAAGCATCTGCATGGGTGTGTGGCCTGGGGTTAGTGTCTGTGCCTAAGTGGATAGGAGGGCATCTTTATGGGAGAGAGGGTGGCTGAGAAGATGGGAGATTTGTTACATAAACTGGGATTGATCGCGTCAGTAAATATATTAAAGATAAAGGGAGCAAAATTTCTCTCTGTTGGAAAAGGAACTTATTAATATGGAAAAGAAAAATATCCAAATAAATGTGATGGTATTGAACTGGAATTGGAAGTATAACTATGATCTCGTGGTTTTCAACATATAGGTCTACAGAGATAACATTATAATATGGTCATAAATGTGTGTGGATGCACAAATATCCCCCATCTCGGTCCACCGTGAAGTTCCCGGAAACAGAGAGATTCCCTGAGCAGGAAGCAAGCCTAGAATCCAGATCTTGGTTTCTAAATATTGTTCTGCACTAAAAAGAACCAAGGATCCTTGAAAAATTGTCTGATTTCAAGTCTGGTGCAGGGAAAATGGAACATGAACCTAGAACATTCTTTGCAAGGCAACAAGGAAATGCTTAATCAAGGATGGAGTCTTGTCAAAGAGACGAAGCAGCCAATTTGAAGTGCTTCGTACTGGGAAATGGGGATGCAATGAATACATTTGTATGAATAGGTGATAACATACAAATTTGGGTTAAAAAAACTGGATACGAATAAATATATGAAGAAATTGAAAGTTTGATGAGGAATGGGATATTTACATAGTTTCAAGCCACTTTCCCCCAAACATTTTTTAATTTCAAAGGAAGAAGAATTACTTAACAGTAGAGAAGCCTAAGAGACGCCATCACAAATAAGTGATAAAGAGAATATGATCAATATGGGGCGAATCAAAATCATACACTACTCAATAAGATGCGATGAAAAAAATCTCAACATCGCATCTGTTGATATTCTTGCCCAAGGTGGATAACTTGAATCTCATCGGGAGGATACCTTATTGGACAGACCTAAATTGAGGGATGTTATACAAAATAACTTACTTGTAATCCTCCAAAGAATTGAGGTCACGAAAGACAAGAGAAAAGCGGAGAAACGGCGAAGAACGGATCTCGAGAGACTTGATAACTAAACGCAATATGCGATTCAATTCCGTGCACAGGATGTTGCTGGGACAACTGTGAAAGTTAAATGAGACCTGAAGACTGATGATAGAAATGTGTCTGTGTTAACTCTCTGATTTCGATGGTGGTTGCATTGCGGTTATGTAGGAGATATTTCTGTTTGTAGATATACACACTAGGAGGTTGGAGCACCATATTTGCAACTGAGTTTTATATGGTTCATTAAAAAGGTCTTTGTGCTATATTTGCTACTTTTCTGTAAGTTTGTGATCATTCCAAAGTAAAGACACATGGATATATTTACTAACAAGTTTTTAGAGCCATTTAAATTGAGGGAAAAGTACAGAAATTTACACATACATAGAATTTCTTCCGTTATCAACATCCCTCACTGGAGTGGTACCTTTGTTATAATAGATGAACATCCATGAACACATTATAATCACTTAACATTGGTAGTTTACGTTAGGGTTCACTCTTGGTGTTGTACATTCTATGGATTTGGACAAACGTATAATCAAATGTATCCATCATTATGGTATCATATGCAGTATTGTCACTGCCCTAAACATCCCCTATGCTCTGCCTATTCACCACTTTCCCTCTTTTGACCCCCTGGCAACTGGTGATCTTTTTACTGTCTCCATAGTTTTGCATTTTCCAGAATGTCATGCAGTTGGAATCATACAGTATGTAGGCTTTTCAGACTGGCCTCTTTCAATTAGTAATATGCATTTAAGTTTCCTCTGTGTCTTTTCATGGCTTGATAGCCCATTAACTTAACTTAATTAATTTTATTCTATTTTTAGTGCTGAATAATATGCCAATCATGTCTCATTGTCTGGCTGTACCAGATCTGATCCATTCACCTACTGAAGGACATCTTGGTTGCTTCTACAGTTGGGCAATTACTAATAAAACTGCTATAAACATCCATGTGCAGGTTTTTCTGTGGATATACATTTCAAACTTCTTTAGGTAAATACCAGTGAGTACAATTGCTGGATCCTATGGTAAGCTATGGCAAGAATATTTTTAGTTTTGTAAAAACAATCCCCAAACTGTCTTCCAAAGTGGCTGTACCATTTTGCATTCTTACCCACAATGAATGGGAATTGTGGTTACTCCGCATACTCACTAGCATTTGGAGTTTTCAGTGTCCTGGATTTTGGCCATTCTAGTGAGTGTGTAGTGGTATCTTGTTGTTAAAACAATATATTTTTAAAAGAAACATTTCTCTGTGTCACTCCCTGAGATTCTTTAGGGATCCTGTGGGGTATTCTAAGAATTGTCCATTTTAATAATTCCTGGGAAAGTTTGATGCAAGCAAGGGTGGAGAACTTTGAGAAACAGTGGTATCAAAAATGCAAACAGAAAATAAAGTTAACGATCCAAGATAGATGTATAGATCAAACTCGATTAAATCCAACCCCTGGATTAGGAGGCAGGGAAAATCTGGCCTTTTGCTTCATTATGCCCTTAGACCTCCAAGCAGGGCTACTAACATGATGTGAGTTCATCTTATGATGAGGAAAATAAATCCCAGATGGTTTAAATAAGCTTCCCAAGAATGCATTTTCCAGATTTCTGGCCCCTCTGAGCATCTAAACCCAGGCTTCTTTCTCCTTCCCAGATTCACCTCTTCCTCATTCTACTCCTGCAATGCAAATGGCCCCAGTTAAAAGTCTCAGAGTCAACTTTTTTCCATATCTTCTCTCCATCTTTTTTGTTTTCACAGCTAGATTTTTCCTGTCAGAGGCTTCTGGGACCAGGCCACTGCCCCGGGGATGCTTGTTTGGGGCTGGAGGTGTGGGTGATGGTGACGCCAGGCTGTGCTTGGATTAACTCTGGATATACTGCCCAGTCCCGTTGCAGGTCAGCTTAACTGGCTTTTTGGACAACACAGCAGTATTTGGCCCCGGCTGCTTCCAAGCAAAGGAAGGAAATGGCACGAACTTCAAAGTGAGCTTTGCATGTTGCTGGTGCCATGAGTACCGACCATTTATTAGCTCTTTAATAGTTGTTAATTCATCTCAATCCACATGGAGTTCAGAACTGGCTGGGGGTGTAGGAACAGCCTGCTTTCACCCTTGTTTCCTGGAAATTTAGAATATTTCCCAGTTTCAGTGCTCAGAAATTTAGGGTCAGCCTGGGGGTTAAGAATAGTTTCAAAGCCTGAAACAGACCTGAGCCTGTTCTTCAGTCTTTTCCTTGACCAAGTTAGCGTAATTTTATTTATTCCCTCTTATATTTTACAAATACTTTTCTATTCATGGTTCTACTTGCTTATCTTTTTCTTTAAAGCAACTTTATTAAGATATAATTCACATACAATAAATATGCCTTTTAAAGTACAGTTCGATGAGATTTTACAAAAGTAAGGGCCCATGTACTGTCTCTCCCTCCCCTTGTTTAGA
>CM053511.1:10792866-10814961 GCA_028627145.1 Eidolon dupreanum
CTAGAACCTGTGGTCTATTGGGCTTCTCTCAACATTCATTCCGCTTTTATTTAAATTACTTCAATTTCAGGTGTTCCTTGGGAGATTAGTGGTTTTTCACATATAGTTGATGGGTTGCCTTCAGTTGGGTTGACCATACCTCCAAAGCCAATAGATGGTGCCCTGTCCAATCCAACCAGTGTCCGTGCTGCCCACAAGTCCTATCGTATTACCCCAGTCCATCAACTACACGTCCAGCTCTTCCTTTCTTCTTCACTCTCATTTTAAGCAACAATAGGACAAATTCCACAAGTTCCCACCACACTATATATCCATCTACCTGAATCTAGTCATATTTCTCTGTCTTGCTTTTTGTTTTTATGGATAAAACATCTATATGTCTATATCTAAGAGCAATCTCCTGTCTGTGCCTTAGATCCCATGGATCCAGCAATTCTCTTCCTTCCCATCCCTGTTTCAGGCATTTTTCCCCCTCTGCTTAGATCATTTTGAACAGCATACCAAAGTTTTACAGTGTCCTTTGTATTAAAGTTTTTAGAAAACCCACCTTTTTACCCTATATAATTCTGTTTCCTTCCTTTTACGACAAACACCTTGAGATGTGGTCTAGAATCGCTGTCTCTGATTTAATCTGCATCCATTCTCTGTTGAACTTGGTCCATTGAGGGGGTGGCCCCATCACACCCATCAAACACTGTTGTCCACGGCTTGGGTGACCACACATCTCAGTTTGTACAGACAGAGTCCTGGCCTCTGCCTGTTCTCCAGGAGCAATTTTTCACTCTCAAAGTGTCTTGATTTGGATGATAAATCATATGCTTGCCCTATTTATGATCTTCACACTGATGAATGCAGCTAAATTCAGCAGTTCTCTGTGCTCATCATACTGAAGCTACTGGTATTTGACACATCTTCTCACATCCGTCGTTTTCACTTCTTTCCCAGGATCTCACATGTTGGTACTCCTTTTATTCTTCTAGCAGCTTCTTCTCAGTCTCCTTAACTAGTTCTTCCTCATCTCCCCAGTTAGTGAGGGTTGAAGTGCACGAGGGATCAATCATTTGAACTCTCTTCTCCTCCACCCATCAATACACTTTGTCTTGTTAATCTCATCTGGTCTCATGGCTTTAAACACCATTTATGTATTAATTTCACCTACATTTAAATCTTTATCCTAGAATTTCCCCCTGAACTCTAGACTCATCAGCTATCTATTTATCTAATAGCAATTGTAATTCGAAAGTGAACTCTTAGCCTACTCCCCACAACAAAAATTTGCTCTTACTCCAGTTTTTCCTCATCATTCGTATGGACTACATTTTGCAAAAATCTTGAAACCATCTTTGACCTTTGCTTTCTCTCTCTGTCATCAGATCCTGTTTGTTCTAACAGCAAATCCTGTACTTCTCGCCACCTCCACTACTTCTACATGTATCTCTCCCTGGGATTATTACAGTACCCTCATAATAGGCCTCCCTACTTCCACAGGATAGATTCTCAATCGAGCAGCCAGAGCAACCCTTTTTCCCCAATAAGCCATATTATATGTCACTCTTCTGTTAAAAATCCGTTGACATTCCATCTCACTCAGTATACAAAGCAGATTCCATGTGATGACCCACAAGCCCATTATCTTCCTGTTCCTTCTCCCTCTCTGATGTTGTCACCTCCTTTTCTTCCCGTTGTGACTCTGTCCCAGGCACAAGGGCACTCCTGTGATCTCCTCTGCCTCAGGGCCTTACCGCTTGCTGTTTCTTTTTCTGGGATTACTTTCACACAGTTAGCCCTGTGAGCAGCTCCTTCACTTTTACAGCGAAGCTTTTTCTTATCACCCTTTTCCCAATGGCGGTTCTCCTCCTTCCTGTATGAGTATGTAGGGCTGCTGTAACAAAGTACTGCAAACTGTGTGGCTTAAAAGAACAGAAATATATCCTTTCCCAGTTCTAGAGGTGAGATGTCTAAACCAAGTTGTCATTAGGGTCATCCTTCCTGTGAGACCTTGGGTCCTAGTGCTGGTGGTGACCAGCAATCCTTAGCATTCCTTAGCTTGCAGCTATATCACTTCGATCTGTTTTTCTGGTTCTCCCAGTGTGTCTCTGTCTTCACATGGCATTTCAGACACTGGTCATATTGGATTAGAGCTCACCCGAATGGCCTCATCTTCACTTGGTTACACATCTGCAAAGATTATCTCCAAATAAGCTCACATTCACAGGTACTAAAGGTTAGGTAGGACTTCAACATATCTTTCTGGGGGACACAATTCAACTTATAACACTTCCTCAATTCAGTATTTCCTGTCCTGATTCTCCTGTTGAAATTTTTGCATAGTACTTGCTATCATTTGGCTAATAGAATATTTTATTTATATATTATATCTCTGACTGTAAATACAAGCTCTACAATGACAGAGATTTTCACTTGTCTTGTACCTTGCTGTTACTCTGGCATTTAGAACAGTGCCTGGAACATAGCACACAGACAGTAATTAGTTGTATAAATGTTATTGACCAAATGTTTATGTTGTTTCTTTTTTTGCATTGATTCTTTGAAGCCTCCTGAAATTTGATGAAATGGAGGGAGCAGTTACATGAGTAGATTGAAAGAGCATATAGATTCTATTTTCTTTTGCAGGGGTTGGCAAACTGTGGACCACATTTGGTCTGCCACCAGCATCTGTAAATAAAATTTTATTGTAATACAGCTATATCCACTTGTTTATACATAGCCTAATGCTGCTTTTATGCTTTAATGGCAGAGTTGAGTAGTTGCAACAGAGACCATATGGCCCACAAAGCCTAAAATATTTACCGTTTGATAAATTTACAGAACGTTGGCTTACTTTACAGAAAAGTGAAGTGACTGTTCCAATCCCTGTTCTTCTCTGCTTTTATAACTGTAATTGTGGGGATTGTTGATCTTTAAAAGAGGATAAGATTTAAAATTAATAAATGTTTTTCAAGTGAAAATAAAATGAAGCAGATGGTTTTCAGTGCTCATTTAATTTAGGCCACTAGGTGTCCCTCTTCCCTAAACTTTACCAGTAGATGCTGAACCAGACATCAGCCAATTGGGGCTGTGATGTACCAGACAAATATTGACAGTTGCTAAGGCAACTGGGATAAAGTATTGGCCAAAGGATAATATAGGCGCCAATTGTGCATGCCATGTTTCCCACATAGGAGAGAGACGGAGAGAAAATGAATGAAAAATATGTTTCAAGATCTTCCTTCAACTGTAGCATGAGAGCAACTCCCAGCTGATGTTTATCTTAACTCTTTCAGTTTTTCTGGAAATTAACATGTTGGGGACTTGGAGGGTCCTTAAATCAGCTAAAATATGTCACAATGGGAAAATCTGAGTATTAATTTTTCCCCCAAGTTATCCCTGGAATTTGCTGTTCCAAATTATGTTAATGGACAACTGTAAGGCCACATGTATTTTTTGGCTTGCCTAATCTTGTCACAAAAGTGGTTTCTTCAACACTTCCTTCCAGAGATTTCTTATTAGTCAACATTGAAATAATTAGCCTGCTTTTTTCTTTGCCTCCTGCATCATGATATGAGGGAATTTTTAATCTGTAATTAAACTTGAGCTTTTGCCACTGATTAAGCCTAGGCTTTTGCCACTATGTTAGTGTAAAACTTCTTAACAGTGACATTATTGACTTTTGGGCCCCATAATTCCTCGTTGTGAGGGTTGCCCTGTGCCTTTTAGGATATTTAGCAGCATCTCTGGCCTCTACCCACTAGATGTCAGTAGCAGCTCCCATAGTTGTTAGAATCAGAAATGTCTTCACATCTTATCAAATGTTCCGTGGGTAGAAAAATTATCCCCAGCTGAAAACATTGTGCTAAGTAAACCGTAAACCATATCTTCTTCAGATTATTCTTAAAGAATGTTTGAATAGTGCTGGAATTTCAAAAAACACCCATAGGAGAAATGGTGGAAATCTTAGATTGCCCAAATTGCAAAGTAAAACCTCAATTTTTCACAAAGTTAGGAACTCCAGAAATTAAAACATTGATAAGGTCAGAAAGAGCAGCCAACAGAAACAGCTTTTGTCTAAGGAGATACAAGATAAGATCCTGTAAGATCAAAGGCAAATTTGAGGTCCTTTGTGCATAGAATATTTAGGAGTCCTGCTATTGTGACCTCATGAATAACAAGTCAGCATGGTCTCTGGACATGCCCCTGCTTTGCTCTCCCCAACGCCTTTCGGATGACTGAGTTTGGCTCGCTGAATCTAGAGCAGCTGGGATTGATTATGGCATGGCATCTAGGAAACTTCTACATCTGACATTTGTCTTCTAGAAAACCATCAGCCCGTCCACAGTCCTTGTGAACTGCCTCGTCTTTGAGCTCCCTCTTGAAGGCTGAGTAATCCCATTTTTCCCACTGGACAGGAGGGGCTGCCTGAGGTCATCATGAGAGTCATAAGCAACAAGCCGGGCTGTAACTCCCAAAGGAGCTTGAAATATTGATTTTATGCATGTCATGCGAAAGACCAAGCAGTTTTCCTCTCCCTTGGTATATTACTTCTTGACGGTTTAAAACAAAATGGCATTGCCACCAACATAGCTGACATACTCTAATTAATCTTAATGAAAAGAGTTTGACATATTTAAATGAGCTCATCCCAATAGCATCAGTTATCCTTCTCTGATATAGAGGATAAATTGGAATGAAGCATGACTTAGAAAGAACAAAAATCTCACCCTCATTTCTTCATTTTTCTTGAATAGGTCTGTCATCTGAAAAATGGGTCATGATTTATAAAGTCTATAAGAGTTTGTCGTATAACATATTTTGCTATGCCTTGCAATACAGAGATATAGGCATACTCCTACTTTGTGATGATGGGGTGATGTCCATTTAATGAAAATTGTCTTCTTCAAACTCTCTAAATGGATACTGCTTAAGAACTTCCTAGACAAGGCTGAAGGTCGTAAAACAGCAAGATGCTTTACTATTCTTTGGAAAAGTTAGGCAATTAAATGTTTAAATAGTTTGTGGGAAACATGACTGCTGGTTCAAATAAACTTATTATGACTTATTCTTTTGAGCATATAGGTTGTATGTTTTTCTCTCAAATGCCAGAATAATTAACTGAAATGTGAGAGCGCTAGGCCTCTAAGAGATCTGAACTAGTTAAAAGGGCAGAAGAGTCAGTATCTCAGTGGGTAGTTATTAGCATTGAATGAGATAATGTGTGTGAGGATATTTGTTATGGAAATTAACCTAATTAGAGCTGGAGTTGGCCATTTAGGATGGCAGAGAATAAACCAGACCTAAGAAAGAGTCAAAGGCTTCCCCCTCAATAATTCTAGGGTCATTGTTTCCACAAAGGGTGAGGTCAAAGTCAAGCTGAAAGGAGAACATATTATTTTTCATGATATCAAAATAGACTATGGTTTTTTTGGTTTTGGTTTGTTTTGTTTTTGTGGAAAAATCAGTCCTTACACTGAGGTACCCACCCTTCTTAGGTAAACTCATGAGGGTATCATCTGAACCTCTTGATGACAGAAGATGAAACTCAGAACATTCATTCTCTGCCTCTTCCGCAGGACTCTGATCCAGCTCAGTCCTCACAAGTCATCCTGGACTGAGTTGAGTAGATGCTCCATGAACCTCAGGCTAATGCCTCAGGCACTTAAGACTGTAAAAGTTAAGTAGAGAGGGAGGGACTTTATTGGGAAGGGGTAGAGTTATCTGAGAGACCAGATTAGACATTGGAGCGGTGAACTTGAAAGAGGGTTGTGTGAAAAAAAAAAAAAAGGAATATTAGGAAAATGTAGAGAATTCATTTCTTCAAAAATTTCCTTCACTTGTGGGACAGAGTGACTCACATTGCTTGAATGTTTTTGCATATGGTCAGCAATTTGACTAAGTTAACCTCTCCTCCTATTACCCCGAACTGCTGTTTTGAGATTTACCATACCTGTGCCTTTATATGTTCCATTCCCATCATAGCCCAGTAGATATTTGGCATGAGGAAGGAAAGTAAAATAGTTCTCAAGGAAGAGACAGTATTAGTCTCCCAGGCTTCTTGTGAACACTTGTAGTAATAAAATTGAGACAGCAGCAAATATCCGCTATCTTATCCTTCACTGCACTGTAGATTACCAAATGAAGCTGTTACAAATATTGGGATGATGGCATGGGTCAGAGTCCCAGAATTTGGTAATAACAGCAAAGAAGTTCTTTCCAGGTTGGAGAGAAAATAAAATTGAATTCTTTGAGTACACCCTCCACAGGGTAGCAACAAATATCTTCTGCGATAGAAAAGGAGGATCTTGCTATATCTGAGTTTCATTACGTGCTCAGTAAATGTCGGGTTCATTGATTCTCACTTAATAGTATACCATGTCTTCATGGAATTAAGTTTGGGTATTTAAAACATCAAAATAATAGGGTTGTTATTCACATCACCTTCATGAGAATAACCTTACACACACTGGTTGCTTAGTAAATATTGTCTGGTTACATTGAATCGGGGTAGAGGAAGGCTTTGTCCATGGAACAATTCACCTTCTCACTACCAATAAAGAATACTTGTAACAGAAGTTACATTCTAAAACATTTGATACGATTTTTACAAAGCACCTAAAACATATCCAAAACCAAGATAATTGTCTTGTCTGCCAGTGGTCATTTATTCTTTTAGCTAAGTGATTCACATTGCTTGAGCATTTTTGCATATGGTCAAAAATTTAAAAACTTAGCTATAATATTTCCTTCTCTGCGGCACAGTTAAGGTACTTAAGCTTTATAGGAAAAATGTCTGTAAGATGACAAACATTGGCTTTTCCTGTTTATTGCTCTATTAATCAATCAGAGGGTTGGGACTGGAATGCCAAATAGGCTTTTTCAAATATCAAGCATCTGGATGATGAAAAATTTGAATTTATATTCAAATGTCTTGGAATTGTGTCGACAGCTAATGACCCCTAATAGTAACTTATTCCAAATGGAAATTTATAATTTGAAAATTACTTTTACACATGTTTTCCCCTAGAGTTGAAGGGAGAGCTACTTCCCTTAAGCCACTGTGGCCTTAATCAGGGATCTGGTGGCAAGGAAGGACCTTTAATCCACAGTGGTATTAGAATCCTTTGTTATTCAGGCAAGGACAAAGGGAATAAAAAATATCAATTAAGAATGTGCTGGTTTTAATTTTAACAGCTGAAGTAAACTAATTCCTGTATTTTGATGGATAGATTAGGAGACAATGGGCTAACTTAGCTGGCCAGGCTCAAAAAGATGGAAAGGGCAAATTTATGGGTAGTATGGTTGGAGGGCATAGGGCCAGGTTACAGCTAAGGACAAAGATCAATAGAAACAATGCAAACTGAGGCATAGAACTGAAAGGAGAGATGCTGAGGACCAGGAAAAGAAGCATGGAGTGGTAGGAGTGGACAGGTGGGAGCTGTGGGCAAATGTCTGAGATAATTGTTGATGGAAATTTTCAGACTGCTGGCATCCATTTTCAAGGGTAAAATTGTTTCATTTAAAGGGTTAGGAATGATAGTCATAAACTGCCCATTCTTATGTGTTTGTTCATCCACTCATCAATTAATACTTTTATCTGCCCATCTAATCTCTCCATCTAATGATCCTTTTATTCTTTCATCAATTTATCCTTTTATTTTTTTTAACCTATATTCACTGAGTACTTATTTTGTGCAGAGTTATTGACATTTTTTGGAGTGAGGAGAGTTAAAGACAGCCCATAAGATATTATCTATGACCTATAATAATGGCATAATAATTCCAAACTGAGCATGAGGCTGCTCGCTGAACTCTATTATTGATGGATAAGGCTCTTGTGCTTATCCTGAGATTTCTCCTATGTTTGCTTTCTACCTCCTAAGTTTAGAGGTGATGCCAAAGATAGTTTCCTGAACTTGATAAATGGAGTTGGATCATTTAGCCTAGAAAAGAGGCCGTCAGTGGGCACAGAGAGCAAATGTTACAACTTAACATCATCCCAGTAGACCAATGAAGTGGAAAGTGACTGCACTTTCCAAAAATCTTGGGAAGAAAAGAAAGCAAAAATTTGAGAATTTAGAGAGAGAGAAGAGAGGAAGGCAAACATGAAAGCCTGGAATCAAAGCAACGCTCTTTTAATATTCCTCTAAGTGGTTCCTCGTGAGTTGCGATATATCAACTACCCTTTGAAACCAAATCATGTAACCAGCAGGGGAATCTAAAATAGCCAAGGACATGTAAATAGGCTTTTATTCTGTAGAAGACACAAATCTTGAGTAACTTAAAATTTGGTCAAGTGCCTGTAAAAGCTCTAGATAACCAACAACAGCACATTTGCCTCTGGGCTTACTGCCCATGTACAAAATGCTATATACACCTAGCTAGCCAGCCAGGGTGGGGATGAGGGCTAGTCACAAAAGTCAGGGGGTCTTGGCTGTTGCTGTATTTATCGGAGTGAGACTGTAGGGTTCAGGGAACACCCAAGTCAAATAATGCTATTCCCCACCCTCCTACCCCCACCCCAGAATACAATAAAATCCCTTCTCTGGATATTTCAAGCTACTCATCAAAGAAGGGAAAGACAAAGAACTAAAAGAGTAGTAGAAAATCAGTGGGGGGAAAAAAAGATGTGTGTAACTTATGAGATTTGAGAGTTTTGTAAATCCACTGTTAACTTACATAGAATTAAAGTAATTTGTAAATCAATACAAAGTTTTGGGAAGAAAGGCAGGGTTTTGTGTTGTTAAGGAGGATCATAGAAAATAATACTTGGACTTTACTTTTGTTCTAAGTTGAGCAATCTGTATTCCATTAACCCTCCTCATGTGGTATGAAGTTCAACTCTTTTAAAGAATCTCTGTTCAATGTAAAAATTCATCTGTGATGACCCACCTAATATGATAAGAGGGTTGCAGACAGACCTTTGATGATCTTAATCGAGTAAAAGTATTAACTAATTAATACTTTTTTGTTGGATATATAGTACAGGTTGATTTAAAAATGTCAGTGAGTCCCTACCAAATGGATGAGTTATTCTAAATGTATCGAGCGGGCATTAACTCGGTTTATAAACAAGTTGCATCAGTGAGATAACTTACTTCAAAAAATGATCCAACCAATTCAATGAATCTGTCTACAAAACTTTGTTTTAATAGATGCACCTTATATCTTATTTGAGCAGCCTGACAAAGCAAGTGGTCTCAAACGAAACAAAACAAAACAACAACAACAACAAAGTCAGATTTATTGATTGCTGGGATATAGTTTTAATAGCTGGTTTCTTGGTTGACCTTTTCACATCCCTGCCAGTATGGACAATGTTCTGTACATAGAGTTTTAATTAACACCTGCCCTGATTATTTCATCATCTCAGTGCCTAGAGAGACCAGAATAAATCTGAAAGCTACAGTGGTTATTTTCTAATCTGAAAAACAGAAGTGCTTCTATTGAAACGAGTTCAGCCTTTAGAGTGCTCACGATAACAGAAGAGAAGAGGAGGAGGAAGAGCACGGCAAGTTCTTGGGGGCTGGTGGTAAGCGACGCCGCAAGGAGTCCCACCCCTACAGCCAGCCACCCCCGGTTCGAATCCTTCACAGTCTCCTCTGTAAAACAGGGCAGTGATACTCATCTCACAAGGTTGTTGTGAGGAGAAATAAGATTATAAAGATGATATTTCTAGGTGCAGGGCACATGGTAGTATCCTATAAGTGTCACTATGAAGTTGCTGAATTCAACATCCTCATTTTGTGGACACGGAAATCTAGAAGC
This sequence comes from Eidolon dupreanum, assembly GCA_028627145.1. Lineage (NCBI taxonomy): Eukaryota > Metazoa > Chordata > Mammalia > Chiroptera > Pteropodidae > Eidolon > Eidolon dupreanum. Next base: position 10,802,626 of record CM053511.1, read on the forward strand.
CAAGGAACTAGGACATGGCTTTGCTTTCTGACAGCCGACGGCACCTAAAACGAGATAAAATTTGGAATGATTGTTATTATTACTGCTAATATGACTGTGTGAAGAATGTAGGGAAATAAAAGAGGCTTCGGTGTAGATGTCGCACATCATTCTGGAACATCGATTCTAGTTGAAATTTGGGTGGGAAAAAAAGAATAAGTTAACCAATTAGAAATTATTTATTTATTTACTATAATTTATGAGGTGATCCCTCGGATTAGTCTAGCACCCAACTGGTGCTATACATAGTTATTACTGTATTATTGACTATATTACTTATGGCCAATTAGAAATGTTAGATTTTACTTTTCTGTTTTAAAAAAAACATGGATATATTAAAGAGAAGTCAAGATTTACCCGAATTTTTGAGAGAAAATTATGGCATGCCATGGAAACTTTGGCCTGAAATGCTGGATTTTTGCTGTATGTGTTCATCGTACTCAGCTATTTGGAGAAATATGATAGAAAAGCTCAAGAAATGCAGTGTGAGCAATGGTGAGAAAATCAGACAAGGTCCTTGCCCTTGTAGAGCTCAGAGTCTAGCAGGAGACAGACAGGAAAACCAAAGGCTGAGGTAGTGGCTGTGTATTTTAGTGGCTATGATAGTAAATGTGACAAGGACCAGTTGCGCACAAAGTGGGGAGAAGCCAGTTCTGTTGGGAATGAAAATGGTGCCAGTCAAGAAGTCGTCTTAGAGAAGGTGAACTGAAAGTAGATTCTTGGATAAGGAAACAGAGTTTGGGGAGACAGCAGGGCACACTTGACAGGATCCTAACTGGGGGCCAAAATACTCTTCCAGGTATCAGGGAATATTCTCAATGCTGAACTTTCAGAGGAAATAGAACTCAGGTTTCCTGGGCTCTCCTCTGCCAACGTCCTCCAAGGATCTTGTGGGTGGCCTTCCTTCAGCAGGACGAATCTAGGTCAGCTTGGAGCCTTTGACCCTCATCTAACCCACACTAAGAACTTTGTAGCCTCTTCCAGACTTCAGAATCTATCCTACAAGCAAAGCCGGCTTCTCAGATTTTGCTAATAAAATATAAGTCCAAGCAACATCCTCTTCTGAGATTATAAAACATTTATTTCAAAGCTCCTTCCAATAGGACTGATGGGCTGTTTATTCTGTGAAACTCTGCCACTTGAATGGAACTATATATTCTTTTGTTGAGCTCTCTGGGCTGAAATTCAGACCTTCATTTTCTTGTTCTAAGGAGAAAGATAGATACATATGCTTAGGAAGAATGATACAGCATTGCCACCCTTACCCTCTGTAACTCCAGATCATCCCCAGAACAGATGGCTTAATATAACAGTAATTCACAGTCCTCAGCTGGATGGCTGCAGAGAATTCTTCATTATTCAGAGTTCAGCAAGTGCCAGCAGTGTTATCCAGGTGGTAATTGAACTTGATGATCCCTCCGTGGTCCAGACAGCATCGCACTGTAGGTGAGGACCATGCAGGTGGTTAACGTGAATACACTTCCAGCAATTATGAATCTTTAGACTAAGCCTAATAGCACACAACTCAAAGAACTTATTCTTTTGATGATTTGAGTTATGATATTGAGCATTTTGGAGCGAAACCCATTCAAAAGTATGACAATGTGTACCTACAAGAAAACGCTGGGAAAGAAATCTAATACTGACCAGAAATCTCCATCAAAAGCTTTATTGAGAATCTCATCAAGCACAGATAAGTATGTGGGGAATTATTTCCTTGCATAGTTAAAGAGGTCCTTGCCACATTGTTGAATTGAAACCTTGTCTGGTGAAAGAAAAGAAAAATTCCCAAATAATTTTCAATGAAGCAGGCCTCCTTATCACTAAACCGCAATTAAGTAAGTGCTTTCAAAATTTCACATTCACAGAATGATCTCAACAATCTCACGACTTTGCAATGCTGTTTCTAAAAGAGCACATTTATACTTTGGGAAAATAGCACAAAAATGAAAACTGTTGGAATTGTTTTGGTTGCTGAAAATATACTTGGCCTCAACAGCTGCAGCACTGTAAAAAGGAAAGAGCTTTGGCTCTGAGCTCAGGCAGACCCTGAGTTTGAATCCCAGCTCCTTCATTTACTGTGTCCTTAATAGGTCATTAGAGTTTTTGAGGCTCTTTGCCTTTTCCTGTAAATACGAGGTCAATCGTGTCCACCTCTGACCATGACATGCACAGAAGAAGGGGCAGTGCTTGGCTTGACAGGCTTCTTACTATATTAATAGCTATTATTTGCAGACCTACTATGTGCCTGGCACAGTCAACTGCTTATGAATGAACACATACTATCTTACAACTACATGTGGTTGACACTTAGGGTGACTAATTCATCCTAGTTTGCCTGAGACTGTCCTGATTTTACAACTGAAATTTCTGAGTCCCAGGGACCTTCTCAGTCCAGGACAAACTAAGGCAGTTGGTTGCTCTATCAATATTATAATATCATCTTACAGGAGTGGAAACTGAGGGTCAGAGGGTGTGTGCAAAATGTCTGATAGCCCAGAACTGGGAAAGAAGAGGCCCAGTTTTCAAAACCAGGCTGGAATAACTCCCAAGCCTGCACTCTTTCTGCAGCCCTAAAGTCCTACTCGGTAAATGTTGCTTTCCTTGCTATATTACTAGAGTGTTCTGGACTTAGCAAATATTTGTAGATCAGGTCATATTTTTTCAACTGTCTTCCATTACAATTTCAGGAATGCATGCATCTGCGTGTATGTTTGTATATGTTACAGAGTGGGGATTGCTCTGCAAGGGATAATGCAAATCATAGTGATAGTCATCGTGAAAATGAATAGTTTAAAAGCCTAACATTTATTTCAAAGAACATTCTATCTCTTATCAATGTAGGGTCCATTAATTTATTCACTTACTCAGTCATTCATTTATTCAACAGGTATATAGTGAGGCTGTACTGTGTGCCAGGTAACAGATACAAAGAAGACTAAGATTCTGGTCTCAAGATGCTTAGTGTAATGTTATTTAAAAAATAGGTTGTAAAATAGTGTGAGAACTATGATATAGAGCCAAGCCCTACGTGTTTGAGCCCATCCCCTCAAGGATGGCTCCAGCCACACAAATCTTTAACGAAGTTCCAAGATTATTCCTGACACTGATTTTTGTTTGTTTGTTTGTTTTTGCACAGTTACCTTTGCCTGGAAGATTCTTTTTCCTAATCTGGGTTCTTCAGCTTTAAGATGAAATGTTACCTCTTCAGAAAGAACTTCCTTGACCACCTCCAGCTCAATTAGAAATTTTCTATTAGATCGTTCTGCTTTAATGATCTTAGGGTTTATTTATCACTATTTGATATTTATCCTCTTTGATTGTTTGTTTACTGCTTTTTGCCTGCCTTTGCCAATAGAGAGTGTTAATTCCAGGAAGAAATAGTAACTCGTTTATTTTATGGTTTATCATTTGTGTTTTTCATAGCTGTATTTCCAGGACCTAATGCAATGCTCGGCACACAGGAGCAATCAATGTGCATTTTTGAAATGAATGAAATGAGTGAGCTAATAACTGTTCTGGATGCTGTAAGGAGCAGCCGGCTCAGCATGAATCAGTAAATGTATGAGGGGAACTGTGTTGAAGGGATATCTGAGTTCGGCCTTTCTTCCCCCCTTCTGGTTATAAAGGTAATATATTCTCAGTCAAAATAAAGTTAGTAAAGAAATCACAAAACTGGGAAAAAATAAGACCAACTTGATGTAATCGGTAGTAATATTTTGTTGCAAGTTCTCTCCTAGTCCTCTTTTTATTCATGTTTACAGATAGTTTTGAACAAAACCAAATCACTTTTTTCATAGTTCTATACCTTTCTGGGTTTAAATATTTAATTACGTTTTCATTTTAAAGGTTGCTTTGTTCTTCACCATGATAGGTTGTACTAGGATTCATCTAGCTGATCTACATTGTTGGACTTTTGAATGTTCCCACAAAGCTTACGTTAACTCTGACTGTCACACTGTTCAGCAGCCACACTCAGTGCTCTGCTCTGCATCGCCACTGGAAATATCCCTTTCCGGGCATGTAGCAGGAGCAGGCTGATCAGAATGATGCTGGTGGTTTATGCTGGGTAATTGAGAGACTGGAGAGCCTTTACTGGATAAGGCAGCCCGAGAGGCACGCTTTGCTTGGTCCAAGAGGAAGTTCCATTTTTAATGTATAGAAGTGTCTACTAGATTGTCCAGAAAAAATATCAGGGTTCGAGAGGTTAGGTTGAGTAAACAGTGTGGAGAGTCTCTGAGGCCTTGGCAGTAGAGATCACCTACCTGACTCAGGAAGAGCTGTCTCTTGTTTCTCTTCTGATTAGTTGTAAATATCCACTTTGCTTTCGATGGGTGCTGTTCCCCGTGTCTGATTTGATTTGTAACTTGTAATTATATATATATTTTTTCAGTAAACTACTAGTGAGCACAAAGTAATGGTAGAGTCAAACATGGATAAGATCATGTTTATTTAGTGATGTCTGACAAATAGAGAAAGTAAAAAGATTTTTAAAAAATGTATAATTTACATTTATATAAATACTTTAAGGGAGAAAGGTTGAACACATATGGTGACATTAGAAGAATGTATACATTTACATTTGTACCCTACCTCATAGCCTGACAAATTAGATGCACGCAGGCATACACACATATCTCGTTTGTGAATGTGCATAATTAGGAGCCCAAGGATTAGTTATGAGCAGGTCTATAATCAATTGTAACCCTCCATAAAACCGATATTAGTATGCTATCACACTATGTTGGTTTTGTCCTTCTTTTTCAAAATTTCACTACAAGCAAATCTGAAAGTCATCCAGGGTGGCAATCAGGTGCTTTAGGCCACAGTTTACTCATCAGTGAGATGAGAAGATCTCCGCTGACATGCTCTGCTTCTTCTGAATTTAAAAAAACAACAAAAAAAACAAAACAAAACAAAAAAAAAACAAAACTTGCGAGCCTCAGCAGCCTCTAGCACATACAAACGTACAAGGGCTGGTGGGGCCCGGTCATCATCATCTCTGTATTAGGGGGTGTTTTCTGTTTGGCTTCTTTCTACTGGAAAGGAGTCAGTTTGTCTGCAATGGAGCAAGTTTATGACACCAGCCCACTTAATTAACAAACATTTCATTACTGTAGATACAGCTTGTTTCCTAGTGTACAACTAAACAAAGAATTAACAGTCTCTAGGTTTCAAGTTGAAGAGCTGTGTTTCCACAGACCTTGGACTTGGAAGATCAGAGTTTGAGCTACTCAAAAAATGCTCAACAGAAACCCCAGAAGTCAAACCTCAATATACGGTGAACTATTTGTATGATGATATGGTCAGTATGATTCTGGACTTCACTGTGTCATTCATTACAGTGACATTTTCTTGAAATGGTACTAGCGTATAACAAAATAAGATGAGTGTAATGTGATAACCTACACAGCAAAACCTATATTTGATTTCTTAAATTTATAGAAATTTTCATTTATAGTAAACACTATAGAATAGTAAGTCATCCCTAAGCACTATCCTGAGCTTACCTTGATTCCAAGTTTACGGTTAATCATATCTTTCATTAAAAAAAAACAAAAACAAAAAAGACAGATATAACCGACCTCATATGACCACCGAAAATACATAGGACTCAGGGGTGAAATAATAATTCTCGTAGTTTCTCATATATTCTTTCGATGGTGGGCCATGCAGTAGCTACAGTTTGCCTCTGTAGGTATGCTTCTCTGCGGACCCACGTTACATTTTCCCTCTGCCGGTGTTTGGCTTTAACTCTTGGAGGAAGGCCTCATTGTTATGAGGACAGTTGTTGTGACAGGTGCAGGTCCCGATGACCATCACTGGTTTCTTGACGACCTGCCCTGGGGAGCACTGGAACTCCACCTGGATGGTTTTGGTGTTGTGTGGGGTGCAGCATCGGCCATCGCTGCAGACCCCGCAGTACCTGGGCTTGTAGGCATGCAGGCTCGTGCAGTTCTTGAACTGCAGGTGGATGGCTTTGAGTGACTTCGTGGTGCGGAGACACTTTTTTCCTTTCTAAGAGAGAAGAAAGGGGATGATGCACGAGATGGCTAGCGTTCCTCCAAGGGACAATTTTAGGGGTGTGGAATAACTTGCTAGTGGCCTACCCAATATCCATTGCTCTTTCTTCTTTGCTAACAGAACGTCAATTTTGTTCGGGCAATGTGGTCAGCTAAAGGTATTTGCTTCCCCAGAATATCGGGGAGCTTGGGATGGCCTTGTGACAAAGTTCTGGCTAATGATACATTATCCAAGGGATTCTAGATAATCCTTTGCTCTTCTTTATTGTTTTCTGCCTTCATTTTCCTTCTTGCCTGGAATAGGAAAACCTTGCCTAATCATGCACAACCATCTTTTGATCTCGCAGTGATAAATATGAGGGTGAAAGACTATCTACGATAAAGAAACCTATATCTTTAAGCCACTGCAGCAGGATTTGGTGTTGTTTTTAGCCAAATGCATTCTTAGGTGTTATAAAGAAAAAGGAAATAAATGGCATCATTGCAATCTTACTAATATTTCAAATATTTTTCAAACATTAATTCGCTTAACCTTACTGACAACGTTCGCTCATAGAGGGAACGACTATCAACATAAAGAACAATTGCTCAAGTTTTATAGATAGATAAACGGAGTCTCAAAGGGCTAATGTGATCAGAAAACCTCTATTAATTGAACTTGTCTGATGCAATGCCTATTCCATGCCATTTCCGTGACATGGAAAAGCCTTATTTTAAGAAGTTACTGTGTCCTCGGTGGTATGTAAAGGCTTCTTGTTTCTTCCTTTTCGTATTTATTGTTTAATGTATATTCTTGCCAAAACCCACCAAAAAAAGTATAAGGTCAGCAGCATCCATCTGTTTGTGTGTGTGTGTGTGTGTGTGTGTGTGTGTGTGAGTATGTGAGTATCTGTGTGAGAGAGAGACAGAGAGAGACAGAGAGAGAGAGAGACTGCTTTGTGGGTGGGCCTAAACCTGCATTATGATACATATATCTTAGAATTCCTCTAAGTATAGGAAGGTGCATATAATTTTAGGGACAAGGTGCTCCTAGATGTTCTTTCTAAACTAGTGAAAGAAACATAAAGCTAGGATGAACCTCAAAAAGTCACATAGCCTGGCAGCCATATAACAGATACAACCACTAGAAGCTTTTTTATTTTAGCAATAAATAGAATTTTTGAGTAATGATGTCTGATGCTAAAAGAATAATCTATACCCAGTACTTCACCAGTTCATTCTATGTACCTCCTGACACCTTTTGAGGTACGTACTGTCTGTCAACGACCCCATTATACGGGGAAAGGAATTGGGGCTTAGAGTGCAAGAAAGTTGCCCCAAATCCCACAGCTAGTTCATGTGGGAAGCTGAGATTCAAAGCCAGGCTGGCGGCCTCCAGGGTTGTACCCTTAAGCATTTGATGGTATTGCCTCAGTCTAGAGATATGTAAATCTTTCATTGCTAAAGACTGTTTGATGTTGGCCTTGGTTTGTACAAGAGTCCATGTAATAGTTCAATTTGGGCATTGAGTTTATCTAGGGTTCTGGTAACAAGGCCTGTGATGTCATCAGGAATGAATCCAAGCTTCTGATCCACATGTCTTACACTCAGTGTTAACACACTGAGTTGATATAATACCAGCAAAAAAGGAAAGAAATGTGCTATTTTGTTTGGCGTATATCGCCTTATCCTGGCAAATGTACTAGTTCTACTTGGCTTTTAAAAATGCTGAAAATAATTCCCAGACACCCATTCATTTCTTCATCAACAATTTTTTTATCGAGCACACACTGTGTCCCAGGTAGGATGTTGGGGACTGAGGGGTGAGTAAGGCAAATGTAATCCCTCCTCTGTTGCTTGGTACAGATTGAACCTAAGGGGTAAAGGAGATTAAGGTCAGAAATGACCTCTCTGAAATCAGCTACGCTTGACAAGTGAGTAGCCATTTTTTTTTTTTTTTTTTTTTTTTTCCGGGAATGGAGTGAGATTTTCCATACCCTTCTCAGTTGGGGACATTTTGATGATGGTCTGGCCCCTCTTTACCTGTGGACCCGCTGTGAGCTGCTTGGGATATTATAATACATTGAAGGAAAAAAAAAAAGGAAGGTAAATTCACTCATTTCAGGAACCTATGGTTAACTTTCAGCTAGAACTGACCTCAAGTCAACGAGCGTCACAGTGACCTACTAGAGCCCAGGCCCCAATGAGACCAGGCCACGTCCTCCGTGATGGAGGCTTCTTCCCGGCTCCTACCTTTTCTGCTGGTTGCTTGTGCTCTTGTTCACAGGGCCGCACCATGCAGAGGCGAGTCTGCTTCACCATTTCACACTGTGGGTTCCTGTTGGTGACTCTGGTGGAAAAGCCCATGCCACAGCTCTTGGAACACGCACTCCACTCCGTGGTCTGTTCAATGCAGTTGCTACTTGAGTCAGAGACGGCAACTCCTAAGGTGGCTTCTGTCCTGTAGGCTATGAGATATATAAATAAAGACAGCTATGTTGAATAAAACATGGGGATCACCAAATGGCCCTTCCTGTCATCATTAGAAAGAGGGTCTCAGCCAAGTGTTCTTGAGGATGGAGCCGGATCTCTGTATTTATAAATCCCTAGCAGGATGCACAATGCCTGGCACATTGTAGGCTTTCAAGAAATCTCTGTGGAATGACTATCTAGCTCATCCTTAAGCTTAGGAGAACCTGTCTTTAAGAAGCTTAGTAATTTTAAGAATGTAGAACAGCATAGCATCAGCAACCATTCCATAAACGACAATGTTTTCAAATGTGATTTCATACAGAAAAAGGATCATGATAGAATTCTTATTGGATGACTCAGTAGAACCAACCAACTCAAAATAGTGATGAAAGTGATACCGTGCCTCAGAAAGGTGGAACTGGTTGATTGGGTTATGGGATATAGGCACCTGGACTTTGATCACAAAAAGTTCCGTCTCAACACTTAGTATCATGACTTGGGGCACATCTCCTCTGCTACGTGGCAGTTTTCCGAGCTGTAAGGCATGGCTAGTAGTTTTTGACCTCAGAAAATGTGTAAAGCTCAGAATAGTGTGAGTGTATATAATCTGGCTGGTTAACAGCTTCTAAAATATCCTCTGCTAGTTTTTGAGTTTTTTCCCCCAAAATGATTTCCTTTATAAGGTGACACAAAAAGAAAAGCAAAACACAGATCCTCAAGTGTCACTTGACCCTTCCTGCAGCATCTAGAAAGATGATATTTCTCAGTGACACCTGTCCAGTGAGGAGTAGTAGCATTCTTTAGGGAGGCTGGTCTTGAGACCACACAGGTGGTGTACAGAGTCCACAAAGAAAGAGTGATTTTTTTTTAACTTTTATCTTTATAATGTTAATAAGGGTCAAGTGGGATGCACTAAAATATAAATAGTATTCGGGCAATAAGACAATCAGTCCCATTGCTGAAAAGAACCATTGAACTGCCCTTTAGGAGAAACTGTGCAGGTACTTTAGTCCCTTCGTTAAGACTCAGACCTGCGATGGGTCCTATCTCAGCAGGCAATCTGGAATCCATGGTCAGATGACCAAGAGCTGAGGCCAGTTTCTCATTGCAAATCCGAAAGAGCACCCATACTTCCTGCCTGCCCGTATCTTGTGCTGTGATTGCCTTCAGGTATCCTGGGTTCCTCACCTGGCAGGGCGTGCAGATCCCCTAACGCCTCTGTCTCATTTGAGTCACAGATCCACTTTTCACAGCACTCTCCAGGCACTTCGACTTTTCGTGGAGCGGGGCAGTCGGGCTGTGGCAGCAGCAGGTCCTCGTCACAGCGGGGCACACAGCCAATCTGCCCATCTTGGCAGGTGCACTGGTATTTGCAGCTCGGCTGGAAGGTCTCTCCGCTTTGATAAATGACCCCATCGAACACACAGTTATCTCCTTCTATTGCTAGAATATTGGGGAAGAAGGGCAGCGAGGGAAGGGAGAGAAAAACAAGAACATAATGCTTTGGATAAGCTGCATGAGATTTGTGGCACATGTTCCAAACCCTAAGCTGTTCTTTTTTCTAGTCGAGACAACCTGGTTTTTTATCCATCTCTAGCAGAAAGATGTCCTCACCGAGGCGTCCCAGAGCAGGAAGGAGCCTTCAAGACCATCCAGTCTGACAATTCACTCACGGATGAGGAAAGAAGAGGGCGACTGAGAAGCTACATCCTCCAAGCCCCATAGCTGTTGTTCCCAATGATAAAGTCAGTTTTGCAAGGACCTCCTTAGAATCTCCTACTCCAGCAGCTTAGAATGAGAAGGGGAAAAAATGTATTCTACAAATAGGTTAACTGGTCAAATTGGGAAGAGCATTAGGATTCCTTGGTATTCCAGCGCGCGCGCGCGCGCGCACACACACACACACACACACACACACACACACACCCCATTACTAGCTTTGAGAAGAAAGTAAAAGGCTATTCCAAGTCTCTAATCCAGGGAGGCAGGGACAGCCTACAACTAAATGGTGGACCACGTGGGAAATTGATGCCCAATTAATTAAGTTTCACCAGCCTGGACTGGCTGGTTGCCTGCATCTTATTTTATTCACAGCCCAGACAGGGGTTACATAGTCGTCTCAGGAGACCAGGGGCGGCTTTGGCTCAAATAGGACAATTACAGGTGTAAAAACAAACCTGCTGGGCTGCAGTTAGGGGAACTGTGAGCCAGTGAGTGAGCCTACGCTTCCATCAACTCCAAGCGTCCCCCTGGAAATGTCCAAAGGAAATGACTTCACTGGCCCTTAACTCTGCTCTGCTCCCCATCTATCTAGATTCTTCTCTAGGGCGGCAAGTGATGAATGCTTCTCACCTCTGCAGGAAGGTTTCCTCTCTGGCTTCGGGCGCTCCCCCAAGCCCCAAGCACCCCGCCCTAGACCGTGCCAGGCGCCCAGGAAGCGCTCCAGGACCATCACCTACAGCATCCTCATTACTGTTATCTGCGCATCACCTTTTGGGAAGGGGGGAGGAAGAGCTGAGAGACGAGAGGTGGCAGCTGCAGCTAGCTGCGGGAGAAGCAAGCGGTCAAGAGGCCGAGCGGCCGCATTACCCATGCAGATGCCACTTCGGGCGCTGGGGTCGGCTCTGCGGTCGCAGAAAAGGCCACGGCCCTCCTCGCAGGGCTCCATCTCCGAGCAGCTGTCGCCGCGCTGGCGGGCGCACACCAGACAGCACGAGCAGTCATCCAGCACCGCTCTCACTCCCGGGGCGCAGGTCGGCGGCGTCTGGGGGCACTGTGCCGGGCACGGGGTGGGACAGTGCTCAGTCGCAGCGACCTGGGGGGCGGGAGAAACGAGAAGGAAAAAGAAACCCCTCAGCAGGGACAATCGAAGGCGGAGCGACCCGGGGATCCAGCAGGGGTCGCCCAGGAAGGCATAGCAACCAGGGGCACCTTAGGGGTACGCCACTTACCTGTCCCAGGAGTCGGAGGAGCAGGACAGCCAGGCAAAGGCACTGCTTGTGCAAACAGAGACTCATCCCCTGCACGCTCTGCATGCTCAGGCTTTTTCCTCCCGCTTTCACAGAACGAGACTTTCTCCGCTGTGGATTGGCTCCACTTGCCTCCCTCCAGGTCTGGCGGTCGCCTCCCCTTCCCAGCGCCACCAGCGCAGGTTTTATAGCTCGCTCCAGGGACGCGCACAAGCCGGTTGGCTGCAGTGCAGGGAGGAGGGGGGATCGGCTGGGTGGGGAATGGAATGAACCCCGGGGTTGCCATGGTAATTGGCCGTGGGTGCTGCTCTCCTTAGGGCGCGGCCCCGGGGCCTGCGAGTGCCTGTGTGTGGCGACTGGCTTGTCCCAGAGCTCCGGGAGGGGCTGGGTGGAGTCCCCAGGCCAGGACCCAGGGCTCGCCGGAGCGTGTGGGAAGAAAACGCCCGTTTCCTCCTGGAAGCTGCTTTGCCTTCCCCCAGGACTAAGACGCGGCCGCTCCCACCACTCATCTCCGCCCTGGCGGTCCCCAGCGGGGCCGCAGACGTGGGGCTCTCCTGAAGTTTGGGGCCATCTGTGGGGGGTTGGCGAGAGGCCCAGGGATTTAGTCATAAGGGAAGCACATGCGAGTTTGTCACCGTTGAGGGCACTCTTTGAATGTGTTGGGGGGGGGGGGAGGGAGGGAGGGAAGGAGGAAGGAAAGAAAGAAAGAAAGAAAGAAAGAAAAAAGAAAAGAAAAGAAGAAAAAAAGAAAAGAAAAGAAAAGAAAAGAAAAAAAGAAAGAGAAAGTTGTGGGGTGGGGGGGGGCGGGTTAATCCAGAAAATAAAAGAATTGAATGTCAGGATGGGGGATGTTA
>CM053511.1:10815061-10932378 GCA_028627145.1 Eidolon dupreanum
TTCTGGTTGATAAAAACCTTGAAACACCTGCTGTGTTGTGCCTGATGTAAAGCAGCGCATCTCAAAATACAAGAGGTTTCGAGGGTTTATAAAGTAGATTCTGCTCAGCCACTGTCAAAACCTCAGTGAATCAGGGGAGGAATGAGGAAGGTATTTGCTTTACTTAGCAGACCAAACCCTCTTTCACCTGGCATTAACTTTCAAAAAAATAGCTGCTATGAACACTTGTCATCTCTCATGAAAAGGAGAAGGAGAAGGTGACGTGGCTTGTTGGATTAAAAAAAAAAAAATCTTCTCCCCTGTTCTTCAACTTTGTTGCTACCTCTGGGGTAACTATGCCAGCTCCTTTGGTGATACCTGCATTGAAAAGGCACTTTGTAAGAAAAATTATACAGGCTTGTGACGTAACGCTAGACCTTAAAAAGAAACAAATTGCCTCTACATCATCCCTCTCCAGTATGAAGTTAAATCAAAAGCAGCTTGTGTAAGGGGCCAGGCCTGCCCTTGCCATGCCTGCCCCCTTGATGATGAAGTCACCTCGAGCCCCTTCAGGATAGTTCTCTGAGCAGCTTGGAACTGCTATTACATGCTTCCAGGCCTCCAGTAATCCTGCTTTCTTTGAGATAAGCCAGACTGATCATGCTCAAAGCGTGACAAGAGATCGAGAGGTTAATTTGTGCCGTGTCCAGGACGCTCGTATGTTCTTCAAGTTGGTGCACTTCATGGGTTGTCTGCCCATCAGAATCAACCACAGTGTGTGTTTTTTTTAAAAAATATAGATTCCTGGGTCCGGCCCTTGACCCAATCAGTTGGATTCTCTGGTGAGGGCTCTTGGTAGACAGCATTTTAATGTACTTTGAAATGGGAGCCGGCTTTGGGAAACCTAGGTCTGGAACAACTAGACACACAGCTGATGGGGAGGCAAGAATATCGGCCACGTTTTTAAAGTCTGAAGAGACAGAATAAGGAGAAATTGGTAGCCCTGAGGTTGGGCTGACTCTGCCAGGACAGAGGAAATGGTGCTTCCAGATAAGGATAAAAATGTCCGAAGTCACTGTTCATGAGAGCTTCTTGACTGCCAGTGGAGAAGCCAAACCAGAACTAGTGTCAGCAAGAAGACTTTGCTGGAAAGATGCTGAGGTGTTTCACATAGCAACAGAATGGAAATGGTGCTGCGAGGCCTCAGAGGCAAGTAGGGTCCGAGGCTTGGCGGTGCCAGGACTCCATCTTTCTATCTATCTTCAGTGCATCTCTGTGGATCAGCTTTAGTGTGTCCCGTCACAGATCAGCTTCTTCTAGATAAAGGAAGTATCATTCTTAAAATTCTCCACAGCCTCTTCGAGTATGGCCTTATCACCACAGAGGGAATACCCTTCTCCCTTAGGCTCGATTTGGAACATTCCAGGAAAGGAGTCTCATTGGAGGAGACAAGATAAGTGAGGTACAGGGATTAGCTATACCACATAGTTGGAGTGGGGAGGAAGTATAGTTCCCCAGTAAAGAAGGAACTATTCTTTAAAAGAAAGCAACTTGATAGGGCAAAACAGTACTTATACACTCTTCCCTCTGCTGTGAATGCTCTTGGGTAGCGATTTCCATAATAAAACAATTGGAAGTTAACAGTGAAGCCACTTAATGGTAGCTCTATTGGTGGGTCATGCTTTGATATCTCCAGGATATCCTCTCTTGCTGGGATAGATTTTGTTCTCTTTGGAGGCTTGGAACCCCTTGCTTTTGTCTTAAACCTCTTGACTCATTGAATAACAATGTGTCTATTTCTGTGTCTGTCTCCCTCTCTAGCGGGAAGCACTGGAGGACAGAGAGCATGTCATACTTTCCATGACACCCCCGGCATCTACTTCAGGGATGGACAGATGGGCAGTTGTTCTTGGACCTTCTGAGGTACTGCAAATCTCACGTTAAGTTTCATCACTTGTCACTGCTCTGTTTAAGAGGAGGTAAGAAAGAATTGGAGGCTGTTTGTTCCTCAGCAGCAATAGGGACTAAATTGGTCCTATTAGCCAGCACCCAGCTGCCTCTGACATGCACCTGCTCTCTGTCTTTCCTGGTACAAAGAGTCTAAAGAGAGCATACAGGCTGGTGATCTTCTCCTGTTTGGAATGAACCGTGTATCAGCTGAGGTCTCTGGGAAGTCAGGGGACACCCTATCAGAGACTACTCATGAATGACTGAGCTTGGTTGCCACCCAAGATGGCAGCTCCACTGGGTTGTGAAGTGCAAGTACTTTGATCGGTTTACCTTTTCCCTTTTATTTCTTCCTCACCCCAGATGTGGTACCAGAGACTCATTTCTCCCTCTGTGTCTCAGATAGACTGTTAATTGACTTATATTCTTATACTTCTCAGTCAATACTCCTACCTAGAACATATTTAGAGAAATTCCTACATTTTATGAAAGTAAACTTTTATATAGGTTTCCAAGTGTTGTTCTATCTTTTTTGTTATAGAAAAGATTTTAAAAATATATCGGCGCTTACTTCTGTAGCAAGCAAGAGAAATATAAAGCACAGAGACCCATATTAAAAATGAAACAAATAAAAAGCAAGGACTACGATGTCATCACCTGTAAGATAACTCCATCTCTCTCCTCCCCTCCATGATTACGTTCTCTGTAAACTCATAGACATTCACTGTGTCTTTGGTTATTGTTTAGCCAAGGCACATGTACTTAGCTCTCATAATGTGCCTCATAAATCAGCCTCACAGTTCCGTAATAGTTTTGTTACTCTTTTCTGAATTTCCTTCATATGTCCCTTTTCTGGGGTCCCAGGGAATTGGTCGAAGACAAGGTAATTTCCATTATATGGTAGGAAAGCCAGCCTTACATGGTGTCCAGTTACATGGCTAATTTCAATTACACCTTCTTGCTTTTCTGACAGATCCTTTGACTTCTTGCTTTTTCAGAAATAGTGAAGGGCAGAGAAGAAGCAGTAACAGGGGCTAAAATTTTAAATATATAATGTTTAGTGATATCCACTTTGGAAACATCTTCCTATTGCCCACCTTTTAAAAATTTACTTTTGGTGCATTTTTTAAAGAAAACAAAAATCTAGGAGATGAAATAAAAAGGAAATTTGAGCTAGAAATAAGCTAAAGATGTAAGAAATAAGTTAATTTCTCTTTTGCTAAATGACTTTCTTATAGGGAAATGGGCTCTTTGGAAGCCAAATCATTTTTTTTTTAAAGTTTTTTGAATTGGAATAGCATCTATCAAGCTTATATACATTCTGCATTCCCAGCCACCAGGCACCAGCACTATCTATTCCAACATCCATCTGAAGAAGGTGGCCCTGAGGAGTTCTTCTTATGTGAATTCTCTATGGCTCCTAACAGCGGAATGCAGTAAAACCAGTCTAGCTTCACCGACCAGAATCCTTTAGAGCAGAAATTGGTGTCAGAGAGAAAGGTGCACGTATATGGACTGGACATCGGGTTAGCCAATAGCTTCTCAGGAGTGCTCCATATTGGATGATGGTGGACCCAACTCATCAATGCCGGTGGCTGTACGTGCTGGTGAAACAGAGACAAGGGAAGTGGTGTCAGTTAAATAAGACAAGGTCCCGAATAACTTCAAATGATTGTTCCTGGAGAAAGAAAACATTGGGATTCTTTTTGAGCATTTCTATTTCCAAATGAGACACCTCAGAGCCAAAAAAGCTTATACAGCCTTTCCCACCCAATTTCTGAATTCTCAACAACAAATAACTTAGACCTTTAGGAGAGGCATAACCACAGAACTGCATTACATTTGACAATGTAAATATTCATAATGTCCAAGTCACTTATTGATAACTATTTTGCACTTCATGGCATGAATCAAAGAAAAATAAGATGTTTTCTGTCCTCAAGGATTTTATAGCCTAGTAGGAAAATGAAGTAAAAAATAACCATTGCATAAGGCAGAATGGGATAATTTCTATAAATAAACATAGGCAAGGTAACATAGGTGCATAAGAGAGGATGCCATTAATTTCTTTGCTGGGGAGGGAGTGTTGGGAGAACTATAATTCCACATTCATTGTTTGTCTTTTCACGAAACCATGTTGCCTGAAGACTAAACAACATTGAGTTGGATAAAGCATGAATAGGATTTTGAAACCTGGAGATATGGGTTGAATGGAGACAGTGGAACAAGGTCATATGGGTGGGAAAATTCAAGACTTATTCAAGTAGTTTAATTTATCAAAGTAAGGTAATGGGAAATGAGATTGGAAAAGGGAGCTGCAACTACCAACTCTCGAAAGATTCTAAATGCCAAACTGTAATATTATCTCTCTATTATCTATCTATCCATCATCTGTCTATCTATCTATTTATCTATCTATCATCTATCATCTATCTATCTATCTATCTATCTATCTATCTATCTATCTATCTATTTATGTATCTTCTATTATCTGTGTATTTCTCTATCTAATGTATCTATCTATCCATTTGTCTCTATCTACCTATCTATCAGCAAGGAATTTCATGATCAAGGTTATATTTAGAAACATTATTCTTCAAGAATTTATGCTCAGTTTGATACCAGACAACTAAGTAGCTTGTAATAGCATTTTTTAAAAATAAATTTATTTATTTAAATTAGTTTCAAGTATACAGTACTTTGGTTAGACATCTATATTGTTCATAAAACGATTCCCGCAATTGCTCTCTCTCTCCCCTGACCTTCCACTTAACCATCATATTAATGCTAACTGCATTCCCTGTGCCGTGCTCACCATCCTTGTGGAGGCTAGATAGCTTTTGTGGTGAAACACCTCTGCCAACAGACTGCCTTTGTTCAAATCCTTAGATGTTAGAATATTTACCTGACCAGTCTGTACCTCAGTTTCTTTCTCTGTCTGTAAGATAGGAATAATAATATGTCCTTCCTTTTTAGGATGGTTGTTATGATAAATAAGATGATGCATAGCTTTCCCTGCATCCCTTCTCAATGAGATTCTGAGAGACTTAAGCCCTAACCCCCTGAGGCATTCATTTCAATGAATTAACTTCCCTTTTCTGAATCTCGAATGATACTAGCATGTAACACACACCTCAGAAAGAAGTTAGAAGAGGTTCATTATAAGATTTAGGCTTGAGTTAGGTGATTTTGAAACAATATAAGGAAGTAGGGTTCAGTTCTGGATTGGATGCCAACAGAAAGCAGATGCAATTCCATCAATGGGTATCTTAATAATCTTTACTGTAGAAGTGAGATGAAAAAAGCTCAGATAAAATCATTTTCAGAGAATAAATGATAGTTGCTCATGTAAAATGGGCCAGAGGGAAGTTTGGTCATTTTTGTGGTTACACGGTATTTTTATTTCTGTCATGCATGATTATAAAGTGGTCTTGTCATAGATAGTCCTCATTGGATGCTGATATTCTGTGAAATTCACAGCAGAAGAAACTCACAACCTTGCTGGTGGAACAGGTATCAGTAGTCAGGCTTTTTTTCCCTCTTTATGGTATCCTTTAAATAATTTTGCTTCTTTCTTTTAGATTAGAATTAGAATTATGAGAGCAAAGTTCTGTGTAATTTTTGAGTGTGGATACTAATTTCCAATTTGCTTTTCAGAAGTGTATATGAATTTACTCTTTTACTAGCAGTGTATATAGTAGGATAAAGGTTGGGCAATTTGCAGAAAGCCCATACCTTCGATAGTTGGGGTGATTTGTTAAAGGGTGGCCCAAACCTTCCAGGCTTTTAGTAATTATACCTACCTGGTTCTCTTTCATGAGGTTTTACTACTGAATGGTCATATGAGGAGGGGTCATTCATATTTTTCTCTTCCCACTTTCCTTCCCTTCTTTCCCCAGTAACAGACCTCTCCTCTTTTTATTGATTGGGATCAATAACTTCAGCAACACTGGAACCCACTCTTTTTCTCATTACCCAGTGCTGGCTATGTTATCCTTTTCAGGTCACTAACGATGGATTGGTATAGTTCCTTCCTTCAAGTCATCTTTCCCCTAGGTTAAATGAATCACAAGACATGACTAATCAAACTTCTCTTTTCCATTGTCTTTTAGGAGTCTCCAGTGTGGAGCTAAACTTTCAGAAGAATTCCCTTCTTGCTGGTGCTAGCCTGTATGTACCAGGCCAAGTGCAGACCAACTAGAACAGTGGCTCTCAAATGTTTTTGATCATGATGTTCAGTAAGAAATATCAAAATTTTACATCATGAACAAGTTTGTTTAAATGCTTGTTTACATATACACATACCAGAGACCCCATATATGTAAATACATATCACACACATATAACTGTATAACTGGAACCAAAGTTTCACAAAACAAACATGTCTTTACTATATGCCTTGTGTTTAGATATTTGCTGTTACATTCTCTATCATTTAAAAAAGGTTTGTCACGACCCCCTAAATTAATGTTTTAACTTAGTGATAGACGAGTGTCTCCTTGGTTAAGAGTCAGTGAATGCTAGCACATGATATGTTTATTCCTGCATTCCTGTGTTCTCTATCTTAGAATTTCTTCCCTTTTTGTTTTGTACCAAGAAGTTTGAACGAGTTTGGTGCAGCCCAGCCCTGACTCCAAGTATTCCTTACTCTCTCCTAGCTGCCTAAGCTAGAACATTGAGTTCAGAATCTCTGGTAAATTCAACCATAACCATTAATTCAGCCTGATGTAAAATGATGCTTCCTTCCTCCTTAATTCGATACCATCAACATTCATAAATGTGGTCCCATATTTTTGCCCAAAGCTTGGCAATTATTTTACTAATTGTAAATTTATGCCTCTTTCTTCTGGATTTGACTTCTCACCCCAAATATGGTGGGATCTGACTCAGAGGAATGAGAGTTGGGCCAGGAAGAGAATTAGACACCCTGGGCGAGGTTAGAATCTGAGATGAAAGAGGAAGCACACCTTTAAGTAAGAGAGAAAATACCTTTATTAGGCAAGGAAGAGGCATGCCTTCAGTTGCTAAGGTAGACTCAAAGGGGTGTCTTGACCCTAAGCTCCTAGGTTTTTCTTTTTCCAATCCCACTTATGAGCATCCAGCCCTTTCCGTATCTCCAGGATGCTCTTAAGGCTCTGATATTTCTCCGCTGGAAAAAAAAAATGGGTTTTGTCTTATTACCAATCTTGCAGCTAATAGAGGTGAGATTTTTTAGCTCTGTTAAGAGGTTCCCCCTTCATCCTCTGCTAACCCTTCAATAACCATTCCTCCCAGTTACACAGGAAGGTTTAATATTGAAATAAATAAATACTTCTTATCTATATATGATGAATAATTTTTTAGTTTATCATTTACCTTTAAATTTAATTTTGGTAATTTTTGATGTATAGGATATTTTAAAAATGTCAACAAACTCATAATTATTCCTTTTATGCGTTTTATTTTCATTTGGGCTGTTATTTTAATTTTTTTCAGAAAACATAAATCTCTCAATGGAAAATGTTATGACTTCCTGAATTTAATTATGAAGTAAATTGTACTTATTTAAAAAATGTCAACAAGTGCTATATAATTATAAGGAAAAATAGTCTTCTGCTCTACTCATCCTCAACATTATTTTTTATTCTTTATATTCAAACTTTTAAAAATCTTATTTGCCAATATACCTTTCAATACTATACCCCTATATGTAGTTTATACCTTTATTTTTTGCTTTTTCAATTTTGCATTTTATCCATTGACTTTCTTCTTTGAAAGATGGGAAATTAGCTTTTTAAAATCATAATCACACATATTCCTATGCTTCCTTCTCACCCACAGACTTTCTCTTTCCAAATTTTCTACATTTCCATCAGAATTTCTGTTCAAGTAAATACTGTTTACACAATTTTACTATGTTAACATGAGTTACAGTTGACAATGTACTACAATTACATGTCTTTTTCTGATAAAATATTGTTTTTCCTGGAGTTACTAATTGCTTCATCTTTTTAAATTTGTTTGTTTTTCCTTGTGCTCATTGGTACGTAAGCTTCAAATTTTATGATCGAATTACAAAATTCCTCAAAACACATCCAAGAACTTTAGATAAACTACCAATTTCCTTTTCTTTCCTCTTGATTGCATCTTACCTGGAGCACAGCAAACTGTTATTACAAATTGGAATAATACTCTCCAAATCTGCTTATTAGTTGTGCTAAGACCTCCCTACACCCAGACTTTTCTTTATGATATTGTTATACTGGATCTTCTATATTGTAAATCCCAGGTATTACTTTTTCTTAGTTCTCTCCCTTGCTAAAGCACTGTATAGTGTTGCTTTTCCCAGAATATCTCCTGCAGAACATTTCTTATAAAGAATATGTGCAATGCAAGCTTTATGTGACTATGCATCTTAAAATGTCATTATTTTACTTTTTTTCCTGATTGGTAATTTGCTGGGCATAAGACGCTATATCTGCATTTTGAAGATATTTCTCTGTTGTCTTCCAGGTTCTAGCGTTGCTCTTGAGAAATTCAGTGACATTTTGATTCCCAGTCTTCTATATGTGTTATCTTTCCTCTCTGAAAGCTTTTGGAAACTTGCCTTAAGCCTTCAATTTCTAACATTTTATGAGGCAATGGTTTCTTTGCTTGCTCTATCTTTCTAAAATCTATCATCTGTCTGTCATCTATCTATCATCTATCTATCTATCTATCTATCTATCTATCTATCTATCTATAATCTATCATCTCTATATATCATCTATTTATCTACCTGTCATCTATCATCTATTATTATCTACCTTGTTATGTTTGCTGTACTTTGGGCAAATTGGTATACCTTCAACTTAGGGATATTTTCTTGTATTACTTGATAATAATTTCATTTCTTTCATCTTCCCTGATTTTTTTTTCCTTGAAAACTTTTAAGCTAAACATGAGATCTCTTAGATTAATGATCTAATTGTTAAGTACTTATGAACTTATTTTTCATCTTAGTATTTTTTTACATTTCTACAAGTCTATACCACGATTTCATATAATAAATCTTTTACTGAATATTTTTAAAAGTCAGGTCTATTGGGATATAATTTATATGCAGTAAAAGTTACCTCTTTTAGGGCACAATTTCATACTTTTTGACAAAAGTTATATAATCATTACTGTAATAAAGACATAGAATTATTCCATCATGCTCCTTTACAGTAAGCCTCTCATTTCCACTCCTAGCCTCTGAAAATCAGACTCTGATGTTCCAATATCTCATCTGTTTTGTGTCCCTATGGTTTTTTTGCCTTTTCCTGAATATCATGAAAATGTTTTACTTGTCAAAATATTCAAGTAGCTGCTTTTTGCATTCTGTACAAAATTTTTAGCTGCAGTCAATGGGAGAGATATATTGGCTTTTTTGTTTCTGCACTTATTAAAGTGATTATATAATTTTTATTCTTGTTGATATGGTGAGTTATAGTGATTTTCCAATGTTGAATCAGCCTTGAATTTTGAGATAAACCTCATCTAGTTATGTTATATTATATTTTGCCATGTTTAATTTGCCAGTATTTGTCGAGGATTTTCACAACTGTATTCACAAGAAATATTGGTTTTATTTTCCTTATTTCTAGTTTACTTATTTTTTTATGGTTTTGGTATCATGATAATCTGACTTTAGAAAATGATTTGAGAGGTGTTTCCTCATCCTCTATTTTCTAGATGAGTTTGTGTAGAATTCTTATTATTTCTTCTTTAAGTGTTTGGTGGAATTCACCAGTAAAGCTTTCTGGCCTTGGAGTTTTCTTTGTGGAAGCTTTTAAACTACAAATTTAATTTTTAAAATTAGATATAAGAATACTTAAGTTGTTCATTTTTTCTTCAGTGAGTTTTGTAGTCTGTGTAGTTCAAAGAATTTGTCTACTTCAACTAAGTTGTTATATTTGTGGGCACAAAGTTTATGATATTTCCTTACTATCCTTTTAATGACTCTAGGATCTGTAGTGATGCTTCCTCTTTCATTTATAATATAGGTAGTTTGTTCCTTTTCTATTGATTTATTAATTATTATGGCTAGAAGTTTATCAATTTTACTGGTGATTTCAAAGAACTAGCTTTTGGATTCATTGATTTTTCTCTATTTATTTTGCAATTTCTTTGATTTCTGCTCTTTATTATTCTGTCTGCTTGCTTTCGGTTTAATTTGCAATTAATTCCAGTTTCTTAAGGAAACTTACATTTTTTATTTAAAAACTTTCTTGTTTTTAACATAAACATTTAATGTTATGTATTTTTCTCTATGCACTGGTTTCCCTGAATCCTACACATTTTGATAGGTTGCAATATCATTTTTATTCAATTCAAAATATCTTCTAATTTTTCTTGTGACTCCTGCTTTGACCTATGTGTTATTTAGAAGCATGCCATTTAATTTTGAAATGTTTGGGGACAACTCTGTTGTTTATTTGTTGGTTAATTCTGTTATCATCACAGAATATACTTTGTATATTTCAATTCTTTTGAAATTGGTGTTTTTTTATGGCTCAAAATGTGATCTATCTTGGTGAATGTTTTGTGTGCACTTGAAAAAGAAATGTTTACTTATTTTCAAAATAGAAATAATTATTGAACTGCCTCAGGGATTTTTATGAGGATTAAATAAAGTAATATTTATAAGTATTTAGAAGACTCTGGCTTTTGAGAGCACTCAAAAAATGTTAACTGCTTTTATTGTAGTTGTTTTTCTCTAACCAAGAACACAATATTATTTAATTTTTAATAGCCCCTTTATACAGTTAATATTTTCCTTATATAAATACTATTTTAGATTATTAAATTTGTTCTAAAGTATTTTGTTGAGACTACTGTTTTGACAATATTGTGTAAAATGTGATTTGTTATATATTGGACATGATGATTTTACTGCAATTTATCATCAGTCCAATTTTATTCATACATTTAATTATCTTGCAGTTTTAGTCAATCATACTAGCTACAAATGCTAATAATTTGTATGATATATTTTAGACATTTTATTTATCATTTCTCTTGTTTTATTGAACTGCTACCAACTCCAAAATAATGTTAATTATTGAGATAATAGCAGATATCTTTGTCTTCTTCCTGACTTCTATGATAATTCTAGTATTTTATCAATAAGGATACTAATAACTATTGCTTTAAAGAAAACTTTTAAAATCAATACTGTTTATTGAGTTTCACGGAACACATTTTGTCACTCTATTGTATAGGTATGTAGATGTTATGTAGATTTTTTCATTGAATTATTTATACTGTATTTTATATGAATAGAATTCTTAATATTAAATCACGCTTGTGTTTCAGAAAAGGACATATTGGTTATGGTATTTATTGCTAAGTTGATTTATTAGTTTTTATTTAGGATTTCTGTGTTCATATTCATAAATGAAATGATTTTATAGTTTTTTGTAGTCTGTTAGAATTTGATGTTAGCTTGTAAAAATGAACTTGAAAGCTCTCCTTCTTTCACTTGTATTGGAAGAATTTATTTTCCCTGGAGATCATTTGTTTCTCTAGAGTTTGAAAGAAGTTACTATAATTTTTGTAAATGTTTCATAGAATTTGAAAAATTTTATTTTCTATGGTTATAATATTATATATGTATATATTTAATCACCATTATTACTTATATAATTAAACTACTAGATCAATAGTTCTTCACACTTTTTAAATTTATGACAAAAGATTACGCTGATGTTTTCAATGAAATTTATTTGTATTTTTGTGTATTTATGAACTTTTAAAAACATATTAAAAGTATAGAGTACATGAATTATTTTCTTTGTAATAAATTATAAACTTCTTTTAATATAAAATATTTCCTTTTATATCCTTAAATAATTTTCCCTTGGATTCTATTTTATCTGACATAAATATTTCAACTTCCATTTTATTTTTCTTTTTGTTTCTCTGATGTATCCTTGATGATTCATTGATTTTGAAACTTCCTGTGTCATTTTGCTTTATATGTATATATTTCTATATTTAAAACAGCACACAGTAATAGTATAGTTTATTTTCATTGACTTATCCATAGTCTCAGTGTTTTAATAGGTGAGATTTATACATTTATGTTTATTGTCAAAACTGGCAAGATTTTTCTTACCTCTCTTATCTCATTTTATGCTCTCTAATATTTGTGATATCTTACTTTATTCTTTTTTTCCTCGTTTTTATTTTCTCTAAATAAAGTTTTTTGTTTGTTTTTCTTTATTTGTTTGTTTTATTTGGTAGTTTTTAACCTCACCCATTTCCCAAATGATTTAGAGAGTAAATAACTCATTTTAATTTTATGTCATAATCATTAAGTGAAAATGTCTATTTTATATTAATTATTTAGCTAAAAATGTCTATTATTCATTTCTTCCTAATGAGATTGGAAATATACCTTTTTTCTAATCCTAAATTTTGTTTATTAAAATTTTACATTATATACATATTTATTATAAGAGCCAATTTTGACACTTGCATTAAGCTATAATCATATTTCAAATAACTTTACATAATATAATCTTTAAAGATAACTCCGATGATTATTTCTAATTCTTTTATGCCTTGACTTTCCTTTTTTTTATTCTTCACTTTGATTCATTTCTTAGTTTTTCAAGAGGGACAGGTGAGTTATATACTTGCTGAGGAGCCTTTGCATGTGAAGAAGTCCTTTGCAGCTAAAGAATGACTTGGCTGGACACAGAATTTTTTAGTAACAAAATTTTCATTTTAGATAATAATGTATTTAGGTAGAGCTGTTACAAGCACTAAGCACATATTGACTCATTTAATTCTTCTGTGAGATAGATTTTTATCATAATCCCCACTTTGAAGATGGTATAACTGAATCACAGAAAGCTTAAGTAACTTGCAAAAGGTAAAAAAAAAAAAAAGAAGCCAAAGTGAAGTCAAAATTTGAATGCAGGCAGTCTTGTTTCAAAGACTATACTCATAACCTCTACACCACATGGTCCATTAGATAGTCATTTGCAGATTATTGTCTCTTAGATATTTGTAGATATTAATTAATTGACTTTTGTATTTTGTCTTTTAGAGAAGATACTACTGAGACAAGTCATATATTTCTTGATTGAAGATAAACTTTTTTCTTCTCTCTCCTTGGATGCAATATAAAACTGTTAGTCTCTGTGCCTTGTATTTTGTAACACTTTTGTCTATTCAGACTCAAGTTCATTTCTGAAACGTTTTCTTCCAGTGTTTGATTTATGTTATTGTTTCTGCAATTTTGTTGCCTTTTGGGACTCCTATGTATGTAGTTAGCATACCTTACCTAAATCTGTACTTCAGTCACCCCTTTCCTTAAAGAATATGTTTTGATTTTTCTACCATGTTTCAAACACTGTGAATACAATGATGACAATGAAAACATGGCTACTAACCTATTAATTTGGGGGAGCCAGTATCAAAAAATGAACACTTTTGTAATTGTAAATGTCACTTAATGAAAAATCTGAAGAATGAGTCAACTTTTGGCAGCTGAAAGAGTGGAAAAGTATGTCAGGCAAGTGGGAACAGAATAAACGAAGGATCCCAGCAGGGTAGACTTGATGAGTTCTAGAGACTGCTAAAGGGTACCGAGCAATGGAGAGATGATTGTAAAATGAGAATGTTCATAAAGTTAGAAGCTAGATATTGTGGGTCTATGCAGTCTGTGTTAAAGCTTTTGTTTTTTAGCACAGGGAAATCATTAACTGTTTTCAGTAGTGGTATTATATGATCTACAGATAAGCCAACTTGAGAGCTGACTGGATGGAGCAAGAGGATATATAGGGAGATGAGTTAGAAGACCACTGCAGGTGTCCAGCTAAGAGATGATGATGGCTTAGACCAGATTCAGGCAGTGGCGATGGGAAGAAGAGAAAAAAATTCAGAAACAATTACAAAGTAAATGTTTTGTATTTATAATTTAAGTTTTATGGAAAAAATAAGATCCTGAGGACCCACCATAATTGGATGGAACAAGGGTTAGTGTTAGGGGTATACCTGAGAAAGTTCTTATCTAGTGATTTTTATGTTCTCATGATGCAGTAGGTGAGGTAGATTTCTGAAACTTTGAGAAGGCAGTAGAGCCAGAGACCTGAGGAGACTGGTGAAGGCTTGAACTTGTAATTGTAGAAAGAGAGAAACTGAGTGGTGAGACTTAGTATGATTTTAGGCAGAACTCAGAGCCCAGCTGGGATTAACAACCTTGATTTATGGTGATATTAATCGGTAAATTGACAGAGGCACAAAGAGTTTGGGTATTAAATGATGACTGATGGATCATGCATATTAAGGATGAGGAGATATGGGAAGTAAGGGGACTTATGGGAAGAGAAAAAGAAGAAAGAATAGCACGCATCAAGGCCCTGAGGCAGGAGAGGTTTGGTGGGTGTGAGGCATCATGGGAAGTCTAGATCGGACATCCTATTTGACAGGTGGAGTCACAAGTTGGCTTTTCTTCATCTCAGCACCTAGTGCAGTGCCTCCAGCGCCCAACCAAATATTTACACTGTAGTAAGTGCTCAATAAGTATTTGTTGAATAAATCTAGATTTATCTGTGTTATGTCTAGCAATTTTCCTTCAGTTTTCTGCCCTCTAGATGGCACTCTTCCATAGTTTACAGAGGTGATGCAGGCTATTGTCTTTTTTAATATTGGAAAAAGTACTTAAATATTTTGGTTGATCTCAATTTCCTCATCTGTAAAGTGTAGATATAATAATAACGCCTACCTTGTAGGGAGCTGTGAGGTTTCAATTGAGTAAAACATGTACGGTGCTCAACTTTTGACTCAGTAGTCAGTTAATACCTATTACCTAATGTAATTATAAATTTTATTGCTGTTATGGATTTTGTTTTAGCTTATGAATTATCTGTGCTCATGTAATTGTCTTGCTCTGAAATCTTTCAACTTATATTGGACATTTGTAATTTGGAAGACATCACGCACCCTGTTCCATGTTAATTGTATCCTCAGTTCTCCTTTGAGAAACTAGCCCTTCCCAATTCTGATTCCAAGTGTTTTGGGAAGGATGCCCACTTCCAGTGCAGGGTAGCAATTCTGGAGGCTTCTGTCAATTTATTTTATCCTTTTGATCATTGCGAGATCAGGGTGTCCAACCAGAACTGATGAAATATGCAATCATTTGGGGGGTTTTCTCTCTCCTCTGTGGAAACAATGAAAGGAGACCCTCACTTTTCTCCAAAATAGTATGAAGCAAGGTCATGAGGTCTATATCGGTGGAAGCTATTGCTGCAAGGATTGCTGAGAAGGCCTTCAAAGGATGCCTGAGGATAAGGCAGAGAACAGAATGGAGAGTAAGAATGAGGTTCTGGGTGATATGATATTTTTGAGACCCTGGATTCTGTCCTATCTGAAACTAGTCATATTTCTGGTCTTTTCTATCATGAAAGCTAACAAATTTCATTATTGTTTAATCTAGTTTAAGTTGAGATTTTGTTACTTGCAATACATAATCTTAACTGATGACATAATTTTCACTGAGGATGAGATTTGTCCACGTTATATTCAATATATGTTGACAGAAATAGAATTATTCTTTTAATGTTTTGCCTAGAAATTTTATTATTGGAATAATCAATGGGTTCTATGCCATGAAGTAGTAAATAAATTCATTTTTTTTCCAATATAAACCAAACTCTAAGACAATACCATTTTTTGGAAAATTCATGACTCTTAATAATGATGTTGTGATTCTCATGGACTATTACTGGGTAAATTACGTTTTATATACAAATCTGCTTTTATTATATGACTTGTTTTATTTTTTAATGTAGAACAAGAACATTACAGTAATCCTATTATTATTCAACTTATTATAAAGCTGAGTTAAACTTTTTGCTATTTAATATCTATTATTTAATTTCTATTATGTCCAAATTTTGAAAGATCGTGGTTTTTATTACTCACAGAGGAAACATTTGAAGTGGAAAGAATTTTGAAGTCAGACAGAACTGGGTTCCAATCTCAGATCTCTAATTGCTAGCTGAGTGAATTTGGACTAGGTATTTAACTCTGAGGATGTTAGTTATTGTTTTTGTTGTTTATTTGCAAATTGAGAGTAATAATAAAACTTTCCAGAGAAAGATGCAATGGGGAATACTGAGATGGCATATGTATAACTCCCTAGTGCATATTAAGATTCCTAAAGGCTCATAACAAGTATTACTTCCTTTCTCCAATTAGCACACTTAGATTTGTCTCCAAAAAGGTTCACTAAGAAGGCCTGCTAAGCAGATATACTGCTCTTTGAATTAAAAATATTAAATGATTTTCTTTATTTACTAATTTCTAAACATTCAGTGAGGAGCTGATGTATATTTTGTTTAAATCTTGTTGAATGCTCATTTGACATCAGGTTTAAGAATTACTTGAACTAGTATATCAACGGATGATGATAGAAACACCCATATTTCTTAGCACACTATACATTTGATTTACTGGGAGCTTAGAAAGTCATTGAATCTCTCGTCTGTCATAATAGTCATACATCAATTTTTCTGTACATTATTCTAGTTCCACTGGAAAATTTGGGCTTCACGTTTCTTCATTTATTTTTAAACTTTATATTATTCTATGTTGCTAACTGTGTAACTTAGAATAAGGAAATTGAAAAAAATATGTGTGTACTCATGCTGCAAACTGTGATCTTCCATTTAATATGAGAGAGAAATAGCTCCCCCATTGTTTTATTCTCTCAAAATTTGAATCTCAAGTTTGAAGGAAGAGTTTTGTTTTTCACAGTATTTTTATAAAAATTTCTTGAGTGGTTTTCATGTGAAATAAATTTTGCTCCCTTCTGGATCTCCGTTCTGACTTTGACAATCAGAAACCATTTAAAATCTCCCAATTACACACCCTGCCCAGTGGCTTGACGGCCATGATCTTTTCATGCCAGTTGGATCCTTCCTTAGTTCCCAGCTGGAGAGTGAGCTGAAGTAGCTAAGGAACTTCCTTAAACAGAGGGATAAACATATCCAAGTTTGACTTTGTCTGGATACTGGTATAATTGCATAAATGACTTAGCTCTCCTTTTTTTTTTTTATTGTTTAAGTTGAATTCAAGAGGAAGAAATAAGCTCCTGATAGTGAAGACAGAGGTTGAATAACAAGACACTATTGCCAGAGATGTCTCTTTATATGTAATAGTAGGTACCATTTGTGATGTAGAAGCAAAATGGCACAATAGTTAGAAGCATGGGCTCTGGTGCTGCCTGGGTTTGAACCCAGATCTGACACTTACTAAGTGTGTGATGTTGAAAAGCAGGCTTCCTCTGGGCTTATGTGAAATGGAGATAAAACCCAGGACCTACCTCATGTATTCTTGGGAAGAGAGATAAAGGTAAATAAAATAAATGCACTTATTGAGCCTCATGTAAATTTTATAGAAATCTTTACTTCATAAATTTCTTTATAAGCACAGAAGAAAGCACTTTATGAACAGAGCCTAAAGGAATAAAGGGACAAAAGTATTTTGACTTCCAAGCACTGTTTCCATTATTCTCCTGTAAATTGAATCCTATGTCCCTTCCTAGCTACTCCCATTCTCTCCTTACCTCCTCTATTAACCAAAATTCTTGAAAGAATTGTCTCTACTTGAGATTATAATTTCTTACCGGAAGTTTTCTCCTAGGCCCAACATAACCTCATTTCCCTGCTCCTCTGCAGCTGTTCTTGTGGAAGCCACTAGAAAACCTGGAATTGCTAAAATCCAACAGATCCTTTTAGTTTTTACTGATGGATGCTTCACAGCATCAAGCAGTGTTTGCTTTCTCTTTCTCCCTGAAACTTCTCCTCTTTGGCTTTCTTATTCCAATTTTTTTTCCTCCCTAGGTTCCTATGCACTTCTTCATCTTCAGATACATCTCTTTGCAACAATTTGTAGCTCAGACATCTCACTGTTAAGATAGCCTTTGCTTATTTTGATCCAAGACAATAATTTCAGGTACCACTTAAGTTGTTCCAGTTGTTTATATTTCTGTCTCCTAGACACCATGGTGCCTCAAAACTATCTCAGGGTCACTTGACCTCAACTAAAACAGTATTTTCCTTTCCACATTAATCTTTACTTAGATGAATGACTCTATCATCAATATGCTCAGCTAAGTTAGAAGCCATTTGTGACAACATGGATGGATCTTGAGATAATCGTGCTAAGCAAAATAAGTCAGAAAAAGTTGAAAACTATATGATTTCACTCATATGTGGGATATAAAACTAAAAGCAACAAAGATGACAAACAAGCAGAGACTCATGGACATGAACTGTGGATTAGTGGCTACCAGAGGGAAGAGGTGAGGGAGAGGTAGGTAGAAATAAAAGGGGTCAAATATTCAGTGATGGAAGGAAATCTGACTTTAGGTGGTGAATGCACAATGCAAGATATAGAAGACATACTTTTTAAATTGTACATTTGAAGCTTATTTGACTTTACTAACCAATATCACCCAATAATTTTTAATAATAAAAAAAAGAACCTTGAAACCACACTAGACTGTTTCTTCCACTTTTCCCAATATTTCCCATTGACTCCCAAGGCCCATTAAATCCACCTTTTAAATTACTTTATTCTTTTCTTTATATCTATAGTCCTACTACTTAGATTATTTATTTATTTATTTTTGATCGTTTGCTTACCTTATTACAACTCCAACATCGTAAGTCAAGGAAAAACCATAAGAGTAACTAAAGAACATTGAATTCTCAGAGAAAAAGAAACCTAGATAAGTAGAATCTTTAATGTAAAGTGGAAAAAATGTGTGGCAAGTTGGCATTTGATTGAGCAATTTTGCAAGAAGATGAAATCTTGAGTTGCTTTCACCAAAATGCATCATCCTAAAGGTCAGATAACAATTCAGAAGTGATAGTGGCATTCTAAGACTACTGAGGTATTATCTGCTCTAGTGAACAGCCATGTCATTCAATTTGATTTCAGAAGTATTTGTCAATTGTGTACTAAAAATTTGGCAGGCACAAATACAGAGCTAAACCTATCATCTTACTCCCAAACCATTCTTCTTTCTGTTTTGCCTCTCTTGGTGAGTGGTACCCCTAAATGGCCATTATTTCACTCTAGGAACCTCAAAAATTTCCCTGCCCTCCATCCCAGAATACTCACCTTGATTCCTGACTGCCCACAGATTAGTTCAAAACTTACCATTTATTTTCTTGAGAAATGTAGTCAATATTGGCTCTTTAGCACTCTACTAAACATTTACAGTTTTAAATAAAGGTTGTTGATTTCTATTTCAGAATTCTAGACACTGTCATTTATGGTCTAGAATATTTCAATAACCTCTGACTTGACTTTCTACCGCTAACATTTTTTCTCCAGTTCAAATTTTCCTCCATGTTGCCGGCACAGTTATCTACCTAGAAACTGAATTAAGTCAGTTCCTTCTTCTCCTGGCTTCCAATGGCCTCTAGCACAAAGCTCAATATCCTTTGCCTACCATCCCTTGTCTTTTACAAGCCGGCTCCATTTTCCCCTTATAGTCACATTCCTTGCCACTTCCCTTTCTGCATCCTATACTCCATACAATCTCTAGATTTCTAAGAGCTGGAACATCATCATGTCGAGGAGACAATAAGGTGTACTGTCAGGAGCATAAAGCCTGGATCTAGGGCTTCTTGAGTTTGAATCCTGGCTCGGTCACGTACAAGCTGCATGACCTGGGTAAGCTACTTAATCCATCTGTGCCTCACTTTTAAGACCTATAAAATAGTACCTACCTCATGGGGTTGGTATGAGAATGAAATAATTAATATATATATAAAATGCTTAGAGAAGTATCTGGAACAAGGTCAGTACTCAATTAGTTTTAGCTATTACTGCATTACTATTATTATTATTATTATTATTATTATTATTATTATTTGCACTCAGTTGTATATGTCTGCCCTGCCCTTAAAAGCGTAAGCCTTTGTATTTCCTGTGACCAGCACAGTGCCTGCTACAGAGTAAACACTGAAAGAGAGGAACCTAGAAGAAGATTCCTTCTTGCCTTAGAGGTGAACCTGAACTTTCTTGCTCCCTGTCATGGATATCCAAAGAACTTTCCTTTCTTGCACTCATCAACCTCATATTTAACCCTGCTGGCTTTCATTTATTTTATAATTCAATCATAATGAATTTTAATATCCATTCTAACTTCCAAGGATCTCTGGAGACTTGCTTCATCAGTCTGACATCACGCTCATTTACATTTCTTACTTTTTCATTTCCATGTAAGGGGTCTAAGAATTGCTCCAATAAAACACTTTTAAGATTGCATTACACATACTGTGTGCTATTTATTCCTGGCTACATGTTCAAATTAACAAGCAAGAGACTGCTTATGCCTTGATCTACTATTATAAACTGTAATGCTATATCTGTTATAATTGAAAAAAATTGGACCTAGACTATTCTTTTGTAACCATCTAAGTTAATAGTATAAATGGAAAATATTTATACAAAAAAACACAGCAAATTAAAGTTCAGGGAGATGTGAGAAGTCATCTAGCTCGATCATTTTCCCAAGATGATAAGTTCTTTGGTAACCCCCAATGATAAATAATCATCTGTCTTTTGCCTTGATAATTCCAGGAAGAAAGAACACTTTACTCATAAAGTCATCTTCTTCTTTTGGTGGACAATTTTAATTGCTAGAAATTATTTGTCATATTGAATATAACCCATGCTCTCAAAACCAGTATGGGTTAGAAGAGATCACAATCTTCCATGGGGACTTTCAAATATTTGAAAACAGGTATTTTATTTCCTAATAAGTTATATATCAACAGATTGCACTGATGGAGCTCAAGAATTTCTAGATCTAACAGGCTCATAAATATAATTTAATCCTATTATTTTACAGATGAAGGAATGAAAAAGAAGAGAGGCTGAGTAACTTGCCTAGTAGCACACATTTGTTCATTCAATCATGTTTACTCAGCAACCAACTTAATTAATTGACAAATCTATTACAACATACAATTTTACGAAACATAAAAAATTTTATGTTTGCTGTGAATTTACTATAACAAATAAATTATGAAAAAATTTATAATTCATTATATAAATAGCATTGAAGACCTTGGTGAACTAATAGCCAACACATTCTCCTTCCTCCCTCCTCAGAGACTACCACAGACCTATATTCGTTATTTAGCATTTCAAGATATTGTATCAATTAGTGTTTTAGCAGAGAAACACAACCCCTGTGAGTGTTGTGGAATAAGGGATTTATGGTGGGGATTTGGTTTTATGTGATTTTAGGTGCTATTGAAGAAGTGAATGCCTATGGCCTCTGCATCTGGACCTCAAGGCTTGTAGGTTAGTAGGACTGGCAACCAAGGAGCTAAGGGAGAATGTGTACCAACCAGAACACATACATCAGTCCCTACCTCGTGGCATTACGTGTGTGAGCTGTACTGGCTCCTGGCATTCATATTAACCTTTGGAGCAAAATGGCCATCCCACTGAGCTCTGCCAATTCTGTGAAGGCTGGGTAGTTGTTGAGGTCCCAGCATGTTACCTCTCAGGTCATCCAGAACTGGTGCTTGTCAACAGAGATGACCTACAGATCTCTTCTCTCATCCCATTTCCTCCAACCAATTTCTCAGTGTGACTCAGTTTTATACTCTCTATGGGACTGCTGGCTTGGATGCAAATGGCATCTTGCCTGTCAATCTCAACATTTGTAACAATTATTCCTTTAGTCACTTATAAATGAAGAGTAGGCGGTGAAAAGTAAAAATCAACATAGTGCCTTCATTGTCCTGAGGGTGAAATGGAATGATTACAAAATAGTTCAGTGAGAGGCATATAGTAAGTGCTCAATAAATAGTTGTAAATATTCATATTATTATTATCCCTAAAATTTCTTAATGCTTCTTGAAGATAGGATCTGTGGCTGATTCAGTCCTATATCCTCAGACATCTAGCTTAGAGCCTGACCTATAGAGGGTGTTCAGTACTTGAAGGCTGTTTTGAAAATGAGTATATAAAACTCTTTCTTGGGACCAGTTTTTAGAAAGAAGAGATAGAATATATGAAGATACTGAGCACATGAGAATGAAGGGAGCACCACCGGTAGGGGAAAAATACTCAAATGTCATCATACTGTTTGCATGAATTCTGATATTAGATGTCAACATGTTCTTGACTTATTCTGTAAAAGATGTTGGTACGACTGGCTAACAATTTGGAAAAAATAGAATTATATCTCTGCCTAACAACATACAGCCAAATGAATTCCAGATGGATTAAACATTCAAATGGAAAAAGTAAAGCCAATAAATTTTGAGGGAAGATAGGTAGGGATGAATATATGATGTTGGAGCAACATTTTCTAAGCATGTCACTGAAGAAAATATTTGATAAAAGAGTTAATAAGAAAAAATTCTCTGTTTAAAAATCTTAATGAAAGAGGAAAAGAAAAAATTATAATAATATTTGGAAAATATATGACTCAATATTCTTAAGATGTGAGAGACTCCAATAAACCAGTAGGAAAAATACAAACAAGTTAATAGAAAATCGAACAAAGAACATGAACAGCCATTACAAAAAAGAAGAAAGACAAATTGCCAATGAAAATATTAAAAAATTCATCACTCTCAGTAGTTTAACAATTGCCTATTAAAACAAAGAAATATAATTATTTACTTTTAAAGTTGGCAAATGGTCAAAATTAATCATCAGTGTTGATAAAGTTGGGGGAAGGAAGTACTTCTATAAACGACAAGTGGGATTGTGCGTGGGTACTGTCTTTCTGGAAAGCAGTTCTGCAATATGCATTAAAAGCCTTAAATATGTACTTGTGCTTTGTCCCAGGAACTTAATTTGAGGAAATTATGATATTGTACCCAAAGCTTTAACTGTAAGAACATTTATCAAAGTGTTGTTTGTAAGCAGAATTACAATTCTATCTTCTAAATGACTGTTGGTGGCCTTGCTGACATTTGCATTTTAGTTTTCTTGGGTGTTACATGGGTCACTTTGAATCATTACATGATATTTGGTTTTATACATCAGCATTATGAGCTTGGTTACCGTGAGTCTTCCTCAAAATCTATTAGGGTATTTGAAGGAAAATATGTTTCTGAGCCTACTCATTTAAGAATTTAGACGCTGGAATATGGCAAATTCTTCAGGTTAATACATTCCACTCAGAAATCAAAGTGTTGACTGGTTTGGGTTCTTACTTGGAGGCTGTGGGGAAGGATGGAAGGCCATTCAGGTCATTGGCAGAATCCAGCTCTTTCCAGCTGTAGGACTGAGGTGCCTGTACTTCACTGACTCTCAGCTGGGGCCGCTCATGGCTTCACAAGGCTGCTCTCTGGTCCTTGCATACGCTCCTTTCCATCTTCAAAGCCAACTACAGCACATCAAAGCCTTTTTTCCAGCTCCAAATCTTTTCACTTTCCCTTCTGCTACCGCCCAGAGAAAAAACTCTCTGGTTTTAAAAGACTCATGAGATTAGACTGGACCCACTGGCATAATGTCTCTTTTGACCACTTCAAAGTCAGCTGACTGGTGACCTCTAAATACATCTGAAAATCCTTTTGCCACATAATCTTAGGCATGCTATCTCATCCCCTTCACGAGCCTGGGACTATGGTGGGAAATCCTGGGGAGCCCTTTGGGAATTCTGCCCACATAGTATCTCCACATGAGTTGCATGGCTTTGCGATCTCTCACTGTTGATGCTAATCATCCTGTGTGGAGGTGGTCAACACAGATTCCTGCTATCTGGAGTCATAGGGTCAGAACAGGCTGGATAGGTGGGGACTGTGGCAAACTGGAAAGAACACACCCCATCTGGGTGGCAGCGTCAGGATTTAGCACTAGCATTGTCATGAGAAGATAAGGCTTATTTTTGCCAGCTTCTTCGCATTTCCAAATGACGCTGGCTTTTTTTTTTTAATATGAAATGTCTTGATTAAAAAAGTATTTTGAGTAGTCCATACTTTTAAACACCTTGCAATAAAACACACCTAACTAGCTAAATTCAAATGGTAGACCACCGGTTTTCAAGCTCTGCTTTAATCTCTTCGCTTTATACCCCACCCATTATATTTCTGAGAAAACCCAAACGCAGAGATTAGATGATTTATCTAAGGTTGCACAACTAATTGGTGACAAAGCTAGAACTAGAAGATAAGTGTTTTGACTTTCAATAAAGTTTCTTTTTCCTCTTATGTGTACTAGTTTCCTATTGCTGCTGTAACAAGTTACCACAAACTCAGTGGTTGAAAACAACGCTTATTTATTCTCTCACAGTTCTGGAGGCCAGGAATTTGAAAGGAGTCTAAGAGGGTTAAATTAAGGTGTCAGCTGGGTTGGTTTGTTCTAAGGACTTTAAGAGGGAATCCGTTCCTTGCCTCTTCCAGCTTCTGGGGCGGCCAGCATTCCTTGACTCTTGGTCGCATCACTGCAATCTCTGTTTCTATTATCATATCACTTTCTACCTGTAATCCTCCTGTCGCCTTCTTATAAGAACCATTTTGAGTATATTGGGCCTGTGGAATAATCCAAAATAATCTCCCCATCTCAAGATCCTTAACTTAAAAATACTTTCAAAGTCTCTGTTGTCATATTAAGTAAAATGTTCACAGGTTCTGGGGATTACAGTGCTGACACCTTTCGGGGGCTATTACTAAGTGTACCATAATAGGTTAAAAATCATGGGCTATTATATAGATTTCTCATACTCCTCTGCTCTGGCTGAGAACACCAGTCTCCAGAGCAGTCCAAAAGCATACTAGACAGCAGGTTGCTATGTCAGTTTGCCTAGTGTTTGAGTAGCTTGGGCATGGCCACCCTACCCCAAGATTTTCCATTTATTTTCTGTAACTTAAACAGAAGTCAGTCTTTCAAAATATTGATTCTGAATTTTT
Organism: Eidolon dupreanum; assembly: GCA_028627145.1. Taxonomy (NCBI): domain Eukaryota; kingdom Metazoa; phylum Chordata; class Mammalia; order Chiroptera; family Pteropodidae; genus Eidolon; species Eidolon dupreanum. The sequence goes on from CM053511.1 coordinate 10,839,901, forward strand.
AAAAACATCTATTAAGTAACCATAAATATTAATTTTTCTTGCCTCCTCTTCTCTCATCCCTCAGCTTTATGGCGTGTTGAATATGATTTTATATCCAAAACCATCATCTCTTTTTTGTAAGTATTAAATTTGAAGGTTCAAACAAAGGAAAACACTTCATTAAGGAGTAATGAGTTTGCCTTGCAGTCAGGGTGAAAAATTCTCTCCGATCCAGACTCACAGCAGTCTCCATCCTTCTTAATCGATTTTACACTTCTACCTCTCTTGCAGACACACAAAAAATACTTTGTCGCAAAACAGAAAGGAGAAATCACAATGGCTTGACTCTGAGTTTTTCAGCGAATCAGCATAAAGTTGTTCCGTGGATGTCTCAGTCATTTTTAAGAGGCAATAAAATTAAGTGGAAAAAGCTCAGTTGAATCACTACTGTATTCTGCCTCATGTTTCCCATCTACAAGTTGTGGAGAGCTCTATTTTCCCTTATTTTACTATTTATTTTTAAAATGTGCAAGCTGATGGGTCTTTAGAACATGAGGTTACACTCACGTATTTTTTTCGTGCATGCCGAAGGTTGGAAGTTCAGTTTTACATACACATGTCAAAGCTTTGTGGTCATATTCTCTTCATTCTCAGCATTTGATTTATCTCTCAGTCAACTCACTGAATATCTAGCAAGTATCGATTCCTCCAATAAATAGTCAATGAAATGTCTGTTTTGTGCTCCAAAAAGGACAGACTAGAAATTCCTATACATCATAATTACAAAATTTAGACAGTGCATAAAACCTTGGATGTAGAACAAACTGTAAACATAAATGCCGGAGAATGGGCTTGGAAAAAGTAGTAGAAATAAATTGGCAGAAAGAAAATGGAAGGATGGAGTCTAAGACCTTCAGTGAATGAGTTTGTATTGACTCTGCTGTCTTTGATACAATAAGTAGAGGCCAACCGCAGGTAGCCTTTCAAGTTAATTACATAATCTTTATATTCATATGGACAGAAGTACTCAATGTAAAATGACTTCAGTCTATCTAAGCCAAACTTTCCTAATAATACACATATTACACGTACACACACATATATTCTTTTTGGGTAGGAGTCAAAGGCTTCAATGTCTAAAGCTCAAGATGAATAACTGCGATGGTTCATTAATAGTCCTGTAAGTGTGATGTACTCTGCCTCTCTCTTCAAAGACTGGCTAGGCTGACATTCTGGATAGAACCAAGAATAAGAGACATAGTTGCTTTGTGGTTCAGAGCTTTCAGCCAGAGGTTAAACCTTCAAGTGTTAGGAGAGGGTAAGGAGAGCGTGGACCATTGTAGTGGCAGCTGGTGCCTTGATTGTGAGAGTTTTGGGTTCTTATTTTTATCACTGGGAACTCCGTTTCTGTGATTGATTGTCCTAGGGTTGTTGCTATTCACTGCTGCCCTAAAAGAGGTTGCATGTCAGCTCGCCAAACATAATGTGTTGATAGGATTAGTGTACACGTTGATGCTGATACCCCCACCCTTCTAGCTGTCTAATTGTATCATTTGCAAATTAAGCCACCCTCACATACCGGTTTAGAGAAGACATGTGGCCACTAAGGGAACTGCCAGTCATAACTCACATAGCTGAGCACTCTGCGGAAGGTACTCTAGGTGGCTGGGAGGTGTGAGGACCGACCTGGAGCTGAGATTGTGAGTTCCAGCAGAACTGCCTGAAAGAGTGGCTGGCTCATTGGAACAGAGCAAGGGATGAAATCCGAGACAAATAACTGAACGAGACACTTAAATTTGATTCATTTACTCTGTCTCGTCTAAACCTTTTCTCCTAACAGTGAGGAAGAGTCAATTCATACCCAGAGGAGTGGGCTGCAGAGGTTGAAATAGGAAAAATTACAACACGTTTGAAATCTCTTATTTCATCATTAGAACTTTTTCATTATCTGAAGTTTGGTTCTGTTCATTTAAAAAAGAATCTATTTTTAAGTTAGCCATAATGTTTCAAATTACTTAGCATCTACAGTAATTCATACTATAGAACTATATGTATGTGTATATGTGTATATACACATATATATATACACATACACATATTTTAAATATATATATTTAGAATTTGAGGTAATCTAGCTTAGCAGGTAAACACACAGGCTATGACCAGATGAACTTCCAGTTTAACTAATCTCTTATTAGTTGTATAGCATGGGAAAAATTATTTAACATCTCTTTACACCTCAGTTTCCTTATTTGTAAAGTGAGGATGATTGTATTAGTGCCTACCTCATAGGTGTATTAGGAGAATTCAAGAAGAGGCGCTTAAAGATTGAAAAACCATATTTTGCACCAGGTAAAGGCTCAGTTAAGTTACAATTATTGTTATTCTAGGGTTTAGCATTCCTCTGGCTTTGTACCATAGTTAAAGAATGAAGGCAACTAGAAAGCATTATAAACTGAATACAAATTCTACACTACCAAGGGAAAAGAAATTTCTTTTCTAAATTACCTACAGAGATAATAATTTCACACAAGCTCTCGATGGTGGCATGTGGCACTGTGTCAGCTGGTGGGAAGGAAACCCAGGTGTGGCTTCCTGTCTCTCTGCTCCTGCTGGGAGCCGGACCACCAAGCCAAGCGACTCCTCTGGATTTGTAGGGAATTTATTTCCACGTCAAGAGTTGGGATGAGAAGAGCAGGCATGAGCTTTTTAGCAAAGCCCTCGTATACAGCTCTTACGAAACCTGTATAGAATTTGCATCATTTGCCTAGGACTTTAAAAAGAGATTGTGGGGTTTTTGACTCCATCCAAATATAGCTAGCTTCTTTCTTTGATGGTACTAGACTCCCTAGAATCACCTCTCTCCCACCTTCCCACCTTGGACTCTTCTTGCAATTTTCACAAAGCACATGGCTGGGTTAAGTCTTGAATAGGCTTTGAGTACTGAAAATATTGTGATGCCATACAGACTCACTGACCCCCAATACATCATTCAGAATAGCCATGAAATCTGCAAAAGGAAATTGTAGCAGTTATTACTTTAAACTGAGTTACATGTTTACTTATCTAGCAGTGCAAGGAGACCAAGTTTTCTGAAGGCATTGATTAGTGCTTTATTCATTCTAGATCTCCAGCATATAAACACAATGCCTGACACATACTGATTTCTGAAAAAAACATTTGTTAAATATGTAAATGAATGAAAGTATGAATGACTTTGCTTTGTGGGAGTCCATCAATAAAATGGTCCCTGACATAGATAAGGATGATGATTATGTAATTTTTAGTACCTTCAATTTAAGCAAGGAGTGGCATACTTTAGGAAAAAGCGTCCGTTCTTTTTGGATGTTTGAGTGTATATTTGACTACCACTGGCAATGGAAGAACAGACTTCAGGGCTCCAGAAGGTTTCTTAGGCATTTTCCAGAAATATTCAGAAATCGCAATTCCTGACCTCAGTGGTACTCAGAGCATGTGCTGAGTCTGCCGATTGCATCATCAATTCCCAGGCTAGCAAGCATTTTTGTTTTGCTTAAGCCATCACCTCGAAGAGCAAAATCCGTGAAAAGGAATGGAATATTTTTAGGAGTGATTTGGATTTCGAGAAGAGGTTCTTTAATATTAGAATCTTAGCATTTTGAGGATGCTAAGATTTTAAGGGTTCCTAAGATTTTTAGAAATCTTAAGATTCCTTAAGGAGGTCACATCGTAAAGGAGGAAAACAAGATATGAAATGGGAAAGAAGAGGAAGATGAGATGAATTAATCTTATGGTGCAACTTTTTATTTTATGTGTAGAAATTAGAACCATAGAGAGTTAGAGCCAGCTGGAAACTTTGGAAAGATTGGATTCTGAATTCTTTACAAATCAGGGGACTGTGGCCAGGGTGTTTAAGCAAATTGTCCAGAGTGACACAGGGAATGAGTGGCAGAGCCAGGGTTGTAAAGTGGGGTGCCCGGTTTCTAACCCCTGCTCTTTCCACTCTCTGAGCTGGCTGCCGAACCGGTGCAGAAGGAGAAGCCACTCCTGGGGTTATTTGGAAGAGCATTTGTCATCTGGCTGCCACACTCAGGGGAGAGCCAGACCACTCAGTGGTGGAAAAAGAGGATGGAAATGCAAGATGCCAAGATGGAACTGCAGATTTTATATGGAAAACATGAACCAACTAGGGTTTGAAATATTAAAAGTAGGTTAAATTCAATTTAAGTTTTATTGGACATAAACGTTAGAGCTATAAACAAAATGTCTGGAAAAATTTTGCAGTTATCTTCCTTTTTGCTGCATTAGGCAAATTAAAAGGGCTGTCCCCATCCTCTAGGAATTTATTTAAAGGTTGAAACATTACCCATAATAAAGGAAAATAAATGAAACATAGAACAAAGATTACTCCCATGATCTCCTGGCCTTGCCCACTGTGAGGCAGAGCCAACACCCTGGGCTGGAAAGGAAAGAGCTGGATTCTAATACTGTTGAAGCGATGACTTTATTCAATTAACTAGCAGCACTCTGAGTTTAGTTTATTTATCTGTAAAATGAGGGGATTAGATTAAGTCTAACAGTCTATGTTAAACGTAACATTCTAAGACTTGCCTTGTTTTTTAAAAAATAAGCACACATGTTCGTTCGTTGACTGTGCATTGTGTTATCAGATATTGTGTAAGATGTTGCGTATACCATGGGGAATGAGACAGATATGATCCCTGACCTCATGGAACCCAAAGGGAGAAGAAGCAAACAAACAAACAAAAAAAATAAGCAGATAACTAAGTTTTATCTATAATCAGTAGATAATATATGAGTAATAGGATCTAAGCTAGGTTAGTGAGCAAATGTCAGGGGTGGAAGGCTCCTGAAGGTTGGGTCCATGGAAGGCCTCAAGCCTCAAGACAAACTTTTAAATAGCCATAGGAAGAGTGCCCCTAACAGAGAAGCAGCACGTAAAGGTCCTGAGGTCAGAAAGAGCTTTCTATAATTGAGGACCAGGCAGAGGTGACTATGGCTGGGGATGGTGATCAAGGAGAAAGGGAGCGTGAAATGAGGACAGAAAAGGTCCTGCAAGATTTTGCAGATGGTGGGAGGCAGTTTGGGTTTTATCTCATGGGCAATGGAAAGCCATAGGAGGCTTTAAAGCACATATGAGACATGATTTAATTCATGTATCAAAAAATATTTCAATTCTGTGTAAAGAGAATGTAGGGGGGCAGGGGAGCAGAAGTGAGATTGAGAAGAGGTAATTTCCATAATGCAGTTAAGTGAAGTGGTGGTTTGGATGAGAGTTACACAGTGGAAATGAAAAGAGTAGATTTAAGAAATATTTTAGAGGTTGAATTGACAGGAACTGTTGATTATTAACATTTGGTAGGTGAGGGGAAAAGAGAAATCAAGGTCAAAGATGATTTGAGTATCTAAGTAGACGTTGGTGTCATTTACTGGGGAAGGCTGGAGGAAAAATGGGATTCAGGTGGAGAAAGAAATCAGTATCTTTGTCAACTTTGAGCTGCCCATTAGACATGTGTGGGGACATACATAGCAAGTAGATAATTGGTTACGTGAGCCTAGAGATCAGAGGAATGGTCTGGGCAGAAGAAGTATACATTTTTGGAATTGTCAGAATATAGATTATAGCTAAGGCTATGAGGATACTTGGAGAGAGAATGAAAATAAGGTAGAATTGTTGCATAAGTGGAGGAGTCAGCTGCAAAGGCTGAGAAGGAATGACCAATGAGGTAGATGAACTAAATGTCGCTAAGCAAGAAGAGAATCTTTCAAGGAAGGAGTAGTTAGCTGTGTTGAAACTGCTGAGAAGTCAAATAAAATACAGCCCCAAAAGTATCATTAGATTTGGAAACAGAGAGATAATTGGCGACCTTTACAAGAGAGGATATTTTTTTTTATAGTAGTGGGATGAAAACGACATTAGGATGATATGAAAAATGATTGAGATGAATACATGGGATAAATATATAGAAAAAATTTAAGAATTGATGCTATGAAGATCAACAGAAAAATAACATAACTAGAAAGACTTGGAGAATCAAGAGGTTTTTTCTGTTTTGGTTTTTGTTTTTTGTTTTTAATTCCAGACACTGGAACATGTAAAATAACTGGTCGCCAATACAATAGTCTGGTAAGTGATGAGATATATAATGTATGCAAGAACTGGCAAACTATAGCCCATGGGCCAAATTCGACCTGTTGCCTACTTTTATAGACTACTGATGACCCACAAGCTAAGAATAGTTTTTACATTTGTAAATAGTTAAAAAAATTAAAAATATAACAGTGGCTGATGAAAATTATACAAAAATTCAAATTTTAATGTCCATAAATAAACTTTTATGGGAACACAGCCACACCTATAGGTTTATGTATTGTCTGTTGCTATAATGGCAGAGTTCTGAGGTCATGACAATGACTTTATGGCCACTATTTACTTTAGAGAAAAAGTTTATTGACACCTGATATAGAAGAAAAAGAAATTATTTGATGAGGAGACCTCAAGAAGGAAATGAGGATGGGTCCCAGGGGATGAGAGGCTAGTCTCTTATAGGATAAGGGACACTTACTCAATAAAGCTAAAAAAAAGAAAAAAAAAAAAAAAAGACACTAAGCATGAGTGTAGAAGCACAAAGTGTCTTGAGTTTGGTGACTGTGAAACAGTATCATTCCTCTTCAGTGCCTGTTTTCTCAGTGACGAGGAGGTGACCTGTTTTAGGTATGGAGTTACCCTGGAAGTTTGACCTAAGCTCTCTTTTCTTCATGAAAGAAAAATCACAATGAAACAGAAATCAAGGTATAAAATTCATGACTTCCAAGTTTCAAAAGTAAATTATGTACTCATATCTTTAAACTTGAAATAATATTATGAGCTGGAGAAGAAAAGAGGTACTTTGAGAGGAAGCAAATTTGTTCGATGCCGATGGTTCTCAGAGGGGCTCTGTCCCTTCCCTTCTCTTGGGATTAGTCATGATCCCCCAAGAGGAGGAAGATAGACCTCCCAAGTAACTTGGAGCATCTTCAAATAAAGAGGACAATGCCTCGATTTTCTCCTTTGAGCCCTGGGAGCCCACAGACTTGCAGATATTTTTCAAAGTGATTATGACATAGAAACAGTAGAGGAGAGAGAGATGGCTGCATGGAGAGCAGGGCAGAGCGAGAGGAAGCAGTTCCCCTGAGTTTTCTGTAGCTGTGACATATCGTGATAGAAAATCCCGCTGTGCCATGAGGCTGTTGCAGTCATCTTAACAGTAGCAGTGGATGGAAGCATGGAAATGGATTGAAACAGTGGATGGAAGCCAAGGACCGGACATAAATGACAGCAGCAAGGACAAAGAGCAACCAAGAAAGTTTAAGGAAAACTTTGGGTCAAATGGGGCTTTGTACACCTCAGTGAAGGCCAGCATGGGCAGCCAATGACTGAGAACCAGGCAACTCATTCTGGGTCTTAACTTCCTTGGAGGGCATTTTGATTCTTAAAGACCACCGCAAAGCGAGGCTGGTGTTGAACCATACATTGAGTTTTCATTCAATTGACTGAGAAAATCCTTCAATGACTGAATTTACCTTGAAATCACAAAATCCAATTTCTGCTTTAGGCGCCATAGAAGTTTTGGACAGAAAGTAGGAAAAATACTTACATTTTTTGCATTCTTGAGTTTTGTGGTCTGAAAAAATTTTAAATCTTAACAAGAGTTGAAAGAAAGAGGGGAGAGTTTGAAATCATCAGTTATTACCTCTGGAAGGGGAAAAATATTTTTACCATGTAAATAACTTCTTCCTGATATACTAAGTTTACTTCTTTAATCACAATTGTCATGTATAAGGGCTTATTACATGCACAACATGATGTAAAATATTTTATGTTCTTTAATTCCCACATTATTCTCTGAGGTATAAGGAGTTATAATCATTTTATTGGTGGAAAAAGAAAGGTCTAGAGTATATTACATAATTTGCCAAATGTCACAGAGTAGAATTCATTTGATTCTAATATCTTTCTAATCCTTACAAAAGTCCATGTCTTATTATTATTATTCCCATTTTACAGATGAACAAGCTGAATCTCACAGATGTCAAGTCTCTTATTTCAAATCACCTAACTAGGAAGCACAGGAGCCAAGATTTAAACTTGTATGTCTTAGAAGCCCATGTCTCAATTATACTATCACCCTTCTGCCACTCAGACATCCAAGATTGCTCTTAGGCCATCTTTTCTAAAAAAACAGTAAAAGTGATGAAGAATTCTTTTCTTTCTTTGTTAACTTAAAGAATTTATCTGGCCAACCACAAAAGTCCACTTAGCTTGCCTCATTTGCAGCTGGGCACAGCCATGTATAACATGAGTGGAAACTGTATGTGTCATTGCCAGACTTGGCCCACTAATCCTACCATGCATCCACCATGCCTTTTCCTCTACCTGGAGTAGACCCTAAGAAATGGCAGCGCCACAGGTAGATGAGGCTGGGTCCCTGAATAACAGTTCGGAGCAGAATCATCTCCAAAGAACTGATACCAACTCAGGACTGTTACAGAAGGAAGGGAAGGAAGAGCTTGTATTATACTGAATTATTGTATTTTGGTCTGTTTAATATTCACTATATTAAACAGGGAGAAAGGCACTGAGGCTACATGAGGAGTGGGCTGGGTACAGTTAACCAGTGCAAATAAAACAGACAGCAAACGACAGTAATTCTAAAGAGTATATAAATAGAAAAAGATATAGCAGGAAAACATAGGATGGCCATATTGAAATCTGATAGAAAGCCTTATTATGGAATTAGGATAGGCACACTGCAACAATTTATATTTTATAGAGGGCATTCTGGCTATAATGTGGTCTGGATGGGAGTGAGCCTGAAACAACATCCAGAGAAGGAGAATCAATTAAAAAGCTATAGTGGGTAACCCAGGAAATAAATGACAGACTGACTTGGAATGGTAGAAGAGAAATGAACAGATTTAAGCTACTTTAAGATTGTAAAATCAATAGGACCAGTGGTTGGTTACATGTGGACTGAGAAAGGGGAAAAGCTCAAAGGTGACACCTGTGCTTCTGGCTGGATGATGGTGGCGCCATTCACAGATGTATGTGACACAGAGGAAAGGGCAGGTTGGTGGAGTGGAATAGAGATAATGAACTTGGCTCTTGATATGTTGCCAAGTGAAGCTTGGGAAAGGGTTTAACATACAAATCCAGAGCTCATGAGAGAGAAAGAGACTGGAGGCCCAGCTTTAGAGTCAATGGGCATTTAATTGGTGATGAATACCAAATGGCTGGTTGAGATTTCCCCCGTACTTCACAAGATGAATGAAATGTTGTAATTGTCCCTCCTTTGTCCCTAACAAACACAACCTTGCTATGGACTCACCAGAAAATAAAATGAAAACATCCCTGTCTCTACCCTCATTTCTTCCAGGAAAAGTCAGCAGGTCTGGGCTCTCCTTATTCCTAAGGGCCAGTGAATTCTGTTTGTGTATGTGTGCGTGTGTCCGCATGTGTGTACGCGAGCACACGTGTGTGCATGCACATGTACTCACACAGGCATGCATGCGAGACCGGGTTTGTGCATGTGAAAAGCTTTCAATATGATGAGGCCGTGTTGCCAGATAAAATGCAGTCTGTGGTTCTCCTGAATTGAAACAGAGCCTGGTCTGATCCAGGCCGGTAGTTTTACCAGACTACAAATGTGAATGAAGGGCAAAGGTCTGGGGGATTCCTGCTCCTAATAATGCTATGAAGGTAGAACGATCTTAGGCAGAGGGATACACGGGTGCCGGGACAGACTAGGCACAAACTGCAGGCCTTTGGGAGCCTAGGTAAAGACTTCTGCACTGAAGGTGGCACGAAGAATGTGACGCTGCCAGCGAAGCTGCGTGTGTTTGAATGGATGACCGTCTTAAGGGAAGAAGCAGTCACAGGCATTTCCGCTTTGGACTGAACACCAGAGGCTTCTGTCTCATTTTTTTCCCGGACTACGCAAATTTGGGTTCTGGTACCAATAAAAAAAAAAATGGGTAGAAAACTTCCAAAAATAATACTGAAGCTTTATCTTAGGCAGTGGATACTCAAATCAAATTCGATGTGACTTGGGGGAAAAATATAGCGACATTTCTTCCACCTGAAGTTTTACTAGGATACACATTGCATATGGATAAGAAATCTAGGCATGAAATGGCTTAATATCTTTTTCAAAATCAAGCCATCTTTCTGCCTCCTCAACCCAGGTTCTTATGACTACCGTTGAAAGAAAATTTGGAGATTCTAATCCCTGGCACCTTTCTCTTTCCTCTGCTCTCTACTGCTTTCTTATAAAAGTGAGTTACCTTGAACTTTAACAGGAGTGGTCCCTGGAGGGTTTAGAAAAGTCACACACAGAGATGACATTTCCATAACCAGAAGTTCTCATGAGGATTCACATCGAATGAAATATGATTCCTTTCTATAGGGTCATATTTCTGATCACAACACTGGTGTGTGCTAAAATTCACTGCCCCTCACTCTTGCCTCACTCTTCTTAGCTTTAATGCCTAGTTTATTTCAGCTCATTGGTACAGTATCTGTACCAATCTGAGTGATTCATGAAGCTGAAAGTGTTGCTCTGCTCAAAGGTGTCCTGGGTGACCTGTGTTTCATGGGCTGCTACATCAGAGCTGAGAGTGGTTCCCTGGGCTCCTGGGATGCTCTCATCTGCCAGAGACTGATAGGAATGTGCAGTTGCTCACGGTGAAAGGGGAAACATGTTTCTCATTCAGCAAGAATGTGGTTCCATCCACAGAGTTTACAGCAAGGTTACATTTGAAGTTCAGCCCCAGAACTTTGTGGCAGTAAAAATGGTCGTGATTTATAGGAAAATGTCACTCAGCTGTCTCCCCTATAAAAGCCTTTTACAACTCTCATTGAATATAAATCAGAATGTATGCAGCCAACAAAATGATGGTTTTGGCATAATGTTTTCAAGACAAAAAGAAATGGACTAGAATCGTCTTGGCTTTTTTTTTTACTGAGGACAGATATTACAGGAATTTATTGCTGGTCCAAAATCAATATTCTTGTCTTTAAAAATAGGTATGAGTAAATTTATGTTTTGGTGAAATTCCAAATTAATTAAAACCGTCATTAAAAAATATACCCACAGATACTGAGGGTACCATGCTTTTGTAGTTTGAAATGTAGCTGAAAGTGTTTTTCTTTTAGTTTTTGTCTTTCTAAACCATATTCTTAGATACATACTCAAGCTTTAAGCTGTATTTCATTCTAAAGGGGTGGGCTTCCAAAAGACTGATTTGCTAAATTCATTTTGGAGATGCATCTGGAAGAAAGGTACTATAAGACTATCAGAAAATTCTGAGAAAGCAAGTCAGACAAATGGTAGAAAAGTAGGCTTCTCTTCCGGGCAACTTCCCTCCCCTCTACCTCTGACTCCCTAATACCTACCTTGGCCAGCTCTCACCTGGAATACTGTCTTCTGAGTGTCACATACTGGGGGAGGCAATCAATACGGGGTTGAGGAGGTCAATAAAATATATTATTTCAGAAACTATTGAAGAAATTAGAAAAGCTTATTTTAGACAAGGGATGCCATCAGAGGACATTATCATGTCATGGAAGAGGAAATACACGTGTTGAGTGAAATCTCGGTGGTCTGATATGATATTAATAGGAAGATCTTACATTCATTCACTCCACAAAATATTTACTGAGTATTACGTGCTAGGTAGAGTTTTAGGTACTGGAAATGCAGTGAGATAGAGTTTTGGTTTAATATAAAGGATGCCATTTTTTCCTTCTCTATAATCAACATCATTGATTCTAAATAGAATTCTTGAAAATTATTTCCCATATGTTTCTACTGCTCTTAGTGGTTACAAGGACCAGACACAAGTCTATATTTTACTTCTAAATTCAACAATAAACCAATAGCTTTCTAAGAGTGTGAGGTATGAGTTTTTCAGTAATGGGCTGTGCTGACTTAAAATCTGTGTTTCCTACCATGGGGTCATTTCAGCAGAATTTCGATGATTACTTGGAAGAGATACTGTAGAAGTTATTCTGACATCTACGACAGAGAGGTGGGGCTTGTTTGAGATAATATAAGAAGAAGCTTAATGATATGGAAAGAAGCCTAGTGACTCAGGGGTCTGGTATCAGTGTTTATAAAGAGGTTTAAAATTAAAGCAGTATTAGAAGCAGACTCAGAGAAGCTCATTTTTCTCTCTTCTCCCACTGTCTAATACTGTCTTCTAGTTCATGTTTCAACATTTTGGATAAGAGCGGTTTCTATTTTTCCTAATTATTTTCTTAATGATACTATAGCTTTTTCTTCCTTATGATCCTCTGATAAAGAATAGCTCTCCTCATACAGAAAGTTTAGTAAACTTGGCTCTTCCAAATATACTATCATACTTAGAGTATTAGACTAACAATCTCTAAGGAAGGAACAAATTTTTGGATAAGATAGTGCTAGGTTCCTATTTTTCTGCCCTTTTTATTTAAAAATGAATAATCATGTTAAACAAGAGGGGGAAATTGAACATAGAATCAGCAATATATTATACTAACAAGACAAATAAAATCTGTGTTAAAATTTCTCTTTCTGAGTTGAGCTTGAGCCCTGTGACCTTCGTGAAATGGTTGAAGCCATGGGTCTAAAAATAATTGTATAAAATTTGCAAAATTCTACTAGCTATATAATATTTGACTCTTCTGCATTACCCTAGGGTTAGAAAGTATTAGAACATAGGTCTGGTGCCCATAACATTATCAAATTGGACATAATATCCAGTGAATCATGTTAAACTTTTCAGATAAATAAAAAATGTATATAGACAACAAGATATCAGAAAAAAATCAGTTTGAATAACAAGGGATGGCAACCTCAGTATTTGAGTCTGATATAATGTCCTGAAAAGCTAGTTATCTTATTTGCTTTGTTAAAGGACCCATGTGCAGAAGAAGGACATAAAGTACTACTGAAATTTGCTCAGCTAAGAACACATCTGGAGCATGGGGTTCCCTTCTGCACACTACACATCTGTGAGGAATACTGGCAAATGGGATGTGCCCGGAAGTGGTTACTTATATGGAAAAACATCTGGAAATTATACTAAAAATGAGTACATTTAGTATGACTTAAGTAGTGACATGAGAGTTGTCATCAAATAATCGAAGAACAGACGGAGGAAAAATACCACCTATGCTGTTCCAGATGCCTGAACTAAGCTAGGATCAGAGGTATAATTTAGGCTCGGTGTGAGAAAATATTTTCTAATGGTCTATGTTATACAAAAACAGAAATGATTTCCTTTTGAAATGTCTTTTTCATTAGGTGTGTTTAAGAGAATGAATATCAATCCCATTGGGGTTATTGGAGAAAGGATTCTTACAACCGTTGGGAGATCAAACTAGATTTTTCTGCTTCTTTCAAATCTATTATTATTGTTATAATAAGGGTTCAATCAGTGAGCTTGGTGGCCAGAAATCCTTACAGTACTTAGAGATCTATAGGAGAAAGAGTACTGTGCAGAGAATACACTGTAAGGCCATCTGGCAGAGGGAGTGATTTGGATGGCTCTTTGCAAAGGGGCTGTAACTCATGCAATAGTAGATAGCCCAACATTTGACTAAACTTCAGATATAGATTTCCCAGCTTTTTATCTAAGGAGATTCTCTTAATTTCCTTATGGTTCTTTGAGGTAAAAGGAGATATAGTGATATCAACAGGAATGGTGGGTCCATGGGAGAGGAATCTTACTACCATTTTTTAATTATAACCATTAAACAGAATCCATTGAAAGGGCATGATGTCAATAACTTCCTAGATGCCTCTTTTACTAATGCATGCCTTGTGGGCTGAGAGGGCTAATATCAAGACAGTATGACCTAGCTGATCAAGTATAACCCAGGGGTGTCATTCCCCTGACATTTATATAAACTCGTGCCTTTTCTATATCCGTGGGATGCACGGTGGCCTCTCCACAGTCGTGTGGCCACCTCTACTAGGGGTGGCACTTTTCCTGTGCTTCCTCAGTTCTGAATTTTACTCCTCTCACCACCCTTACCTGATGCAGATGTGAAATAGCATCCCATTTTCTTTCCAGCTACTTCTCATACAAGAGTGGGGACCAGAGTCGTTTTAACTGAAAGTTTGGGAAGATAAAGGATGTGTGCATAGAGATACTTAGCAGATCACTTGGACACTGAATTTAGGCAATCACTTGTTATAAAACATTGTCTGGAAAACTTGCCACTGGAAATTTCACACAGACAGCATTTCTTCACAGGCTACAGACCACTGCAAATTTGATGAGCTCCTTCTCTCTTCTCTGTTCTTCTTCTTCTTCTTCTTCTTCTTCTTCTTCTTCTTCTTCTTCTTCTTCTTCTTCTTCTTCTTCTTCTTCTTCTTCTTCTTCTTCTTCTTCTTCTTCTTCCATTTTCATTATTCATTCCAAATCTAAATTCCTGTTTTCTTTTTAAGCAGAACAGTTCAGCTTCTGCTCTCAGTCAAACCATCATGTTCTCACCTCCCCCAGCTAAAGAAAGAAAGAAAACTCTTTCCCCAAGTGGATTCAAAGTGTCAATTGTTAAAATATATATATTTTTTCTACCAATACCTCAGTTTGGTCATCTGAATGAGGGCTTCTAATCACTATATTATTAAATCTGAACTGTTGATCATTGAGGGTAGAGAGTTAGATGGAAAGCCTATGTTTTGAATCCCTGCTTTGCCATTTAATGGCTGTATAATAACCTTGGACAATTGACACACAGCCTTTCTGAGCCCCCTTTGTCTTCATCAGATGGAGTTAACTTCCACCTTAGGGGATAATTATAAGAATTATTTTAGCATATGTACACAAATTGTCCAAGTAAGTACTTCTCAATAAATATTTATTTCTATTATCTTAGAATCAATCAATTTCTGTTCTTTCCAGTTTTTTCTCAATATCTAATAACCAGGTCCTGATCTATAGCTTCAAATATTGGTGAATATTTGTGCTATTGAATAAGAGGACAAATTCTAGCCTTTTTATTATATATTCCAAAACCCAACTCCTACATTATCGTACACCCAAACAATGTTGTTGAAGAGCCAGACTCTAACAAAACTGAAAGCAGAATAACCATTGACAGAACTTGGGAGGACCCTGGAACTTTCTAAATGTCGTGATTGTGTGGAAATATTCCATATACTGTTATTAATGTTTCCCTCATCTGTGGCAGCTGATGCAATATTTTTTTTGGGAGGGGGTGGTTCTGGTGGTGGGCGGACAGAGCATATGCTAGGAGAATGATGTCAAGCAGGGTAAAAGGTTGGAATCTAAGCAGGACACAGGCCCGGTCTTCAGCAGCAATAATAATGGAAAAAGAGTGTTGTTTACAGCTAAGTTTCAAAAATTATGTCCATCTGCCCTTTGGCCATTTTTATCTTTAACAGATCTTTTCTGTCTCCTACTCATAGAGTGCCTGGACATCAACATCAGATCAAATTGGATTTTCATGCAAATAAAATACACTAACCTAATGGGATGTGAAAGAGTTGACTTCAAAATAAATCTTTGTTGAAAGGCACTTGAATTACATTTGAAATGGAAGTGAAACAAAGTTGAATTTTATGGCATTGGCTTATAATTTTCTTGCACTATTTACAGATTGACCCCGAGTCGACCAATTCCACTACATGCATTTCAATTGTTTAATAATGTAGGCTGATTCCTCTTTTTAATATATGTGTTTTCATTTTAATTTACTTTTACTTATTTTTTTCCAATAAGAAATTTTTTCCCTCAAAATACTAGCAGAAGTTAACACATTTAAATATAGAAGTAAGAGTTTAAATATAGCGCTATGTCAGAATAGATACAATATAAAATTTTCTAATCATTGCTGTCGTGTTTTATTTAATTTGTAGAGTTTTTTGCAACCTTCAAATCTGTCTTTTAAAATCTCATTTGCCTCAGTCGTCAATCCAGTATTGATAAAGCATTATCCCTAAACTACGGTTGAAGATACTATAACTCAGAGAGATGAAGAGATTCACCTAATCCATATCTTCAAAAGTAACATAGCTACTTTCTTCTCAGTCTAATTTCCCGGCTGACCTTGGCTTCAGTGGTAGTAAATAAACAGATGTGGTTTGGGTACTGGAGCACAGATTTTCATCTATGGTGAGCTGTGTTCTCTCACCAAGACTCTAAGACTCATCATAACTTCCATGTTGTTGGCAGAGGAAGCACTAAAAGGCACCATTTCCACTTCCTTCTTACAGTTGGCCTTGTGCCTTCACATCTCCATGTTGCCTACTGGTGACAAAGTCATGGGAAGTTTTATCCTGTTTCGTTCAGACTAGGTTTTGCAAGCGGCCTCACTTCTTGAAGGGAGATCCTGCTTTCTCTCTGCTGGTGGAGACATGCGGAAAGCTGATGACTGTAGGGTTTCAATTCTTAAGACCATAGAAAACCGTCAAAAACCAAGCGTCATAGAATAATAGTTCATACTCTCAGGGACTAGCGTGCTTATTTAACTTTTTTTTTTTAAAGATTTTATTTAAAGGTCTGTCCTCAGAGTTTTCCAGACACCAGGAAACTCCCCTCCATAGCAATCCGCAGCACACATGCAGGCCTTCCGCACGGCAGGGCCTCCTAGGAGTTTGTAACACAGAGACTCTGCCTAGGCAGTGCACACAGGCCTCTTGTGGCCGCCTTTTTGGCATAAAGTTCTATGCTGCCTTCAGTGAAGCCAAACCTTTTCTGAACCACGTGGTCAATTCTCGGATCCTTCATCCCTTCTCACCAAGAACCTTCTGTGTCCTGGTGGCCAAGATAATGATTGCTGTCCTGGTGGCTATAACTCTGACCTCAACACCAGAGTGGCCATCTTTGGCCAGCTCCTGACTGAAACACTTGGTCAGTTCAGCTTTGGAAATGCCACCAGCAACATGTTTCCTCTTCGTGGAATCTTGCCCTGCCACCTTGCTGCTGCTTACCACCAAAAGAAAAGTTTATTTAATTCTTAATTAAGCAGCTGGATTCCCCTCTCTTCTTTCTCTCTCCTTCGTGAAGATATGGGCAGGATGGGCCTCGTCAGACTTTTGAAGGAGATTTGGAGGGCGGAAGAAGGATTTCTCTGTCACCAAAGATAACTACTGTGGTAATTTGTTTAGCTGCAGCAACAATGCAGGAGCCTTAGCACCTGGCTCTCAAAGAGATGTGTTTTGGAAGGTTTGAATAGATAGAACTTACAAACTAGTTAATGTATAAATTGTTCTTTTGCTGTATAATCAACAGTTTTAAAATCAGTAATTTGCATGTGCATAGGTCTGCAGAATGACTGTGGTTTGCTCATTCAGAGAAGCACTAAGGAAACTCAGAGAAGAAAGGTAAGAATCCCAAGTGTACGATGATGCTTTCTGAGCCCAAGGAACATGGAGTTCCTAGTACAGTGCACAGCATATCCGGAAAAATAGATGTGTCTTTTTGAAACAGAATCTTGGACCTAGTAGGTACTACTTGTCTCTTTCTTAGGGTAACAGAATACTGATTCTAAATATCGGTGAAGTTTAGAATTGTATATATAGCATTACCTCAATAGGTTTCTGGCTAAGGGTTTTATGAAGATGACATAAATACTTGTTAACATGGCTGACTCAACACTCAGTAAAGACAGTAGTGTTCTGTTTCCACATGTATTGATAAGAAACTATAAAGGGCATATCCTAAGCAATAAATCTGGTCTCGCGTTCCTCTTCACTTGGAAGCTAATGCACACAGGGACAATAGGTTACCAGCTCGCAAGATAACCAATAACACTGATGTCACGTTCTGAGGTTTATAAATCTAACAAGGGAATGCTTCCTTTTCTGAGTCATATTCTTCGACTTTCATGTCCTGAAGCTTCTCTAGTGGACCCCGCACCATTGGGAGGAAGTGATTTTTTGTTGGGTAAATCTGCAAGTAAATTTCACTGATATTGATGGTGTGGTTTTATTTCAGTCCCAGCCTCATTTCCTTTCATTGTGGAGCTAATGCCAGCTGCATGTCTAATTTGAGTGCAGTAAAATAGAATCATCAAATCACCCTTATTTTTCATCCCTTTCGGGTATTTTTTTGTTAGTTTCTGTAGCGGCAATATACACCGCCTCTTCCCGTGTAGTGCTTTTTTGCTGGAAAATGTTGTATGCTGAATAGCAGTTTTTATTAAAAAAAAGTATAAAAGTAAGACAAAAAGCCCTCTAGAGCTTCACAAAGCTAGAAAACTCCATCAGGAAAAAAGGTGTAGCTTCACTCAACATCCTCTGAAGCAGTATCTTCCTGCTAGTCACCTCATCTCTTGTGCCCTATGGTCTCTGAGTGTGCGTGCACATGCACAAACGCATAACACACGCAACACATACATCATGGAAACATGTAATCTTCATGTGTGAAGAGACTTTAAAGAGATTTGCAGTCTAGAAAGCCTTACCCAGGGATAAATACCCTTCATATCATCTTTAGCTCTTCATAACACCTGATTCTACCAGAAAGGGGAACAGGAATAGGAACCTAAGTGTATCCTGTGTTTGAAAATTTCACTTTCCAGTTGTTAAAAAATTTTTGTTTTCATCATTTTAAGCAGAATTTCATTTCCCCAGAAACTCCTTTCTGGGGTCCTAATTAAACCTTATTGGATTAAAATCAGCAATAAAAACTCACTTTTTGTAGCTTTCCACACACCACGCTGTGAATTCTTGGGACAGAACGCTCGCTCAGGGATTCCATGCTTTTAATTTACCTGTCTATTCTTTTGGTTCTCTTTAACTAATCTGGAAACACCAATAGGCCTCCAGGGTAGAATGTGGAGCTCTAAACAATTAACAGATGCTGAGAGTTATAAGAAAAGTCAAAATTTCTGTGATTGGTATTTGGGGAGTCATAGCCAGGGCTCATAGCCCAGAGACAGATGATTTTGATTTCCCACCTCTCTTTGATGTCGTGTTGACAGATGATGTGAAACTAGCTCCTCTGAGTCTAGTTGATCTGAATTTACTGGATTTGCAGGTGTTTGGCTTTATCCCATTAGTGGAAAATGATACAAATGATCTCTCAAGGCTTACTCAGTGAAGAAGGATCTCATGTATCACAGGAAACCAGAATGTTAGAGGAAGAAGTAACTTAAAAGTTGACCTAGTCTTCCCTCAATTCTATCTATTTTTTATTTAATTTTTTTCTTTCTTCTAGACATCAAGTATAAAGTATTGAGTTAATCCTATTTCCTAGAGGTTCAATATTATCATTAGGTGAGAGGCCCTACTCTTATTTCCTTTTATTGTTTTCTCCTTTATTTTTCTCGATCTCTCTCTATCCTCTTTCTCCCAGATGGCATGCACTCCAATGTCCTTAAAGATGTATGTTTCTTTGAAAAAAATGAATGTTATTTTGTGTACGTATGTGTTTTAAATTCGCATAAATACAAGGCACTTTAGATCTTAGAATTCTTAGTTCTTTTTCCATTAACATTTTTTATATGTTTGTATTCCATGTTGCTTCTGAGAGCTGCTTACTAAACCATTGAATATATTCATTACTTTCTACTTTTCTATCCATCTGTAGATACATACCTAGGCTGTCATCAATTCCTCAATTCCATACACAATGCTGAGATGATCATTTTTAGATATGCCTCTTTATGAACCTGTGCAATCCTCTCTGGGATATATTATAAGGAGGGTATACTAACATTTAATTATATTAAGTACTTCAAATTGCTTTTCAAGTGACTGCATTCGCCTACCTGCAGGTGAGTGTTCTTTTTTCATATTTATGTCAAATGTGGCATTTATGCTTGGTTTGTGTCATTTCAGCCTATGGATAATGATGCTGTTGGCTAAGAATGCCTGGGGACACTCACTTGAGCCTGTACTCTTTGTGGTAAGAACCCACAGATATTTCCCAGACCAGAACCAATGGTTGTGACCGGGCTAACTCTTGTGGTTCTTATAATTGCAATGCCACCTCAGTGACAACTATCAAGGTTTATTACTCACAAGTAATAAACCTTGGAGGCACTCTCATGGCCACACAGTGAGTTCACAGGTGTGTGTGTGTGTGTGTGTGTGTGTGTGTGTGTGTGAGAGAGAGAGAGAGAGAGAGAGAGAGAGAGAGAGACTGAGAGACTCTTGTAGGCCTTCTATAAGTCTTCTATTTTATCTATTCAGTCACCCTATGTCTTTTGAGTGGAGCACTTAGTCCGCTTACATTTAAACTAATTATTAATAGGAATGTAGTTATAGCCATTTTATTAATTGTTTTCTAATTGCATTTGTCGTTCTTCTCTCTTCTTTCTTTTTGCTCTCTTCTCTTATACATTGATGGCTTTCCATAGTGGTTTGTTTGGATTCCTTTCTCTCTCTCTCTCTCTCTCTCTCTCTCTCTCTCTTTTCTTGTTCTAGTTTAAGTTTATGGTCACTTAAGTTTAAATGCATTCTAAAAGCACTATATTTTTTACTAACCCTCGTTATATGTTTTTGTTTTCATGTTTTACATTTCATGTGTGTATCTCAATTTATTATTGTATTTACACATGCTCTTATACTCTTGTCTTTTAACCTTCATACTAGCTTTATAATTGGTTGATCCACTACTTTTACTAAGTGTTTGCCTTTATCAGTGAGATTTTTCTTATGTTTTCTTATTTTTAATTTTGGCTTTTTCTTTTCCCTTTAAAGAAGTCTGTCGAACACTTCTTGCAATGCTCGTTTAGTGGTGAAGAACTCCTTTAACTTTTGCTTGTTTGGGAAATTACCTCTCAATTCTGAATGATAATCTTTCTGGGTAAAGTATTATTTATTGTATATTTTATCTTTCATCACTCTGAATATATTGTGCTATTCCTTCCTGGACTGCAAAGTTTCTGTTGAATAATCTGTTAATAGTCTCACGGGGACTTCCTTTTATATAACTAGCTGCTTTTCTCTTACTAATCTTAAGAGTCTTTTCTTTAACTTTTGGCATTTTAATTATGATGTGTGTTGGTGTGGGCCTCTTTGGATCTTTCTTATTTGGGACTCTCTGAGCTTCCTGGACTTGGATGTCAATTTCCTTCCCCAGGTTAGTAAAGTTTTCAGTCATTCTTCAAATAGGCTTTTTTATCTCCCCTCCCTTTATCCTTCTGTGACCCCTATGATGTGAATGTTGGTATGCTTGCTGTTGTCTCAGAGGATAGCTTAAACTATCCTCATTAGGTTTTTTTTTTTCTTTTTGCTGTTCCAATTGGGTGATTTCCACTGCCTTGTTTTACATATTGCTGATTCATTCTTCAGCTTCATCTAATTTGTGCTTGATTCCCTCTAATGTATATTTTTGTTTCAGTTATTGTAGTCTTCAGTTCTGACTGGTTCTTTTTTATATTTTCTGTTTCTTTGTTGAAGTTCTCATTTAGTTCACTTATTCTTCTCCCAAGTTCATTAAGCATATTTATAATCATTATTTTATAACTCTTTATCTAGTAGATTGCTTATCTCCATTTCGTTTAGTTCTTTTTCTGGAGTTTTGACTTATTCTTTCATTTGGAAAAAATTTCTCAGTCTCCTCATTTTCTCTGTCTCTCTGTGTTTCTATTTGTTAGGTAGATCCACTAGCCTCCTAGCCTTGAAAGAGTAGCCTTAGGTAGAAGATGTCCTGTGGGGCTCAGTGGCACAGTGGCACAGTTCCTCTGGTAATCAGAGCCAGGTCCTCCAGGAATGTGGGTTGCATGTGTGTTGTGTTGGGCCAAGATCGTTGCAGGCATGTCAGTGGGTGGATCTATCTGACCAGGGTGACTGTCTATGAGGACCTACTGCAACTAAAATGGTTAGGCTATTTTATGAGACTGGCCCAACGGAGCAGAAGTTACTTTAGTGAGACTCTGATGCTAGCTGAGGCCGCCAGTTGGGTATATCAGTTGTGGAGCCATTTGAATGAGGCTGTGATGCAGTCTGAGTTTGGCCACTGAATGTTTCAGGTATAGAGCCTCTTGAGATGGACTGCAGTATGAGTTGAGGCTGACTGCTGCTTGTACCAGGCTTGAAGGCCTTTGGGAAAGACTGTGGTGTGTGCCAAGGCTGGCTGTGGCTTGTGTAGAGTGTCTGGAGCTGCTGAAGATGGCTCTGGCCTGGTGAGGGGGTTGGATAGGCAGGGTCTCAGTGAAATGCCAGAGTGGGAAAATGGAGTTAGCCAAATTAATTGAGAGCAACAGATTTTGCTTCCTCTTGTGCTGGGCCAGCTAGGTGGAAGAAAGGTTCTAACAAAGAAACAAAGGGACAGTGGTGCTCTCCAGTACTTCGGTACTCTGAGAGAGTTCCCACTGGTCCCTGCTCCTAAAGTTAGTCAATTTAGTTCCTCCCTGTATGACCCATATACTTCTCAAACTGCTGCCTCCTGCATGCCGAAGCTTGAAGTTAGTGAATTTATGTGAGAACCCTCTAAGAACACACTCTCAGTCTTCCATAGCACTTTGAGTCTCTCTGAAGAAATCCCTATTGGTGTTCAAAGACAAATGTTATAAGGAGACCTTTTCCTGGCACAGGTGCTGAAGGCTAGGGAGCCTGCTACGGTACTCAAACCTCCTGCTCCAAGATATCCTTTCATTTACTAATCAGCATATGGTTGATATGGGGCCTGACCAGACTCCATGCATCTCCATTCCTCCTGTCTATCTTGACATGGCCTCTTCTTTATATCCTTAATTATAGGGATCAGCTAGTCTTTAGGTGGCTCTCAGTGATGATTGCTCTGTAATTTAGTTGTAATTTTTATGTAGATGTGGGAGGAGGTGAGTTTAGGATTCACCAACTCTATGCCATACAATTCTTCTTTAATTTATTCAACAATTCAACTTTCTTCATTGGCTAGTAAGTACCACCTTGATAATAGATCTGTTTTTGACTCTTTGTCATGTTTTCTTGGTTTATTTTTTTGTTCTTATGTACTATATACCCTAACCCATTTCTATGGGTTTATTATAGGTCTTCATTCATTTTAAAACTGGCAACTATTGATATATCTTTATATTTTCATCTAAGTTTTAGAATGAGTTTGTATGGAATTTTGATTGGAATAGCATTAGATTTATAACTTAACAGTAACATGTTTATTATGATAATTAGTCTCATTCATGAACATGGCATATTGCTATACTTTGTAAATTTTCTTTTACGTATTTTAAGAGTTTAAAATGTTTTTCCATGATATCTTAATAAATTTTTATAAAGTTGTAGATAGGCTTTGTTGCTATTTTTAATTTCTAATATATTTCTAAATGGTTGTTACTGATAGAAGAAACACTATTGATTTTTTTGTATTAAATTTATGGATTTCTTTAAATACAATTGATATCTTTAAATATTAAATCCTGAACATAAGATACATCTCAATTTATTCCAATCTTTCTCTATGTCTTCCATAGTATTGAAAAATGTTTTCCATGAAAACCATGGACAATTTTGTTCAATTAGTGCCTATAAAATGTAGCATTTTTTAAAATTTGCTCTTATAAATAACATGTTGATTTCCATAATATTTTCTTATTATATTGATATTTGTCATAAAGGAACACTATTGGTTTCATAAGTTGATCTCAAATTCAGCAGCATGTTTATCTGATTTTTTCCAACATTTTTTCTGTTGATTTTTTTTTAGGTTTTCTATGTCAATTGTATCATATGCAAATGCTATCAGTTTTATCTCATTCTTTTATATCTTTATTCATCATTTTTATTTTTTAAGTTATATTAGAGTACTCCTCAGTTCAAAACCCTATAATGGTTGCCCATCTTACTCAAAGCCAACACTCTTACAATACTTAGATGACCTTAAAATGCCTTCATTACACCTCTGAGCTCAGTGAGCTGCTGCCCACATTGGTCCCTTTGCTCCAGACACACTCAGGTCTTACTATTCCTGACACTTGCCAGGTATAGTTTGCCTTAGGATTGACTGCATTCACATGAGCTGAGAGTGTGTGTTCTCTTAAATTTTGCAACCTATGCCCCTCACAGTCTCACACTAGTCAAAGCTTTGCTTTACATTGAATTTTTTGTATGCCTGGAGAGCTCTTATCTCAAAAATCTGCATGGCTTAGTCCTTCACTTCTTTCAAGTCTTTGCTTAGATATCTTCTTAACAGGACATTTAAAATTGATACCGCATACCTATGTGAACACTCTCTATCCATTTTTCTTGCTTTATTTTTCTCTACAGCATTTATAACTACTTAATACAGTTTGTGACATATATCAATTTACTTATTTACTTCTCTCTCTCCAACTGGAATATTATGCCTATAAGAGCAGGCATTTTTGTTACTGCTTACTGGTTTGCTCACTGCTACATCCTCAATATATATAACTGTGTTTAGCATACCAAAGGGATCCTGTAACTAATTGTTGAAAAGCAAATAAAAGAATAAATGAATGAATATTATTGACATCCTTGTCTTGTTATAGATAAAGAAGATAATTCATCTAACATCCGTTTGATTATAAGCGGTTCACAGTAGGTTTTTGACATTTAGCCTTTATCAAATTTAGAAAGTTAGCTCTGATGTATCCAATATTATTTCTTATGGTAAATAATAAAAAATAAATTCAATAAAAAAAACCCTCTAAGCATACAAAAAAGATGTTACTATCTAAATAAAACTATATCAAAAATATTAGAATAAAATGCCAAAGAAATGACAACAGTGGCTATCTCTGGATTACAGTATTATAATTTTTATCATATTTACAATTTTTCTACATTAAAAAATAATAAATGTTATTCAAATAAAAAGAAAATAACCTCAGAAAATAACCTCATTGCTAGGCAATTAAACTATTCATGAGTTCCCAAGAACATTAAGTTCCATTTTATTTTATTTATTTCCATTTACCAATCCTTTATTGAGCAAAACTTTGTGCCAGATACTAGGAAAGATACAAAGATGAGTAAAACACAAGCCGTGTCCTTAAAAGAGGTTAAATCTGATGTGCACCAGTAATGCAAGGGAGCAAAGTGTCGAGTGTGCACCAGTTATGAAACTTCTGACCCTCTGGGTTCCAAATTGGAAAGCTGGCATTACGTTTGAGCCTTTGAAATTTCCATCCCAGGAGTATGCTTGATGTTATTCTTCCTTGACCAAACCAGAACTACTGTCTAGGAAGAAGACTTAAGAAAGAACCTCAAAACCAGAAGAGGCATGGAAAAAAATTTTTTTGAAATAGAAGACAGTGAAGAAAATAAGGTAGGTTGATTAGAAGGTGACTTGACCAGGTAGACTGATGGATGGTGAAGGAGGACAGAGTGATGGTGGCAGAGAGCATGAGTCAGTGATTTTGCCCATATATTTCTAAGAGCATTCTTTTTATGGTGAGAACAGTGAGGATGAGGATGAGGTGGAAGGGGTGGGAAAGTTTTTATAACTGGGCAATTTCAGCAACTGTTAAATCACAAAGTTTCTCAAACTACATTAAAAAAATTATGAGAGATCATTTGGTCATTCTTTTGCTTGCAAACACAACCACAAACTGTTCTCAATATAGAAATAATCACAGCCAAACTAATAGAATTTGTGGTAGGCACTGATCTAGGTGTTTTAACATTCTTGAACATTTTATTATCTCATTGATCCTTTGTAATAGGTACTGTTATAATCTCCATTTCATAGAGAAGAAGAGTGAGGCACCAAGAGGCTAAGTAACTTGCCCAGTGTCACATGCTAGCAAGGAGGAGAGATAAGATTAAATTAAACAATCTGATTTTTGTGTCCATGCTTTTAACATCTATGCTCCCTTGCCTCTTCTAAAGATGTCCAGTTTACTTAAACATGACAAAGATCATTTATAAGTCTCTTGTGAACAGATAAATTATTTTGCCTGGGTCAAGTTCTTCCTTTATTTTTCATTAATACTCACGCCATTCTTTAAGATTAACATAAAGTCAGTCATCAGCATTCTCATCTTTACATGTTATTGTCTTAAATTAGAAATTAAATTATGGATAATAGGGTGTTGTATAAATGCCAAGGTGACAGGGATGGAGCATATACAAGTGTCTGTTGTTAATTTGGCCTCATCACCATCACTTACTAAAATCTCCTCTACATCACCAAATTAAAGGTGAGAACCACATTTTCTGCATTCCTTCTTCAGTTAGTTAGAGTTTCCCAATGAATGGCATTCATATGAGATTTGGAAAGAGGAAGAGAAATAGCCATCATTCTCATGATGCAGATGCAGTCAGATACATAGCAGACATGAAATTCATAATGGTCTAGTACAGTTGTCTTACCACCAGGTGGGCAGGCTCTCTTGCTAAAGGTTGGAGATTCAGAGACATTGGTAAGGGGGAGGCCATGTATATATAGTCTTCATTTCTGTTGCTGTAGCCACTGTATTCATGGAACCATCATGATACTTCAAGGGTGGCTGGTGACAACACCGGCTCGTGTCAACAGGCCAAGCCAATTTTTTTGCTTAGTTATTCAGTGTCTCTTCAGTGGTGGATGCCTCTGAAAGGTATTAATATTTGATATGAATATCTTTAGAGAGGATACTCACTTCCATACATATGTTCTCATACCCCTGAATTCTTTTTGTCTCCATTACTCCATCCAGTCTTTTTTTCTTTGCGGGCCTCTGACTATATTGCCAGTCTATATGTCACTGCCACTGATTTTATATATATTTTCACCTTAGCCCACCTGTCTTTTCATTAAAAGTGGATAGATCAGTTATACCATTTAAGATTCTGCCCATTAGTAGGATATTTTTTTCTTTTCCACCATCTTTCAAGGTCATTTCTGAGTGTAGGTATAATGTCATATCGTTCAATTTTGGTTTACACCTATATACTAAACTATTCATAAATTAAGTTCAGGCTATTTATTCTTCCTTCTGATGGTTCTGTAGACCCCTCATATGTCTATTAGTGTGAGCTGACTGAGGAGTATGCAACCACCATGGTGTGTCATGGGTGTCTGTGATGCTTAATCATGCAACTTACTTGTGTTCTCTAGTCTTGCTAGTGCTTAATCCTGGTTATACCTACCATTTTCATCTTATCATGGATTTCTGCTGGACCTGTTTGATTTTTATTACTTGATATTTCCAACATAACTCAGCTCCTGATGACAAGTTCTGGCATAGTTACTTGATATCTCATGGTCAAGTATTCCTTTTCTATCAGGGCTTAGTAATTCCCTAGGAACTGTCCTTAAAAGAGAAATAAATCTCCCCTAATGTGGCATGGCTTTGATGTTGAACTTCAGTACTGCATTGTAGTTCTCCCAATGACCCATCATAGACTCCCCACTGCATCTTTTCCCACTACTGGCACCTCCAATAATACACTGTTTGCTAGAATGTATAGCCCAAGTGGTAAGGCTGCTTGTACCATGGCCTAAACTTGCTGCACAGACCCTTCATGCTCTGAGTCTCACTCAAAGCTGGCTCCTTTCCATGTGTAGGTGAGAGAAGTATTCCTAGATATAGAAAGTGTTTTTTTTTTCTCAGAACCTAAAGAAGTTTCTTCTTTGTCATAGGAGATGCATTTTTAAATTTTACTTTGCAGAAGATGTCCTGGCAAAGTTCAGACCACTGGTGTTCTTATTGGCAGCCCTCAAATCTGCTTCTCAAACCATTCTGAGTATCTGGTAGTTCTGGTCCTTCAGGGAGCAGATGCTGTGATGAAATTAGGAGTGTAAGAGGCTTCTTGTATAAAATGTTTATAAAATAAAGTGGGGAGAAACAAGATTAGGCAGGGGAAGCCTTCCAACCACACCCTATATCTGACAGCTGTGAAATGAAACGGGGTGGAAGCAGGATGGAGCAGGGAGAACTTCAGATAAAGCAAGAGGAAATTCTGGAGCAAAGATTTTGTATTAAAGGAGTTTCATGTTGGGAAGAAATGCATAGATCTAGTACATTGTGGATGGTCTGTCATTAGTTAGGGGATATGTAGGAAACCAAAATTTTACCTTGAAAGCTAAGACAGATGCAAGTACTCTGAAGTTGAAGGCTATTGTCTAATTGCCCTCCTTGCAACTAAACCACCAATTTTTTCTTGAAGGGAGATTTCAGTGGAGTAATGACCTTAGGTCAACGAGAATGCAAGGACCCAGCACAAATAGATAGAGGATGGCCTTGCAGAGAAACATGGACAGTTAATCTATAGTAACACAAAGGAAGTCAGGGTTTGTAAGTACAGATACTGAGGGAATATAGTTGTGGTGATGAGGGTTTGTATACGCTCTCTTCCATTGACTTCAATTTTCTTAGCTGAAGTAGAAAGCACAGTTATCTGCTGAGTGCAAGGATGGGAGAGAAGGCATTAGAGGCTCTAGAAAAGGGAAAGTAAGTGTAAGTACTAAATGGAGAAGGACATTCCAAATAGAGGAACCAGTATGTGTGTACGAGTTGTTTGATGAAGTAGCTTTGTGTGGTTTAGAGTATAATTGAAGGAGTTTGAGGTAAGACTAGAAAGGTAGGCTGAGATTATGTTATGAGTGGCTTTGAATGGCATATTAATAATTTATTTATTTTTCATAAACTATTTGTGGTTTTAAAGAGGGAAATTTATTCATTAGAATAGCATTTATGTTGGGAACATAAGTCTTTGGCAGCACAGAGAGTAAATTGGAGAGAGAAGAATAGGTATCCCTCACTATGTGAATGCTCACTATCCAAATAACTGCTCGTAAAATATATACCCCAAATTTACCATTTTAGTTGCAATCCATGCTAATGACTGTGCATACATGCACTGGTAAAAATTGTTTAGGTTGGAATCTGGACTAGAGAATTCAGAGGGCACTTCTCCTATATCCTCTTTATTCTGTTAAGATGATGTCTCATGCTCCTATTTTTAACCATTTTGTGTAGCCTTGCTTTCATATTCCCCACATTATTAAGTAAAATGTTTTTAAAGAGAACTAGAAAAAACTGTGAAGGAAGGAATTATCTAGAAAACTCATATACTTAACAGAAATGTTGGAGGTGATAAAGGATATTGAGCAAAGTGAATCCATTAAATACATAAAGCTTGGCTATCAGCACGTCTGTGTCTATTGTGCATATGATAAGAAAATAAACACTGTGAAAGAGTTGTTGATGCTGGAAAGATTCACTCTGTTACTTGAGCACAGCATAATATTTTTTAATAACTAGAGAAATGCCTTACGTAATGGTGGTAGAGCTGCACTCAGCATGAGAGGGTCGTTTAGCACCACGTTGAGCTCACAGAAGGCACTAGGCATCTCTAAAGATCTGAAGAAGGCGTTGAAGAAAGGGAGTGATTAGGTGGGAGAGTTGAGTTTCCAAGCAAGTCAGGAATGGTTTGAGAAATTTGAGAAACTGTATGATTTTATAATTTGAGGATCATTGGCAGGCCCATTCCAAACACTTACAGAGCTTGAGTAAAGAAAATGGAGGTTCTAGCCCACAGCCCACCCAAACCTCCCCTGCCCAGCTCCATCACATGCTGTGAGGGGCCTTGCACACATGAATGTGGACATTCCAGCCCCTACTTCACAGATCTATTCATTCACTGACTCCCCAGCCCAGGTTCAGCAAAGAGTTATGGCATGGCCCCCCCTCAAGTGGCATCCACTTTTGCAAGATCAATCTGGATAAAGGCCTGTGCTGACCCAGGAAGTGGACTTGTGTCCATTAGGGCAAGAAATTCTAGGGTCTTAGATACCTCGCTTTTGTCTAGAAGAGGGCCAGAGACACTGGGTGGTCATATCCTGTTGATCTCTATGAGGATGAGTCTAGCAGGAAGAGAGCCAAAGCTAAGCCCAGGGTAAGTTTGCTGAAATCTAAGGGCAATATTGATTATGGTCAAAGTGGTTTCTATAATAGTGAGGCCAAATCAATCTTTCTCAGTGAAATAGTAAATGACAAACCTTTCGAAGAAACTTTAGATCATGCCGACAAATTTATTGCTGTTGCTTATGAATCTGTGAACATGACCTGAATAGCAACGTCAAATTTTAAAATGTGATAGTATGCACCAATGAATACCATTGGGAACTGTAAAATTGCAAAGGACTTCAAAGAGATTACTAATGAGACTTCCATCCCAACGCTTTGCCTGTGGTTTCAGATGGTCCTCGGTTTTTGAAATATGGGGCACCAATAAGTAAAGTCTGCACACCTCAGAGATTTACTTTTTCATTCATTTTTTTTCACCAGCTCATGCTAGTTAATCTTCATTCACCACCAAATGTCACCAGTGACTATAAACTCCATCTCCTTCTTAACACCAATGCAAACAACTCATTTGTTCTAAGCATTTTAAATTTTCTTTTTTTAAATCTAAGTGTTATTTGCTTTCATTAAGTATCCTAAACATATTAACATATTTCATTATTTATTTACATCATAGTTTATATTTATTGAAGTATAAAAGGAAAGTATAATTTGTATAAAATTCTCACATTTTTATTGTATACTGCAGACAGACAAATCCACTGTGTCCATTAAATGTTAGATAATTTGATAATTGGTGATTTGTATGCTTTGTATCATTCTTGAAGGATCGCTGTACAGATATTTACAGCAGTACTTCTAAAACCAGCTTAGAATAAAGTCCCACTTAAATTTTTTCCAGCCCCACACAGACCAATATTACAGAAAACATGATAAAAATTCATTAGAAGCATATCAGATAAAAGTAAGTTGATTGAGTCCAGGGAGCACACTTTGAGGGTGACTGCCTCTCATAATTCCTATGCTGCAGAGAAGAGCCACCACATAATGCTTCAAGGATGCCAGGGCTGACTCACGAATGTATTTCTCACAACTTTGGTGAAGGAGGTGTGCTACGAACCCACTGGAGGAAGGTGGTTAGGAGTTAGGTGAGCATCTTTAACTTGAAAAAATCAACTTTGGCTTTCCAAAGGCATTGTATCTTGAAATACCTTATTTTACAATATATAAGAATGTTCTGGCCTTTAAATCTTACTTTGTGTAGGCTACCTTTGGATCCAGGTTGAGTCAACCAGCCAAGTAAAGTGACAAAGCCAGTCCATGACTTTTGAGATAGTGCACTGAATCCAGACTGCACTTAGTGCTTCCATATCAATGAATGACATCAACGTAATTCTTTCACCCTGGTTCAATGCCATTAAGATTCATTCCCACACATATTCCCTTGGTCTGACAGTTTTCAGTGTTGACACAAATGTGAAGCAGTAGGAAATTCACACATCGCTATGATGGTCGGTTTTATGTGTCAACTTGGCTAGGTTGTAGTCCTCGTTATTCATTCAAACACTAACCTAAGTGTTGCTATGAAAATAAATAACAAAAAGCAGACTTTATGGCTTCCCTGTTTCTAGTCTGAGTGCCTAGGTAATGGTGATATCATTCAATGTGAGACAGAAGAGAAGGAGAATAACTGATTTCTAAGCCAGGATAAGGGATTAAGCTTTGGATATATTAGTTTAGAAAGCCCCCTATACAGGGCAAGCTATACTCATGTCTTCTTTTATTTTTAATGAGTTTTCTAGACTAGTTAGGCATATCATGAAAATGAATGGCCTTGATAGAGTATGTCTAGACTTTGATAAAGAGTGTAATGAAGCTCCCTGTGTACCTTAAAGACCTGGTGGAAAATGTGAGCTAAATGGAAATCTGGTTAGCTGTGCTCAAGGTTTTGCAACAGATTAGTTATAGATTAAGAGCAAACAACAAAGATGTCTCTATTACTTAAAAGGTATTTCATAGAGTCGTTATATTACAGTTGTTAAGAATGGGTTAATAAGCTAGTATTCACAGCAAATAATAGTATCTTACATTTATTTTGTTCATTCTGAGTGCTAGGCTGTGTCATAAACACTTTGTATGAGTTATCGCATTTTAATCATCACAACTCTTTCAAATAAGTATGGTTACTATGCCAATTCCATAACTAAGGGAACTGGGACTCAGAGAGGTTAAGTAACTTGCCAATGTCATCCAGTAGCCCATACACTTACTGGCTTCCCTGAAATTTCCTAGGGGCTGCATAAGAGGCTATAGAGCAAATTGATTATGAGCATGAGGTGTAGAAATCAGGCCAGACCAGAATCTGAGTTTCAGAAAGCCACGCACTAACCCTGTGGCTTTGGGCAATTACTTAATCTCTCTAATTTTCAAAAACCTTAAAAAAATGGCAATACTAATAAATACCTAATTTCATAAGTTTTTTCCCCCCCTGAGGAGAAATGAAACAATGTATGTAAAGCCCTTCTTAAATGCCTAAGACCTTGTGTTGTTAAATGTTAGCTAGGAAACAATTTAGGATAATATAAATGAATGTCTAATATGAATGATAAGCTACTGGGAAGATATTTTTGCCCAGTACCCTTAGGTTTAAATAGTCCACTGGACACCTATGTATAGACTGATTCCAGGTTCATCCACACTATAAATAATCTGCATGTGGAACGTTTTAGAATGAGCACTTTTCTACAATGATGACAAAGCAGAGAACAGACTTCTTGGACTTCTTTTTCTTGTTCAGAGTCCAGTAGACTAGAGTTCAAGTTCATTTCTACTTCAAGAGATGAGAAAGAGTCACCCTGCTGATGGGTGAGGTTATCACATATTTTTAAGTTCTGGACAAGCAATTAACTCACATGGATGTCCTGTCAGTGTTAGGCAGGGGGTGGTGGAGCAGCTTCAAATGATACCTCGGTGATAAATGGCTTCTCTCAGTCAACTTGCCAAGCTCACTCAGACCCAATATGAACTGTTAGCAAGGAGTCAAGGGGAATAGCTCAAAGCTTTTAAAGGCTCTTTAATGTAACTTTTCTCATTATAAACGTAAAATGGTGTTTAATGGAGAAAATTGGAAACTAGAGATAGTCTATGTATATTATAAAAATAAGGACATTTTCTACTAACAAACAGTCTTAGTTACCATCATGTGCTCGTCTAGATTCTCCTTGAAATATATAGTTTTATGAAAAAATATGTATGATTTTGAGAGGAAATTTCCCAGATCTTTTTCATGCCTGCTGTGTGTTCTAGGATCTCTGTTAAAAGCTTTTTTCTGTGTCACACAATGAAATTTGAGTCAACATGGCATAATTTTGTATTCCTTAGAAGAGCAGGCTCACCTCCTTGATGCAGTTGTTGGCTAATTTAAATCTCAAGGAAAGGACTTACAGTGATTGTCTTTCATTTAAGGTTTTATCCCAGGGGTAGTAGTTCACACACTAACGATAAAATATAATCTGAACTGAGCCCCCCAAAACAGTGCAGCTCTTGAGAGAAATGATTGCTTTGCTTTGCATTAGCAAGGTGTAAAGTTCAGGATAGTATAAGTATTTATTTTTGCTAAGATTCAAGGGGATTTTCTCAAAATATGTTTTAAAAAACCCCTCTATTTTTCAATAATTCTTCTTTTGTAGTTGCTCAGAAAATTTTTGGGAAGCTAGACATTGTAATCTTTATGTTTAAGATGCAAGACGTATTTTCCTATTGAGTAACTGGCTATTTGACCTTTTTTTTGAGTCGATGTCCTTCTGTCAGGTGCCATGGAAACAGGGTTATTTCAGACTTGATGATGACCACAGAATATGTTTACGCAAATCCAAGAATATTTATTTTACCTTTTAGCAGAAAACTCTTAGACAAATAAGTCAATGTATAAGTTATGCAGGGAAATGTGAAACTTCCCTTGGTGGCTTTTGGGAAATAGAAAGAATAAGTTATTTAAGGAAAACATTCTCCTGCATGTTAGAGGCTGTTTTAAAGCTCAGTTTTACCTGGAAGTAATTACTCTCCCAAGTGGCAAGTGTAATTCACAGACGTGTGGGGTCTAAAGAGAAGGTGAAGTTTAGCAGCTGTGAAGATCATTCGCTAAGCGTCTGCCAAAGTCTGACTCTCAGTGTGCTTCTCAAAAAGAGTCTGAATGGAGGAGGATGAAGATGGCCATTTATCTCCCATGGGGTTTTTACAACTCTACGTGATCCCAGATCAGAAGCTAGGATATCAGATCAAAGATAGGAGTGTATGTAGTTAAATTATATGTAATATTGGTAAAAAAAAATAATATTAATACTGTTAGACTTCTACAGACTAACTGACTCACTGTATCAGATGAAACCTCTCTCTGAGAACAACCAAAATGGTTGAGAAAAGGAGAAGAAAGAAAAAAACAAAACATCTGAAGATACCTGAGAGCTCCCAAAGCAGCCAGGATTTGTGGATGCAAGACCCAAAAGAGACAGGAAGGGCAGAAAGTATCATATTAGGCATTGCTTTTCTTCCAAGGCATTTGTAAATTTTTAAAAATTTTATTAAACCTATTGGAGTGGCATTGACTAATGAAATTATATAGGTTTCAAGTGTATAATTCGATTATACATCATCTGCATATTGCATTGTGTGCGTTCACTGCCTAAAGTCAGATCTCCTTCTGTCACCGTATATTTGACGCCCTTCACCTTTTTTTACCTCTCCCCTCTCCCCTTTCCCTCGGTACCACCACACTGTTGTCTATGAGTTTTTTGTTTATCTTCTTTGTCAATTTGTTGTTTTCAGTTTTATATTCCAGCATATGAGTGAAATCATATGGTTCTTGACTAATTTGAAAGCAGCAGAGAGACTGAGGAATGAAGCAGAGATTTTGGCTACACATAGGGCTGGAATGACAATCACTGGAATTTAGAGTCTTTCAAGGCTATGCTCTGGATATGAGGGTGAATGGAAATAGACCCACACTCAAAAGACAGAAACCCAGCTTCAACTTTGTTAAATCTCAAAATGGAAACAAAACAATACAAGATAAAAGACAGAGTTCCCTCATCCCTGGGTCTGATCAATAACTAGGAAGATGCGACTTCTCTCTACCCCAGGCCAATCCACCCTCTGCCCTCCATCAGTCATCCTCCCTTCAGCTACCTTCATTAGTTATTCCACTCTTTCTTGTCCCTATAGCTGCACCGTATTGCTTTCTCACAACCTAATATTTTTTATTCCTTTGGCATATACCGTACCATGAATTCAGAGGGACCTGTTTCTTGTCGGACTTCATGGAAGTGCTTCTCTCAGTAGAATGGACTGGCACTTTAGCTAGACACAGGGGCTTTCTCTGGGCTTCCTTTTATCCTTCCCCAGATGATTTTCTTAAACCTATTTCAGAATATCATAGAGTGCTTAGTATGTTAATTAAACCTATTAACTTTTTTTTTTGTCAAGAATCTTGCTCTTTCCTAATTATTCACCATAGTATAAACCACGTTACATTGTAGACCCTCCTGGATAAGTTCACGAAACACATGAGATAGGGTCACCAAACACATGTTTGGGCTGAATATTAAGTGACCAAGGGTTGAAAATCAATATTCTGCTGGAGCTGACACTGAAAACTAACATCATCTCATGGAATGAATTTCCCAGATGGAAGAATAAACATTACATTTTCCAAAGTTTAATTTTACCATTAAAAATGGTGGTAGTTGGATTTTAAAAGTTTGACTTTATTGTACAAGGCAATTTCTCACACCTCTCAGCTGATGTCAGTGCACTCAACCTTTGAGATACTAAACAGCCTCACTTTCAATTTAGGTCAGGGGAGGAGGGAGCTAGCCTCTGCTGAGCTCTGCCATTGTAAGTGCTGTGGATAGGGAAATGACCCCCAAGTCATTGAGTTTTCCTTCTGGATAGAACTGCAACATATAAAACACACAAGAGATTATTTTTAACTCCATGTGACCTATAGGAATGTCTACCTATATTTGAAATTGAACGTTTAGCTATTAATATTAAACTTGATAACTCATAGCTAATATTACTCATATTACATGAGCACATGGGTATATATATCTATTTTACATCCATATAGGCATATGGTTCCTTTCATTGGTCATCTCCATGGCAAATCCTGCTCTCATAGAAAATAGGAAAACAGTAGCAATCATCATTTGACATATTCATATTACACATGTACTGTTCTCTGAATTAGGGCATTCTTTAATCCCTCTTTACCCCTTTCACTAATCTGCTGACATTGATTTTCTTAGTTTAAGTATCATATTCCTGAGCAAAATAATAGATGACCTTCTCTTTTGGTTTCCTAGGGCTACTGCAATGAATTACCACAAATGCAGAGGCTTAAAACAACAAAAACTTATTCTCTAATAGTCTGGAGGCCAGAGTTCGAAATCAAGGTGTTAGCGGGGCCACTCCCCATCCAGTCTCTAGAGGGGAATGCTCTTTTGCTTTTTCCACCATCTGGTGGCTTCTGGCATTCCTCCACTTGGGGCAGCATAACTCCCAATTCTGCCTTCATCTTCCCATGGCTTTCTTCCCTGTGTCTCTGTGTCATCACCCTTTCTCTTTCATAAAGACACTAGACATTGGACTTAGAGCCCTCTATAATCCAGGATAATGATCTCATTTTGAGTTCCTTAACTTAATTAAATCGGCAATGATCCTATTTCCAAATGTCACATTCACAGGTACCAGGGGTTAGGACTTGGATATATCTTTTTGGGGTGGGTGGAGCACAATTCAACACAGTGCACCCTCCAAGCATAGGTTAAGTACTTCTATATGTCACCCATAAACACTGTGATTAGCTCCAGAAGAGAGATTATTATATCTTCTTTGCCTTTGCATTTCCTCTAGATTGCTGGGGGCAGGAACTGGGTCTTTACCTCCCTTTATACTTAGCATGATGCCTGGCACGTAGGAAAAAAGTTAATAACTGTCACTGAATTAAAGAATTAAAACTAATAGAAAGAAACATTAAGAAGACACATTTCAGGCCAATATAAAAGGATTTAGGGAAGAAATTTGTGTTATTTTAAGTCTAGTTACAGTTTGAGCTAGTTGCCTTAGGAACCAAGGAAAGAGAGTTAACCTAATTGAGAAAATAGTTCTTTTACATACAAAAAATACCCCATAACACAATCTTATTATACAAATACAATTTCTCACCCCAAACTAGTCTGGGTGGAGGAAGATAGATAGATAGTGAATTACTCTTCATACTAAAGTAAGACAGAATTGAGTGTTTTTAGATGGCAGCCCTAGATGTTATAGATTGGGGGGGGGGGGGGCGAGGAGAGAGAGAGAGAGAGAGAGAGAGAGAGAGAGGAAAAAGGGCCTTTTAGACTGGGTGAGACAGATTGTGTTAGACCAGAGGCTAAGGAGAAGAATAGCCAATAAGAAATTAAATCCCGGTGTTAAAGATGACCAGATGTCTTCGAAACTGGGATGTCTAGTAATTGCTCTCTTTCTGTGATCCTTTCAATTTGCAATAAAAATTTTCATAAACAGTTTTTAGTAGTTGGTGCATTGGGGAACAAACTGTGAGCAAGGCCATCAGCACCTGAGACACAGTGATGTTAGACGTGAACAATTGCCTCTGCAAATAAGGCAAAAGAATCTGGAAGATGTATTCAATGTGAGCAGGAATCCAGGATGAGAGGGGTCCAGGAGACCACAGGGTTCCGGAAGCATCCCTGGAGTATCAGAGGAAAACTAAACTTTCTGAGTATAAAAGATTGAGGCTCAAGTCATTTTGTTCTTGCATTAATGAAAATTGATATCAAGAAATATTTATATTAAAGATTAGAGACATTTGACTTTCACAAGAAAGAGGTTTTATTTTGTTTGTTTGTTTGTTTGTTTTAATAGTCTTTAATATCTAGATAATAAAACAATGAGTATTTGGCATGATAGGCATGTGAACATGATCTAGAGGAAGCTTGTCAGGCACATTGGGAAATTCATGCTTTTAATTTTTGAATGTCACTATCTGTGATACTTTATGCTGTAACAAGTCTACGATTCTAAGGTTCAGTGTGACACAATGTAACTTTTTGATCTTCTAAAGTAAAATTTTTTTATATAAGTCAACTCTGTAAACAGGTAATTTGTAGTGAATAGCTTTATAAAATTAGAAAGTTCTGTCCTTTCATCTGGTTAAATGAGATGTGAGTTTCTATTTCATTTGTGGCGCTAGGTTGTGTTGTGTTCGTTGCGTGTCCACTCTTACTGCATTTGTCATTTGTCCTCTGGACCCTTTGGTGGGTTTGGGTTCCACATGGATGGAAGCCCGGGTGGCTCTCCCTCCCTACCTGGACACCATTCTCTGTGAGCTTGCTGTAAAAAAATTCTGGCCGGCATTCAAAGCAGGTTTGAAATAGAGTTCCAGATGGAGACACCTACATAAATGCACAGGAAGAATGACTAAAGAAAACAGGTGAATGTCACCGTCATCTTATGGATTAAAAGCAGAATAGAAGATGCAAACATGCCCACAGACATTCAGTGATTCTTTGGCCACTGGAGCCCCTTTGATTATTGCTGAAATTTACATTAGAGATTTATCAAAGAATTTTAGCAATCTAAGTAAGATGAACAATTTCCGTCCTGATTTAGGCCTTGTTATTTGTTGTATTTGGAATTAAAATGGAATTTTTCTGTCTCACTCTGATATTGGTTGATTGACGACCTAAAATCAAATGTAATCTCCAAAAAGGCAGGACATAGATCACTGCTGAATTTTAGTGCCCTGAAAAATATCAGAAACAGTACGAACTTAGAAAATATTTGTGAAATTGATAAATGATGCTTACATTCCATGAATAAGAAAATAGTTTCTCAAAAGGAAACTAATTGAAAACTTTGATTGATCATGGTAAGAAGGAAACGCAGAGTAAAGTGAGTGCATTGAGGGTGACAGAAAGGAATGGTATGTGAAGGAGACCAAAACCACAGGCGAAGACAGAAAGAACATCACAGGCAGGGAGCAAACTATGGAAACCAAGAGGAAAGAAGAACTTTAGGGGTTCTAGAAATTTAAAAGAGGGATGGTGTCTACAGCCATGCCACCCTGCCCAAGCCCGATTCCCGTCTGATCTTGAATGCTAAGCAGGGTCGAGCCTGGGTAGTACCTGGATGGGAGACCACCTAGGAAGACCAGGTGCTGTAGGCATAAAAATTAAAAAAATAAGAGATTGTAAACTGACAAGGTCCTTGCAATCTGTGAGGACAACCAAGGTTTGCCTTGCCCCCAAAATAAAAATAAATAAAAATAAAAGAGGTGTGGGTAGTTAGAGCAAAGTGAGTGAGAGGAAAAATCATATAAATTTATAGAAATAGACAGGGGTGAGATATTTGGGGTCTTGAAGACCAGGGTTAGGAATTTTGAATTATTCTAGGTGCAGTAGAATATTGTTAAAAGCTTTTAGACAGGATCTGGTTTAGCCTTTTTAATGTTTATTCTGGCTGGTATATAAAGAAAATATTAGAAGTGATCAGGAGTACAGGGAAGTCAGATGAGTGGTGATTATCACTTAGATTAGGGTGATGGCAGTTGAAATGGAGAAAAGTAGCTTTGAAATGTGCTTAGAAGATAAAATGGAGCCAATTTGTTTATGAATTGGAATGAGGGGTGGGGCGGAGTGCAGGAAAGAGAACAATAAAGAATGACTTCTCTTCCTTTAGCTTGAACAACGAGTAGTGCCTTCTTTAAATAACATGTTTATTTTGGAATGTGGGAAATTAAGAGCTTTGCTTGAGCACCAGTCAGGATGGAGATGATAAGTGCATAAGCAGGTGTAGAGTTGGAGCCCAGTAGGGTCTGAGTTGGAAGTATAGTTTTGGAGCCACTAGCATATAGATAGGATTTGCAACTGTGGTTCTAGATGAGATACCTGAAGGGCGGATGCATACAGAGAAGAAGAGATGAGCTGTTTCTCGTAATCCCATCTGCACACAGCCCACCAGTATTGTCTTTAGAAATCATGTTGCACCTCTGTTAAAGGCCCCGAAGTAACTTTACATTGCTCATCTGGTCAATATTAACAGTTCTAATATATTCCAAGTGGCCTGTAAGATTTTCCCCTTCATGATTTCTTCAGCCTCATGACTGCTCAATTCCTTACACCCTTATTTAGCTTTATACACCAACATCCTTCTCAGCTCTTCTAGCTTTTTTTCCCTGAGACAGCCTTGTAGATCAGACCAGTTACCCATCCAGACTGGGTTAGGTCCATTCTTCATTCATAGACTCATTGCAGTTTCAATTAATTGTATTATTTACCTTCTCTACTAGATTGAAAACTCCATGAAGTCAGGGAGTTTGTCTGTATTAGTATCCACCATATCTGCAGGGCTTAGCGCAGTACCTAGCACTGAATATGGAATTCATGGTTATTCGCTAAATTTTTAGATAAACAAGGACCTAAATTTAATTTAAATTTTATCATTTAATTGCTATTTTAGACTGTGTGGCATGTGTCCATTTAAACAAAACTTTCATTTACCTTCTCAGGGGGCGTAATGAATTATATTTATACCAAGTATTAGGAGAGTTTGAAAATACTATCTTTGGTTGAAAGAAGTTTCTTCCCATGGAGCTAGATTGAGACTCTTGCTATACAGTCTAAACGTTTTGTCTCAGAAAGTCATTTCTTTAAGCTTTGCTGAAATAATATTATACTCTTCCTTGGAGCATGATACCAATTATTACATGCTGAAGAAATCAGGGAACTGGAAAAATTATCATTAGGCAAAAATGACAGCAATAATTTTGCGGATAAGAACGCTTAACAAATGCTGAAATTAGTGGGCAAAAGTATATGATGAAAATGATATTTATACGCTTCGCATCATGTATCGTTAGGAAAACGAAAATCAACGCGACGCGATACTGTTACACACCAGGAGGTATTGCCAGGAAGTGTGGTGGGGAAGGGATGAGCAGTGGAGCACAGTGGATTTTCAGGGCAGTGAAACGACTCTGTGTGACACCATAATGATAGATACTTGTCATTCCGTATTTGTCCAAACCTACAAAATCTATAAGGCCAAGAGTGAACCCTGATGTAAGCTATGGACTTTGGGTGATATGATGTGTCAGTGTAGGTTCATCAATTATGACAAGTGTAACACTCTGCAGGGTGTTGACAGTGGGGGAGGCACGTGTCAAGGGGAGGTGTATATGAAAATCTTATTTTGCTTTGATCCTAAAACCACTCTAAAAAACATAGTTTTTTTTCTTTCCTTTAAAGAAAAGGATATCTGCATCAACTCACAGTCTCTCTTCATAATCTACTCATTAATGACAATGTGAAAAAAGTAACTTTGTAGTGAAGAACCCTGACAGACACCATGGTAACCAAATGATTAAAGTTTACATTCCCAGTAATCGGATATATCAACATAACGTCCCCCCGATCTGATGCACTGAGAAGGGCACAGCCTCACTTCCGTGGTGTTCTTGTCCAAAACAAATACCCTCAATCTCTTATGTCTAACAGGAGGAAATATCAACCAAACTCAAACTGAAGGAGATTGTGCAAAATAAATGATGAATACTCTTTGAAAGTGACAAGGTAATAAAAGAAAAGACTCAAAAACCGTCAGATTGGAGAAGTTTGAAATATGACAATAATATTCAGTATAGAATCATAATTGGACACAGTGAGAAATTTGAGGAAATTTGAATAAACACTGTAGGCTTGTTAATAAAATTGGATAAATGTTAATTTCCTGGCTTAAGTAATTATACTGCTTGTTATATAAGATATTAATGTTAGGGGAAGCTGGGTGAACAGTATATGAGAACTTGCTCTACTATTTTTACAACTATTTTGTAAATCTGAAATTATTTCAAAATGAAAAGTTAAAAAAAATGTGCTTAATAAATCCTTTTAATTGGACTGATGAATGAAGTCTTTTTGCCTGAAAGCTTCAAATACTTATATATTTTTCAGAATCTCTGCTTCAGAGGTTTTCTCTTTCCTAGTCTAGATATTCCACTTAAATAGAATCATCTTGTTTTTCTCACTATCACCCATGCTTTTTACTTCCCTGATGTACATACAGCTCTTCATTTTTTCCATTGTCCTCTAATTTATTCTATAGAGAGGCCCTCATGCTTTATATATAACCATTTCCCTACTACATGGAGATACAAAGCCTATCATTATCCTCATTCAGACATCCAAGTGCTTATGAGTGAAATCACCAAAGCCTCTATTTTAGCCTGTATGAGAGATTTTTTAAAAAATATTAACATCAAAATTTTAAGCCTAAAATTTTAATCCCGAGAACAAAACAAGCCCAGGCTGGCATCTTGACCTTTTATAGAGCAGCTTTCACCAAGGAATGCAAAACATTTTATGGCACTAAATTGTGGTAATTAGGTCTGGCATGTTGGGCAAGTAATTATAAGACTTATTTTTGTGAAGGACTCAGATACTGAGTTCAGAACTTGAGTGTTTCATCCAACACTTACAACAAACTGTCAGCAGGAAAGGTGGAAGAGCCTGTCTTCTGACCTTCATTTTTCTGCCTTCATTTAGACTTCCAACCACTCTCCCTTTTATGGGATTTCTCATTTTGCAGGCTGATAGACCAGAGGCTAATGATACCTAGAAGCCAGCAGAGAAGTCTTTGCCCATCTTGTCTCCTGGCTGTGGTTGAATGAGGCATGGACTTGCCAATCGCTAGCTCTGAACAACTCGGTTCCTCAGTTCCTCATGTTTGCAAGACATTTGTTCTTGTTCTCAAGGAGACAGGCTATTTTTCTTTTCTCCTCTTTGGTGAAGTGCACTGTATTGTAGGCACCACTTCAAACGGAATAGTTGGATCAGGCTACACTGAAAAATCCCCAATAACTTGCCATAAATTTAAAACTTTTCAGTGGAGTCAATATTTTTCAAATGCTAAGCATAGGAAATGTGGCAATGAAAAAAATAGTCAGCAATGTATTCCACGAAAAGAACTGTTGCCTTCTTCTTACTCCTGCTTGCTAGCTTATCCTAAGAAATTGTATTTATCTTAAAAATGTTGACCATAGGAGTGAGCTAGCTCCATATTGAAGAGATAAATATCCAGAGTAGAGCCCTAGGATACATATCTGAATAGATCTACTTCTGTTCATTTCATATCATTTGGGTATATTGAACTCTTCTAAGAAAACTACATTAATGTACCAAGGATTTTGGGACTACAGATATTGCAACCTAATTAATTCCAAGGCAAATACCTCCTAATATTCAAATAGAGGGCTAATATTTCTCTCAACCAGAACGAAGTGTATTGGAATGAAGAAAATATATAAGGTCATCATTGCAGAGATGTAGTTTTTTAAATCTAGACCAACTGGACTAGGGTTGCAGAAGAATTACTCAGCAATTGTGCTAAAATTATACAGATTTTTTAGTTCCAATATCTGTTATCCCAACTTAGTATTCAGATGCATAGCCAGGATAGGAAATCATTGCCTTGAAGGATGAAAGACTGAATCGTGCTTATAAGTTTGGAAAGTATCTTTTATTTATTCATTCTTTCATTTACCAGTAAACTCATCTGTCTATTCAATATGTTTGTTAAATCTCTCAGAGAAAGTAACCTCTAATCTAGTTTCAAAAGGATAGTAGGATTTAGCTGGGTGAAGAAAAGTTGGTAAAGAAGCTGAGATGATAAGAAAATATCTGCCAAGAACCCAGAAGTGAAAAAACTTGATGTAGAGGAGATTTCTGGTAGCTTAAGACAGTAAGAAGACCATGGAGAAACTGGTGAAGAGTGAGATTGGAGAGTAAAGACCAGGTCGAGAAAGGCTCTATGGTAGTGTGATCATATTTTCCTATGTATCTGGGCAGGCCTGATTCATGCTTGTTGTCCCAGATTAATTTTAATAGTCTCTCCTCTCACCCTCAAAAGATGATATATTTTATGGTTGAATGATACATTGTATGGTTGACCCACTTATAGCCAATGCTAAGGAGACTAGCCTTTTAGTCCAGAGGGAAATAGATTGTCTTTGAAGGCTTTCAGACGGAGACTGAATTGATCTGATCTGTAGTTTGACAATCTCACTCTGGCTCAGTATAGAGAATAGATGGCAGGGGGACAAGATTGGAGTCAGGGGTGTTGTTTGGTGGGGAGTGGTAGAAATCCTGGCAAGAGCTGATAGTGGGTTGAACAAGATGATGGCAGTGAAAGGTGAGCAGAAGGGAATGGAGTCCTCAAATACGAATAATCAAACTGGATTTACTATTTAATGTGTGATCTTACTTAATGATTTTTCCTTCATTTGTAAAATAGGGGTTATAAAAATTCTTCATTGGACTTTTCTAAGACTTTATAAAGCAAATTTTTTAGAGCACACAGCACACAGCCTATGACGTCCTCGATAATTGTTTCCCTTTTCCTGTCAACCAAGCTTTTCACCTTGGTAGCATGAGGGGATTTCCCAGGTCTACTTCCCATGTTCTGTTCTCCATTCCGTCAGATCAGATGGCCTTAACCTTATTCCCGACTTCCCAGTTCCTCACTTCTCATTCCCTTAATGCCCAGATACCAGGCGGGTGTTTCCAAGCAGAGCCTCATTTATTGGGAATGTGCTTAAGTCTTATAGTTGCTTGAAGGATGCATGTATCCAGAAAAACAATAATGACAGCAAAAGACTTCCCTAGGCTTTAATCTAAAACATGTGCATAAGCAATGTGACCTATGGACATATAGCTGTGTACCCAGGATTTCCTAAAACTGGTCAGTCACCTATCCTGGTGTTTTTGATTTAGAAAATTTGGTGTCTTTGAAGAAGGATGGCTTTTAAAAAATTAGCTTTACACTCTTTGTTTTCTCCCTCTCCTTTCCTCATCCCTTCTTTATCCCTTTCTCCATCTCTTATCAACATCTTTTCCTTTTCCTCACTTTCTCCTTCCTCTGCTGAATACATGTTTGCCTCTAATGATGACTCGGCCTCTGTAGCTTGGCTTCAAGGTCC
Organism: Eidolon dupreanum; assembly: GCA_028627145.1. NCBI lineage: Eukaryota > Metazoa > Chordata > Mammalia > Chiroptera > Pteropodidae > Eidolon > Eidolon dupreanum. The sequence goes on from CM053511.1 coordinate 10,884,615, forward strand.
TTTGTAACCAATTTCTACTATTAATATAGATCCTTTGTCTAAGTCAGTTCCTTTCCTGAAGCATGGCATAACATCCCCCTTTGTCACTGTGTTTGTGTGTGCTGAGGCTTTACCCTGCAAACCTTTGTGTCCCAGCTGACTCTGCTGAGCTGAATCTCCATCTTCTCCAAGGAGAGTTTTCATTTTCTACTCTAGCCTGGGGCTGGTGCCCTTCCCTCCCCGCCTCCCGCCATCTCTCCCAAGTTGCTTTAGTGCCCATAATCTGAATCTCTTTTTATAGTATGCAGTTATGCTCTGTGTTGTTATAAAACCATCTTATGAGTGTGTGTCTGATTTCACCAACTAACTGGGTTGACGGCTCTTGGTCAGGAGATTTTTGTTTTATATACTCTTATATCACCCACAAAACCCGGCATAAACTTTATGCACAATGTTATGGATTTATATACTTGGAAGTATGTGAGAAAAGTAAAGAAAAGCCGCCTATTATCCCTTTTTCCTAGGCCTTTCTTTTCACTTGGCTTCCACACTAGTGCTTTGGTCTCTAAGTAGCTCCTTTGTGGTCTTATCAAAATTCCTGGTTTGGGACTTTGGGGATGTAAAATGCCTGTTATGTCTGTTCTCTGAGTTATCATAAAGTCAAATGAAATAAAGTATTATGGTTTATGTTGAACTTATTTTGTGAGTACATCCAGATATAAGGTCAGTTAATATATTTTTTCTAATAATTGACCTCACCATGGTCAATATACAGCCTGATCTCTATGGTTTATGTTGAACTTATTTTGTGAGTACATCCAGATGTAAGGCCAGTTAATATATTTTTTCTAATAATTGACCTCACCATGGTCAATATACAGCCTGATCTCTATCCTATTTTCCATCATACTGAGTCACTTTTCCTCTGGGCAACTGGTATTTGTCCTTAAACCTGGGGTGGGAGGGTAGGGATATATGTAATATCAATTCATCTCTAAGTGAAAGTTCGGGGAGGCGGGTAATTATAGATTCATTCTAGGAGCCTAGATTCTGGATATTTGAGTTTTCCAAATTTGTAGAGATAATTAAACAGAGCGCAGTTCACTATGCTGTATTCATCTTTTTAGATTAGGCTATGGATCATGAAGTCATGTGGCATGCTGCTTGTCTTAATGAAAATTAATGGAAGCTAAGCAAACAAGGAAAAGCCTTCTCAATGAACCCTAGCTGGGATAGCTAATATTTAAGCGCATTAACCATAAATAATTCTTTAGGTGAAGGGGAAAAATCTTGGTGAAAAAAGATGGAAAAGGAGCATAAGTGTCTAATTTTATCCTTGCATTTCTCATTCATTCCACAAATATTTATTGTTTGTATATAATATTGTAGGCACTATTCAAGGCTCTGGAGATACAGTGGCAAACAAAAAAGAAAATTATGTTTGAACTTTAGGTGCTTATACTGAAAAGAAGAGACAAACAAAAAAAAAGTAAATAAATAAGATACATACAATCATTGTAACATCTGTGTAGGAAGGTAACAGGGTGATAGGAGAGAGAATAATGGGGTGTGGGCTACGTGAGACAGAATGAGCAGGAAAGGTCCTTCAGAGAATTTCATACTGATGGTTTGCGAAGAGCCATGAAGAGAATCTTCCAGGCAGAGGGAATGGCTAGTGCAAAGGTCCTGAGGTACAAAAGAGCTTGCCAAATCCAATATATAGAAAGGGGCATGATATATAGCTAAATAGGAGTACAAAAGAAGAGAGTGGTATGGGGTAAAGCTGGAGAAGCACGTGGTCGAAATGAGGATAGAGATGAGCAGGCAGGTGATTTGGAAACTGAATGAAAGACTTTAATATTCTTTTCAAAAGAAGATGAACATAATCAACTACTGTTGTCTTTAAGCAACCCATGGCCTTTTCTCCTAAACCTGAAGCTTCCTTGTAAGCGTTGGCTCGCCTCATCTGAACAGTGGTGTCTGAGCTTTCAATTCAGCTCAGATCTTTCTCCACTCATTATTTAGGAAAACACCCTGTTTGGGAGGCCATGCGAAGATACTCTCCATATGCAAATGAAACAAATTATTCAATAAAAATGGCCCAGTTTAGCATAGACAAACATGTTAAATATTATTCATTCTCCCATGGTTTGTTTTTGTTTTTTGTTTTTTGTTTTTTGTTTTTTTTTTTTACAAATCAAAAAATTTCCCTTTGGTTTATAAACGCATGTGGATTTGAAGGCAAATTTAATTTGGAAGGTTCTATTTCATTTACATGTAGCTCATTACCATATCATTCTTTTACAGTGGTTTAAAGTTTAAGAAACCCCTTGAGATTTGTTTACTTTAAAAAACAACTAATTTAAAAACCCTTTTAACTCACTTAGTTCTGAAAAACAGGAAATTATGATCTTATAAACAGAAATAAAGCCCGAAGCTAGAGTTCAGGGTGCAACATGAAAAGTTGGGATGCTTGTGTAAGTTTCAAATTAGTCTAATGGAGTCACATATCCACAATAGAATGAGAAAATCAGCCTGTGGAAAGATGAGCAATGGTGTTTTTTATGTAGAATAGGAAACCATAGCATATTATCAAGACACGAGAATTTCACTCTGCATATTTCCTCACTTCGCCTCAATTCATCAAGTTCTTGAATTTCATAGATTCCAGAAATACCAGACCTTTAGGAAAAAATCATTAAATTGTAAACTCTGTTTGAAGAGACTTTATAGAAGTTGATTTTATTCATTAAGGCACGTTTGCCAATGACAGATAATACACCCAGAGTGGGCTTGAACAAAAGAAGAAATTAACTGTTTTTTGTTTGTTTGTTTGTTTGTTGTTTGTTGTTTTGTTTTGTTTTGTTTGTTTTTTGGTGACTGGAAAAGCCAGAGGTGAAGGGGCTTTCAGGGATGGGAGAGTTTAGAAACTCAACATCATCAGAACTCTGGGTCCTTCCACCTCTGCGCTTTGATTTCCCCTCGGTTTCATGTGATGGCAAGATGGTTTTAAGTAATTTGAAGCCACATGCTCCCAGGTTCTACTGAAATCTAATGGGGGATTAAAGACATGTGCACATGCCACCCTTTCAATAATTGTGCCCAAACTCTCAATTGATTAAGTCAGCAGTTCATTTCTGAGCCAATCACTGTGCTTGAAGGAGATGATTCTCTGACCTGCATGACTCCGGTTCTGTGCTTCCCCATGGAACTAAGATTTGAATGAATTTTGCTTGAACCAAAGGGATAGAAATGGGGAAGTGGTATTCCTCAGGAAAACTGTATAGTAAAACAAACAATCCAACAAATAAAGCCAAACAAAAACATCTGGTATATAACCTGCTTCATCCATTCATCTCATGCTGGAATCCTTTGACTTGAGAAAGGGAAATAGGCTGGATCGGTGTCCTGGCTTCGTCATAAATCACCTAGGCCACATCCCTTCACTTTTCTGTGCCTCTGTATCCTCGTTTATAAAAGAAGGGGGTTGAACTCAATGCTCTCTCTGAGTTTCTTTCCAGCTCTGAAATGGTAATGATACCCCAGCTTGCCAAAGGAGAAGGGGAAGGTTCTCCCAGCCTAAGAGTTCATGGAAGAGAAAACAGAGGCCAGCCAGGTGCAGGAGAGAAGAGGGAGCCAGCAGACCCGGGGCTGGAGAGCGAAGGAGGCGAAGAGGGTGCTCGGGGGAGCGAGGTCAGCTCTGGGACAGGCCATCTCGCTGCAGGCCGAGGAGCACCCTCCAGTCTCTGCTGAGCACTCCGTGAGTGCGTGCGCTGGCGCGGTGCTGATAGTTGCCATAGAGAGGGGTAAATAGACTGTTGTTTGGTCCAATAACTTGGTTTCTGCCAGGAAGTTTCACATTCAAAATAAATATTATATATGGCTCCCATCAGCAGGGCCTAGTCCGGAAAGAAAAAAGTGTGTATTTGCTGAGGTGTTCTAATAAAATGCTATGAGTCTAATGTCCATAAGCTCTCACCTAAAATCCTGAAGGTTGTGTGTTTTGGAATTCATTTTTTAGGAAATTTAAAAAAGTGAATATGGAACGTGTACCATATATTAGATAAGCAAAAATGAAGTACAATGTAGTAACTTGTAACCATCTATGTCAGTATTTCTGCTCAAAAACATATACATATTCACACTGAGAGAGAAATAAAAACTAAAAAGAGTTTTTTGTTAGTTCAGGTCAATTTTTAGGGGGAAAAATTCAGTTTCCAGAGCTTTTTGGATTCTTGGATTGTGGATAAGAAACCATGGACCTGTGGATACCAGAGCTATTGAGATTATTTTGGATAAGTAAAGGAAAGAGATGGAATCTGGAATGTCAATGGAGAAACTGAATTGTTTTTCTTTATTAATGTCAAGGAACATAGAATTTACCTCCTTGTCTTTTTTTTCCCCTGTGCTTATTCTCTAGGAGATATTTAGTAAATATATTTATGAAATGAATACTTCCTGTCCATTTTTGGCTCATTGGCTATGTTCTCATCATGGTCCCAACCTCTCTACTGAGTGCCTCACATCAAGCACATGCCTCTGTAGCATTTGATGGGGGTGATCACTCTCCCTCTGGCTCTCTATTACTGACTTGTGCCAAGCCACGTGGTCTCTCAGCCTCTGGATGGTTCTCCTTGATTTCTTGGGCTGTGTTTCTCCAACCTGCTCCTTATGTGTTGGCATTCCTCTTCCCCATTCCCTCTGCACATTTCTCAATGATGAGCTACTATAGTAGATCATCTACCAGTCATCACCTCCTGCTTGTATGGTGACACCTCCAAAGGTCAGGACCTCTAGCTGACAAGGCATTTCCAAATTCAAATGTGCTAATGAGTTTCAAATAGAATTTATTACTTCCCTTCCCCTCACCCTTCATACACACATATTTCACTTTAGAGAAAGGTACCATCCTCCATTCAGGTACTTGAGACAGAATCCTAAGAGTTATTAAGTTCTATCAAGTATAGCTGGTTTATCTTCCTCATGCATTTCTTTTTCTCTATCATTTACTCTGCCTCTCTCTTAATTCGTAACTTCATCATCTTTTGCCTGAATCAGTCAGTGGTCTCCTGGCTCATTTCCCTGTCCAGTTACCACTCCCACAAACCTTTCTTTCCATCAATATCAGAGAAATCTTTCTCATGCAAAAATCTGATCGAGTCATGACTCTTCTTTAAAACTTGAAGCTTTCTTCACCCTCAAGATCAAGTTCAAACTTCTTTATATAAATACTATACTGCAGGTGACCTAGCCTCTAATTTCTAGGCTCACTTTCAGCTCCCATGCTGTCCCTTAATCATAAGGAACCATTTATAGTTCTCCCAACATGCTCCAGCCATATTGCCTGTTCTCTTGCACATCATCATATCTTTACTTTCTGAAATTGCTCATCCCCTCAAATGTCTAATTAATTTATATTTGTGATTCAGACACAGTTCAGACATCTGCTCCTCCAAGAAGGTGTGCTGATCATGCCCAGATGGGATTGGTGTCCTCCTCTACACACCTATTGCACTCTGTGCATGACCCTATTATAACATACTATATGATGTTTATTTCCTTACGATGTCTATTTGTTAGCTTCTTGTGAGCAGAGGCCAAGAAATTCATATCCTCATTGCCTAAAAATATGCCTGACCCATAATATCCCCCAATAAATTTTTGTTGAATGAAGGAATGAATGAACAGACACACACACACACACACACACACACACACACACACACAGCTCTAGTTGACTGGCTAGCCCCAGTCTCTCCTCCTTGGATCTGTCCCTGTATATTGCAGCTAGAATAATCCTATTAAAAAACTTCTTTGCATTTCAGTGTTCCTTACAGGATAAAATATTAAACACAGCTTATTATCCAAGTCTCGTTATGATTTGTTCCTGACCTCCACTGTGACCTCATTTTCTCATTATCTCCCTGTGAAAGACTTTGGCTCATGCAAAGGGGCCCTCCTTGAGCCTTCTCTTTCTTATCTGTACTGGTTTAATAAGGACAGTCCTGATCTCACAGGGTTGTCATGAAGATTGAATGAAACAAATTATGAAAACCCTAGCACACCACCCTGACACATAGTCGGCTTTTGATATTATTGTTGCACATGTTAAAAAATACATGTATATTACACTTTTTTGACACCCTCATTAGCAATGCTTAATTATTATCAGTGCCTGTGTAGGGTGCCAGTGCCTTCCTTTGTTCTTTAGAATTCCCAGAGAATAAAGAATGTACTAATAAACACCTACATGCCAATCATTCTTATTGAAAAATGAGGTCAATAGTTATAACTCAGTTCTTTGCAATGAATAATCTCAGATCTTATTAAGCAAATGATGTCATGCAAATATATGGTCCTTAGTCTTGCTGAGTTTCACTGTGACTCCAACAGTGAAGCAGCCACTCAAAGGTGTTATTAACTTGAAGATGAAAGAATTTTCTTTCTTTCTTTCTTTCTTTTTTTTTTTAAAGCTGCTAGGGTCTCCTCAAAGGCTGAACTTCATTCCACCTTCGAGCATAAAAATTTGCAAAGATCTTTGGCTGCCTTTGGGGTTGCATGATGTGTTACAAATCCACTATGCTGTGTAGTATTCAAGGTGGTTTAAGGATGTTACCCCAGCCACCACCCGTGCCCTTGCTGAGGGCTGGGGTGGTACGTACTGTTGTAAATGTACCGTTATTTAAATTGCTTGAAAGTGGACTGTAAAGACGATGCCGTATTATAGAAAGAGTACTGAAGTAGGAGTCTGAAAATCTGTCTTCTGAGGTCTATTTAGAGTTTATGGTGTGATTCATTAGCATCAATTTATTTAAACTCGGTACAATGTCAATAATATCTGCCTTCTTAGAAGCTCATTGTAAATAACAAATTATATTTGTGAAAGTGTTTTGTTTGAGTTGATAATTTGATTTCTGCATGCAATTTAAATATATAAAACAGTGCAATAAGCAGAGTATAGGACGTTAATTATTTTGTAGTATTTGCTGAAAAGGTTGTTTCTTTAAGACCAAATTAAGTTCCTTTCTAAGAGGTAACTATGACATACTCAGAGCCAACTACAAGTATTGAGAATGTTATTATTTGGTGCTAGTATTCTTGAAGGGAAAGAAGGTACAGGGAAGAAAGTGATTTTACATAAAAGAGGAAATTTGAGATATATATGACTTTTTTTTTGGTGAATGAAAACAAAGTTGGAATTTTCCCTTTTAACATTGAAACCTGGATCTTTTGAGAACAACCAGATTTATCTGGGCTAAAGTCTGTATTACCAGAGCAAAGCAAAGGCTCCTCTACCTTTTGGACAGAAGCCACCGGTTAATACTTGGGTAATTTAGTCAAAATAATAGTGACAAAAACAATAACAGCAGCAGCAGCAGCTCTTGCTTTGATTCTAACTGCTTAGTAGAATCAGGGCATTACTCGTCTTCTAGACTGGAGAAATACTCTGACCCAGAAATGAAAAGGCTTGCCGCAAATCTCACTACTGAGCCAAAATATGAAACCAGTCCCACCTGGCTCCAAATTCTCTGCTCTTTTCATGATACCACCCAACCAAGCTGGTTGTGAGGGTACCTGTGACTTTAATCAAGAAGAAGACAAAAACAACCTTCACTATGATATGCGGCACTTTTAAAAAATCTTTGATTATGGCTTGAAACGCACAATGGCCTTAAGCATGTGTTGTTATTAATAATTCAATCACCGCTAAGGTTTTAAGCGAAAGAGCGGTGCCCAACCTCAGAAGAAGGATGGCCAAGTTTTGCAAATGGAGCCCAGTATGTTCTAAAATTGTATTTTGATTAACGGTGGAAGATATTGAAAGGTGTTGAAAAGATGGCTTTTAATTGTAATATAGCAAGTATCTCAAGGACATGAAAGGCACTGATGTTTTTAGTTTAACTCTTCCCCAGTGGAAACAGGCATTCCGATGGTAATGATTGCTATCTATGCTTTTAATGATCGTGTTTTAGCTAGTGCCTTAAAAGAAGCCATAGCTCTCAGCTCTTACTTAGAGCAGCATGCTACATATGGCCTTCGACTTTAGGTTTACACGTTACCCTGAGGGAAGAGACTCAAGAGTACATCATATTAAAATAGAAACTCTGAAGTCTCCCACGCCCAGCAGCTGCTTCTAAGTATCTAAAGTGTGCTTGCACTGCCCTCTCCTGGCTGGATGGAAGAACAGCTAAAAGGAAAGTTAACATCGGTTTTAGCACTGCATGCGCTTTGACCATTCTGAACTTAATCAAAATGGAAATTATCAAGTGATTGAAAGAGAAAAAAAACAATAAATAATTCTCACTTGTGACTCTGCAGTGCAAATGCGAGCTCAGACAAAACCAGTTCTATTCAGAAAGGATCCCAGCGTTGGACTGAAGTCTTGCTTTAGAGTCCTTTGATCAGTAGGGTTGTCCCACAACTGTCTACTGTGAGTGACCAGAGCTCATCTGAGTTCTGGATAGGTTTGTCTCAGGACCTGCAAACCATAAAACAGGACTCAGTAGAGCCTGGGGGTATCAGTGCTGCATTTTGTTTTCATTCATTTATACGCTTCATAGCCCGCTGCCCTTCGTAGTACCCCAGTGGCAGATAAAAGGCTGATATAAGGCTGAAGGGCAACAACGGAGGTAGCTGGAGATGGAAAATGGAAAATGTTCTGTGTTTCATTATAAAACACGCCAGCATTTCTCCGGTGTTTATTGACCAAATTCATGGCTACGCTAAAACCAAAATCGTGTAAATCTACTGAACTCCTTGCACTTGGTTCATAACTGTAACCTTTAAAAACGTTTTGAACACCAGCACTTTCTGGCCTCTCAGACCGCACTGCTTGGGTTTGAAATGTGGCTGTGCTCCTAGCTCCAACCTTACACAAGTCCCCCTACTTCAGTGTCCTCAGTTTCCACATTTGGAAAGTAGTGAACATAAGGGCATATCTTGGGTTATTTGGGAAGGTCCAATGCGATACATCTAATAATCTTAGATCAGTGAATAGCACATAGTAAATGTTTAATAAATGTTAGCGAGAACATTATTCCGCAGTCGAAAGAGGGGGAGCTTTTGGTAAAAGCTCCATTCACAGAGAAGCCCCAAAATTGTTCCTTGACATCAACATGCCTAGTCTTCAGAGAGCAGAACTACACTGATTTCAAAACACTCTGTAGATCTTTGCTGCTCTCCCCAGACCTGCCTTTGTTGGAGGAGGTCATCGAGGGGATGGCGGCTTGACCCACAACCTGCACCTGAGCTATTGGAAGCTCCTCGCCCCCTTCGCTGTCTGTGGAATGTACGTTCTGCCCACAATTCCCAGCAAGGAGTTGTTTCAAGGACGCGGTCTTGAAAGAGTAAGGTGCTGAAACCCTCTGGCCCTGTTAAGGTTCTAGTGGGCAGGTGGTGAGGTCTACTCTCTCATGGCCGCCTGAGTTAAGCCTCATGTGTAAGTTCCCTTGTTTATTAAAGCTGCCACCTACCAATCTGGAGTGCTCTGTCCCTTTCTTAGGTCTCTCCTTGCCCTCTGTGTACATGGGTTGGTTTCAAATTTCACCCAGCGAACTTCCTAGCCTGTGAACCAAAGCCTTGTATAGCTTTCTCCTGACCGAGACTCACAAACACACAAGTAGATGTTTTTGCTGCTGCTGTTTTGAAGCAGAGTAAGTTCTTCATCAAACGTGTCTTTAGGCCAAGTATGCAACAGATAGCTCAAAATGTCAGTGATGTGAATTTATTATAGATAAATGGGGAATTTTGTGATAGCTGTTATATAGCTATACCTTTTAGCCTACGGTATACAGAAAGAGAAAACTTGCTGTTCAGACTGAAGGAAAAACGCACATTTAAATGGCCAGCAATAATAATTCCCTCTGTAGAGCCTCGCTTGTGACCAAGGGACAGTCAGTCGGCTCCCGCATTTGCTTGCCTCTCATCTAACATCATCCCAACGGTTTTGACTAAAGATGGCTTAGCAAATGGTTTAAGTAACAGATGTGCACCTTTGCTTCTGAATTGGTTCTGAATCTGGCCCTTCTTCATTTCAGAAATAAAGGGATAGTTGTGGGCTAGGTGGGATCGCCATGAAATGAAATTATCATTTCGTGGGACACGTGGCAGATCACAGAATTATGAGAAGTGATAGAAAGAGAAAGGAAAATGGACTTAAAAAATAGGACCTGCTACCTGTAATTGCCTGAGGATGAACTGCTGTATGTTCCTGAAATAAAGCACTAAAATTCTCAGACTAAAGTGGAATAGCCAAGATATCCGGACAAACTCTTCTAGGACAACTGGAGAGATTCTATAGGTGAAGAGAGAGAACTTAAGAGGTGACAGCTGGGCAGGTGCAATTTGGTTTAGAGTGGCCCCGAGGCTCTTAGGTCAAAGCCCAAATTCCTTACCAGAACACAGAAGGGCCTTCATCCTGGGGCCCTGCTAAGAACCCTCACATCATCCCCACCTGCCTCACCCTCTCACCCTCCAAGCTATGGCCACCCCAAACCACTTTGCTTTCTGAACACAGCATCTTCTTTTCTGTTGAGCCTTTTCACAAGTGGGTCCCTCTTCCCGGGATGACCTCCTCATTGTCTTCATATTTTCTTGATCATCCTCCAGATTTCTTACATATCACTTGCATCGAGGAAGATTCTAACACCCCTCCCCTCCACGACCAATTAGTCTTTTCTTGTGCTTCCACAGCATCCTATGCTTATCTCTAAAATTGGCTTTTTGTATCTTACTTTCATGTGTATTTGTAGCTCTCTCTTCTTACAGTTACTTGCTCTTCTTCATCATTATAGTTCCATCTTTTGTATGATGCTGGGCCTGAAATATGTTCTCAGGTTACCCTTTGGCCATTTCGTAAGGAAATGTCAAGACTTTAAAAGCCCCAAAGCCAATGACCGCCTTAGAATGCTTTTTTCTTTTATTTTGAAATGATTCAGGTCTATGAAAACACAGATGAAATAACACATTAAATTACAAACAATAGCAAAAGCTGGTGATCAGTTGCAACTGATGTTCTACATCAATGAGAAAATTCAGGGTAGCTAACAAAGGGATAAAACTAAATGTCACAGCCAGAGGGCCTATCCCATAGTTTATAAGAAGGACTCTGTTTTCATTTATTTATTTATTTTGCAGTGGGAGAGCAACACAGCTAAAGAGCACACTCAAGATCTGACAGGTTTGCTGGACTTACAAGATAATAGAATGTTCCACCAAGGCAAATCTGATATGTTAAATTCAGCACCCTGGCGAGGAAAGCCTGGGACCCTTAAACATGGGATGGAGATGTTTAAAAGGGAGACCCAAAAGACTGTGGCTCCCCAGAATCCCCTGAACCCTTGGAGCTACAGAGGTGGCCATTCTAGTGCTTTCCTCCCGAGAGGCACCAGAAGGCTTCCTTCAGGACATGCCCCACCTTTCTCCTGGATGCCAGGCTGATAACTATGGTTAAGTCTCGGGATAGCCCAAGGAGGATGCAAAAAGCAGATAGCATGCATTAGCAGGAGCCAGGGGAGTACCAATGCACTGGATTCTAAGGATGAGTGATCAAGCAAAGAAGAATGTAAGACTGGATAAGAAATCATTTCTTGACTCCAGAGGATGGTGAATTGCCAAGGGATCACAGTAGAAGGTGAGTCTTTGGGTATGACAAAAAGAGTCCTAAAAGATGACATCTACCATAAATAATTACGTTCTTAAACATTCTGTCAAAAAGTTCTTCATGGGAAAAAAGGGGCCACATTTTTGGATATGTAAAATCTAGGACAACTGAGGGATACATAGCCATTAGGAGCCTGGAATTTGGAGCCAGGTTGTTGGGGTTTAAATTCCAGCTTTCCCACTTGTTAGGTACACGATCCTTAGAACGCTGCCAGGAATATATTAAGCATTATATAAATACTTTTTCAATAAAAGATATAATTGAAACTTCCTTTATAGTATTACTTCTGATGACTTACCTCTTCAAACTTCATGAAGGAAAAAAAAAATTACTGACATTTCCTGAGAGACTATCTTTAATGAAGAAATGTTTAAAGCAGAACTTTTATGTATTATAAGACTAGAAGTTCCAAATCTGTCAAGTTTATAACAATCCTTTAACTGAATTTCAAAGTGAATTGTATAAAAAATAGATGACCAAAAAGATTATCAAATGAATACTTTATTAGAGTCATATAACACTTATAAAATAAATTTCTTTTCATCATGGAGTTACCAGATTTTAAAACCAACCAACACTTTCTCATTTTTACAGCTAAAGTATATAACAAAATCTCAAATGCCATAATTTTTGTTCAAGTGCTTTGTCACTCAACTCACAAATCTAGAACACGATTAATCTACAAATCTAAGTCTTCACAGTTAGATGAGTTTTAGGCTTGGTTCTTAATGATCTAGAAGCAATCCATTTACAAAAGTGCCACCAAAGCAGTTTCATGACATCATTTAATTTAATGCCACCAAGCATGAACCTGTTATACCCTGGGGATGAAACTAAAATCTCACAACTAAATCTAGCAGACTAACTTTAAATGATTCCAACCAGAATGGACTATATATCCTTATGGCACATTTATGACTCAGTAATATACAATTCATAATACAGGTTTAAGTATGTACTATGGAGCTTAAAAAAAAAAAAAAAGGAAGTCGAATATTATAGAAAAGGTACAACATGAGTATAAAGTCATAAGACCAACTTCCTCTTGCCACATACTGAAACATGTCTTCTTTGTAATTACATCACAAGCCAGATTCTTATAAGATTCTTCTTTCTAGGGGATTATTAGATAAATAGCATTTGATCATTGAGCATTGATCATGCTACTCATTCAGCACTATTCTATGTTCCATAAAATCTAATAGCCCAACCTACACATGGCGCTCTTAGGAGATGATTCAGCTACAAAAGCGAAGGGCTGAATGAAATACAGGACGATCAAAAGCCATTTTTTCCAGAGGTAGCCCTCTTGGGACAAGAGATAAGTACCTTGCTTGGAGAATGTGGTGGAAGCTGGGGCTGAACTTTTAACTTATTCTCCCACTGAAACCATTTTGGCACCTTTCCACTACCAGAGTCTTTACAGGTGTATTAAAATACTTTGTGTTAAAATGCTATTCAGCTAGAGACAGTTTTTACGATGGCTGCTGTTTTAAAACTGATTTTGTGTATCTGTCACCAATGCAGAAACAACATAAATCTCAGGGCTATTATTGAAACGTGTAAGAATTGACAACTTTAAGTTATAGTTAACACTCTAGTCAAATTATGTAAAATAATTAGAAGTAAAAAGTTAACTCTTCAGAGAGCTCTATTTGGTAAAGCCTCACATATCCACACACATATATTTGTATATTCATGCACAGGGCAAACAGCTGTATTCTGAAGCATAAATAAATCCAAAGAAAGACATAAGTAGCTAGGTATCAATTTCAGTAATGGTTAATGATCTCTGAAGATCTCATTATAAGGATGCCAGATGAGACTTTGGAGACCCTAAGACTGATTAAGCAATTACAGTTCACTTCATAAATTACTTTTTCTCATACTAGAGGTTCTGCCTGAGTTAGCTTGAGAAACTATTAGCCCCTTCAAAGGTTAGTATTTGACCATTAGCCCCTTCAAGGGTTAGTATTTGACCATTAACACAAATGTGATTATTGCATAAAGAGACTGTTATGTGGCTTGTCTAATTAGTTTTTTATCTTTCAGGATCAGTTCAGTAAAACACAGAACACATAAGCTTTTACACTAGAGGTCAGCAAACTATAGTCTGCTGTGTGTTTTTGTAAATAAAGTTTTATTGGAACACAGCCACACTCATTCATTTACATATTGTCTAGGGCTGCTTTCATGTATTAGCAGCAGAAATGAGTAACTCACAGATATTGCATGACCTACAAAGCCCAAAACATTTACCACATGGGCTTTTATGAAAAAAAGAGTGCTAATTTCTGTTTCACACTAAAAGATAAGAGTTCAGTAAGAAGACTATTTGAAATGTGTTTTTTAGGGAGTTTTAGTGACCTATTAAAATGCAGATTCACATGAATTAGCAACTAAACAAAAGAGATATCCCTTTTTTATAAACAATATCTGTATGTTTTATGGAAATAAAAGGAAACTTTCTTTAAAAAAAGAATGAAAAGAAAGACAGAAATAAATTTAAAGGCGATTTCTCTGTTTAACATCACAAAAAAATTAAAATTCTGTCCATGAAATAAAACAAACTTGTACTTAAATTCTCTCTACAAACTAAACAAATTACTTTGGGAATGTTGTTATGTCTGGACAAAATGGTATCCAAATGGATCAGACATATAAAGCAGACAAAATAGGAGTGTTACGGTCGCCACCTTCGTAAAGCCAGACCCAAACTGCAACCATAACACGCCGTCGTCACAAAGGCGAAAATCTAAGAAAAAAAGAAACAAAAATTATCATCAGGTTTACAACACTGACTTTAAGAAAACACTCATCCCCAAGGAGCTACCATCTGAGGACTGACCAACCTACCTGAAGATAACAGCGACACTTATGAAAACGGTTTCTACTCATCTCCTCTTTTGGGGATTTGTACTACTGTTTTCTTCTCTTACACCATTAACCCTTCTTTGAAAGATTCTAGACCTAATAATCTTCTCATTTGTGGACAGCTTTAGGTTGACCATTTGATCACACACTGGACTCAGCCATTAAGTATCTGTGATACCCGCAAGGTGGTAGTCAAAGGTTCATTATGAGATGTCCACTCTTACAGTGATTTTACAGTCATGGAAAATGCAACTATCAGAACTTGAGGATGTAGCCGATTTCTGTGATGATGGAAAGTGAGTTTATCACTAACCAAGAAAACCCAGAGAAATAAATCATCAAGTTGGCACGGGAGATGGTCCTCAGGTTTGCACTCAGTTATGCATTACTGTTCTTAGTATTCAACGAGAATTCCTTTAGCACCAACTCTGTGTACATCGGTATATTTGGTGCATAGAAACAAAACAATAGATGTTATCTTGACCATATGGGGGGTTTATGGCCTATAGAAAACTACAAGACTAAGTAATTAAATATGATAAAACATTATAATTTAGTGCAGGGATCTTTTACCAGGAAATTATAGATCTGAGAAGGAACATCAGGTTCACCTACAGAGTATAATGACTCTTCTGCCCTTCTCCCCACCCTTCTGCTGGTTGTCTCCCTGGCACACTCTAATCTAGACTTTGTTTGCTGAATGAGAATGACCACCTTTGATGTCTATTATTAGTAAACAGGGATTTTCATCTCTCTAAGGTATACTGAAATAAAAAGAAAAGTGAAGGACACATTATAATGTCACAAATGAATGGCTCATGCTTTTAAGTGTTATTAAAACTGAGAAACTAAAGATTTACTTCTACTGGAGGGTAGGGATGAAATGGGACTGAGTGTAGGACCTGAGAAGGACAGCCAGAATGGAGTCATACTATGGAGAACGCTGAAAATTGGGCTTTTAGGGCAAAGGTATATTAGTGAGAAATTAATGTCATCCACCACTGATCGTCAGGTACTTGAGCACCTATTATTTTTATGAAAGGAGGATATCAGAGCAACTATAAATATGGGGGTACTTCAAGAATCAAAGAGATGTAACGACAATCTAACCTGCACCATTGGAAAGGAGAAGATGGAAGTGCCAAAGGAAAAGCCAGTAGGAATTAACGACTAGTAGGAAGGACACTTAATGGGGAAAAAAGTCAATTGTACGTCCCTGAACTTCGCTTCATAAAATTGTTAAAACCAGTGGTTTTCTAACTGTGATCTTTGGATCACGAGGATTCTGTGAAAGTACCTCAGAGATGAGGAGGTGGAGAGAGGTGGTTTTATGAGAAGGAAGGACGGGCATCATTCAAGACCCTCTTCCTCCACTCCAACTAGGGCAGGTAGGCTTTTGCTTTCTACATTTATTGGATTTTAAGTAAGATTTCATTAAGTGAGACAGTTTCATTTATTATAAAAGAAAGTATAAAATCACAGTCTAAACTATAAGCCTTTCAAAGCTGGAACCACGCCTCCTTCCAGTTGTAATTACACCGTTAGTGTAATTCACTGTAGACTCTCAGTGAATACTGACAATTGTAACAGAGACCTGGGAAACTTATGATAGTAAATCTTGGAAACATCAGTCTTCTAACCTTCAAATTCCAGACTCTAGACCTGTGCAGTCCAATGTAATAGCCACATGTGGCTAAATTTAAACTTAATTTAAATAAATGAACTAATGATCAGCCACCGTATTAGATAGTGCATATATGGAACATTTCTATCATTTTAGAAAGTTCTACTGGACAGAACTGTTCCATACAGATCTTAATGGCTCTGTGGGGAATCCTGGGCTGTTTATATGCTATCTGTGTAAAATAGTAAAATATCAGGATCACCAACTTGCTATGTAGTCATATTAAATATCAAGTGATTTCAGAGACTAATTTAGATTTCCGATACCTTAGAAGAGAAATACGTCATTTATTCAAATCATCTATGTCAATGCAAAGCAATAAACTAACTTAAGTATAAACATATAGGAGGAAAAAATTTCTTTTTTAATTTCCCCATAGAACGCATTTCATCTCTCTATCACCTATTGTGATGGCTGGTATATTACCCTCCGCCACTCACCTGGACTTTCCTCAGTGGTAGAAACTGTGCCTTATTCATCTCTATCCCTAACATCCAGCAAATTATCTGTCTCATGGTAGGCTCTTGGTAAATATTCATTGAATTAAAATGAATTACAAATAGGTATTAAGCTTAAAGAATAAGCCTCCCTCCTCACCATGTCTGAAGTTACAAGAAGTAAAAGGCACAATTAATTATTTTTATAAAGTAGACTTTGCAGCGCAAGGCCAAGCACTACCACTGACTGCCTGAATGTACTTCAGCTTCATCGTCCACAACACTAGGGCCAATAATGGTACTTTGCTCACAAGGATATTACACAGATACATCGCTGTCATATGTTTAATGTTAATGGCTACTATTAAAGACAACTATTGTTGCCTGAGGAGTTACTTGGAGACCTCGACAGTGGCAGGGGAGTGCTGGTAGACTGTAGTCATTGACACGTACCGTAGCTGCTATGTTTATGTTATACTGATTATTATTCAAGAGCGGCTGCATGGCCACAGTTGCATTGCAGTGAAGATCGTGCAGGGATGTGGCTGCTGCTTCCAAGAGAAAAGCTCCAAAGTAGAAGACGAACACTGTAAAATGGTAAGCAAAATCCTAGAAGAAGAGGGTAGAGAGAGACATCTGCAGTTAAAAATAATAAGATGTTTTTTCGGTTTCTTATTTCGCATGATGAAGTTGAGGTTCAAGAAGGTAAGAACATTTGTTTCATCTTTAACTACTTCAGTCATTTCTTTTGGCTGCTTTAGCAATGCCAAGCTATTAGAACCCAAATGAAAATCAACTGGCTCATTGTAATCGGCATAGTGGCAAACCTCCTAGAATATTGAATTTTATAATAAAGTATATAATTTCTGTTTAGATTAAGATGCCACAGATGATGAATATTAATTAACATAACAAAAAAGAATAACATATGCTGTCCTTAAAATTCAAGTAAAATACCATTTCAATTACATCTTATAGTTATTGTACAATAACTATATTACTGGAGTATATTACATAGTTATATAATAACATATATTTTATAATTAAGTATTTTATTTTTGAGCAATTATTATTTTTCCATTAGATTGTCACCTCATACATTGAAAGATACAGAAGACCTACGAAATCATAGAATTTGATATCTCCTGACATTCTAAAAAAAAAATAATAAAATCACATAGTTCTACAAAAAATATAGAAACTTTTCATATAAAACTCAACTGTTATTAAATTATTTCATATGTTGCTGGCATCAATACGAAGCATAACTCTACTAAAATTTACATCACCTTACCTGAATTAACATATCATCAACATATAGCTTTGTATTTTTGTTAATAGTTCCCAGATACCAGGTACTTTACATTCATTATCATTCATCCTTACAACCATCATTTATTATCCCCGTTTTACAAATAAAGAATTTCTCTCTCTTTTTTTTTTTTTTTTAAGTTAAGTGACTATCTCAAAGCCATACAAAAATAAACTTTTGAAGGGAGGACTAAGAACCCACATAGGTCTGCCTGGTTCCAGAATCCACTTTCTTTTTTCACTACATTTTATTTTTATTTCACCATTTAAACTAACACTAGAAAGCTTGGGAAAAAATATTGAAGACATCTACCATGTATGTTAATTTAATATCATGATTGATGTCTGTTAATTTAATATCATGATCAAAAAAAGCTAGAAGTTATAAATATTCTAGTAATATTCTACAACAAATACTTCTAGAAAATTACTTCTTTATCAAAACATACTCTTGCTTCCTTCATGCATAGTACACAGGCAACATTAAACTATTATCGCTGGGGAAAACAATTATTTTTTGAGCAATTGATGTCTGACAATTCCAGAATGCAGCAAGTAAAAATTATTACCATCTGGTGACAACACTATGATATGCATGGCTCAAAAATTTTCCTGGCTGAGAGTGTACAAGATATAATACAAAATCTATCAAAAACAACCATATGATCAAAAATGACTGAGTATGTAGAAAATCTCAAAAGAAGAGAAAATAATGAGCCCTTCCTAAAGATGGCAAGCATTTAAGTAAACTCCTTGAAGGCAAGAGTTGGCTCTTTGAAAAACTCCACTGTTCTATGTGCTGTGTGTTGCTATTAACATTTTTTCCCCAATTTAGAGTGGATTACTCCCATTAGAAAAAAAAATCAAATAAACTTTGCAGGTGACCTATGGAACAGACTGGTAGGTCCTTCCAATTTCAATTGTTCCTTTCATAAAGTGATTTAAGAAAAGAAATTCTTACATGCTATTGTCTGAACATCAGATGTAATGACACAATTTAGAAACCCTAATAAATTAATAAGGATATGAGTGATTGTACTCAATACCAACAATTCGACCGAATGTAAGCAAAAAGAAAAAGGATGGTATGGACATATGTCCAATAAAATAGAAAGTGACATTGAAAAAATATTTAAACATTGTTAAGGCAAGTGCTTCCGCCAACTATATAGAATGCTGGGCACTGCAGGATCCTGGAGACTCACTGTTCTGCCAGGTATTAACCCTTTAGTTGCTGGGCTATTAGGAGGTCCAGGAAGGTCCCAGAGAAGGACCAGGATAATGGAGGCACAGCACCTAGGAAGAGTTAGTAGTTTGGGCAACGACCGTGTATTCACTAGTAGCAAAGTAGCAGTAACTCTATACTGATGCATATTGGTCAGATACCATCTTTGAGCCTGATACTAAAAGAGCCCAGGGGTGCTTACCAAATTAGGGACTGACTCATTCACTCACACATAAAATGGGAGAGCCAGGCATTTAGAAAGAGGAGATTAAGCATCTATCTGTACCTCAAATAGGGGCCTTTGATCTTCATCACTTGACCAATAATCAAAAATATTTTCACATCATTAATGAGAAATCAAGGCAAAAAGGTAAGAACACACCATATCAGTAACCTAAGAAACAGAAGGACTCTGAAAAATTCATACTGTAAGCCTCGGCCTGTCTTAGGAATTATGATTATCAATCACTTACTGTGAATTAGACACAAAGCTGAGCATTTTATAATACAGTAACTCCATTATTCTTTAACAGCATCTGGTGAGGGAGGTATGATCATTACGATTTTACAGAAGAAGAAACTGAAGTTCACCCAGGTTCGATATTTTGCCTGAGGCTACAACTATTAAGCAAACTGGACCTAACCTCAGAGCCTGTGCATGACTGTAACCACTGGCCACACTTTCTCCTTAGCTTTCCACTGACCCCGGCTGGTTCCACACAGGCGGCCACATTCACTAGACCTGACTGTTGAGAAGGTTTGGGAAGGTGGTTCTTATGCTCTGTAAATAAGATGAAAACAAACACTTTCCTCTAACAGCTCTCCTAAAACTGCAGAATAAAATGCTACCATACCTGAAAGGGACATTTATAAAGCTCGACTAAAGGCCTGATTTAAGTTTTTAACCACCAAAGCGTGATCGAAACCAAAGCAGGGTCGTCACGAACTTTATTAAAACGCTTGGCACCACGGATTGGAATTCATGCTCCACTGGACCATTCTGAGATAGGCCCAGAGAATGAATAACCGCAAACGTGAAAGAGGCTCCCACATTACATGGGAAAAGGGAAATCAGTTGATCCAGTTTAATGGTGTCATAATTTTAAGAATTGTGTTGATTGTAAATTCGTTTCTTAAATCTTACCAATTCTTGGCAATAGTACAGAAATTAAACACGCAGGCAACATCTCATTTTATTGTGCTTCACTTTATTGTGCTTCTCAGATATTGAGTTTTTTAGGAATTGAAGGTTTGTGGTAACCCTGCATTGAGTATCTACTGATGCTGTTTTTTTAGTCGCGTTTGCTCACTTCATGCCTCTGTGTCACATTTTGGTAATTTGAAAAATATTTCAAACTTTTTCATTATTATTTTGTTATGGTGATCTATGATCAGTGATTTTTTTTGTTATTATTTTAATTGTTTTGGGGTGCCACAAACTGTACCCATATAAGACGGCAAACTTAATTGATAAATATTGTGTGTTCTGCCCCATAACCTGGCTGTTTCCTGTCTCTCTCCCTCTCCTCTCACCTCCCTTTTCCCTGAGACAACAATATTAAAATAAAGCCAATTAATAACCCTATATTTTTTAGCAATAAAGTATTTTTAATTTTTTTTTTTTTTTTGGCCTACAGCACCTGGTCTTCCTAAGCAGTCTCCCATCCAAGTACTAACCAGGCCTAACCTTGCCTAGCTTCTGAGATCAGACGAGATTGGGCATTTACAGGGTGGCATGGCCGTAGACTAGTATTTTTAAATTAAGGTATGTACATTGTTTTTCTTTAGGCACAATGCTGTTGCACACTCAACAGACTATATTGTAAACATACCATTTATATGCACTGGGAAACCGAAAAATTCATGAGACTCACTTTATTGTGATATTTGCTTTTACAGTGGTCTGAAACCAAACCTATAATACCTACGAGGTATGCCTGAAAATATATAATTCCCCCTTTTGTTCCTGAGTATTTGGAGAGTAGAATATATAGCTACTTGTTTTCTGAAAAGAGTAAATGTACTTAATATCTGAAACAAATCAATGGAAAATTTCAAGATATATGTCACACCATTCATCTAGCAAAGGCATTGTTCAATAGTTCGATAACTATAATTCAATTCATTTGTTGGAGGAAATAAACAGGTCATCTAACTCATAAAGGAGTAACAGAAAGCTTGCTCAGCGATATTAACACCGGAATGTCACAAACTGGGACCTGGCCGTCCAGCGAGATGGCCACACAACAGCACAGCAGACCCTGCATCTGACATTTTCTCTCCAACCAGAGGTAACAGATAGAACGGGGATCAGACGGAACAGGACAGGAGATATTTATAAGCGTCCCACATTCTCCTGAAAAAGACTTGAAAATTTCTTACCAGGAAGTTCCAGTTGGCATTGATCTGAGTCACCACGCCAGAGAGGAACACGCCCAGGAAGAGGAGGGAGAAGACGAACGCCGTCACGGACACGAACATGACCCATCCTTGGAGCAGAGGTAGAGGAACGTTGGAGGACGCAACCAGAATCCAGACGAGGCCCCCGAACAGCTGAGTGAAAAAAGAAAGACGGTCACAGATTCGGGCAACAAGACTGAACAGGCTGGTGCCGCCCTGACCACTGGTCGGCTGCTCCCCAGACTCCTCCACGCGCCCCTGCGACCCCGCCCGTCACCTGTTCTCTATCATCGTGTGAGATGCCGTCTTCCCTCAGTGCTTCTAACCGCAGGCCTGCTCTGACTCCATGCCCATTCATGCGGCCTTCATGCTGGAGTCATCCTCAGACCGTGAACAGGTCCAGTATCCTTTCATTATCTAAAAATATTCTCCTCCTCAGTCAACCATTTTTATAAATTCATCCTTGGTTGGGCCTCTGCCTCCTCCCCGTGGTGTTACTCTTCAAATCACTGTGCAGTGACGAGTTTATTAGCGAAGATCAGCCATAACTTTCTAACTTGTCACTTCTAACGGCCAAGTTTCAGCCCTTTTTATGACCTACCTGTACATGTGAAATTATTATCGCCGGCATATAGAGTAACAGTTGCAGCTGTTGTGCATGTTAACAATAAAATCTACCATTGTTTATTGAAGCTCTTCCATGTGCTGAGCATGGGAATAGGTACTGCAGCTATTTATGGGTCTAATATTCAGGACGTACCTACTGTTCATCAGGCACTGTGCCAGGTGCTAGGGATAAATGGTAAACAAGCGACACTCGGTCTCTGCCATCACGGAATGCACAGTTTCTTACAGGAAAAAGACAATTAAGCATGTGATTAAAATCCTGCTTCGTACATGTCAATATTTGGCAAATACTGAGTGTTGCAGGCCCACAAATGAGGGCTCTAAATCCAAATCTGAAAGGGCAGGGAATACTTTCGGGGGGTAACAACCTGTAGGACAGGGCTCGGGGAGCAGCAGGGCGAGGAGAAGGCTGCTCTGGTGGGACCTGGGAGGGAGCCTGGCGGAGCCGGGGACCGAGCTGGAGGTCCGGAAGGTCGAGTCGAGGAGGTGGACTTCACCCAAGGGCAACAGGAAGCCACAGACTACCCTGAGCAGGGACTAGCGTGATCGGGTTTGTATTTAGAATATTCTTTGACTAGAGTGTGACAGTGGACTGGTGAGGTAAGAATGGAGGACCACATAGGAGACTGTTGCAACATCAGAGTGTAAACTAGACTCAGGACACTGGGCACAAAAAGACATGGACAGATGAGATGGAAATTTAAAAAGTATATAGGATGGTAGCTGGGGACTTCTCAGATGTGGGACATAACAGCAAAACACGGGAGAAGGGAAATACCCAGATCTCTGGCTCGGGCAACTAGGAGTGAGAGAACACAGGAGGAGAAAGTGTTAAGGGGCGAAGATGGTAAGTTTTATAAACCTAACATCAGTCTCCTCCATACTACTCCTAAAGTGATATATATATATATTTATATGAGACACTGCCTTCACCTGGCATGCCAGGCCCTTTGTGATCTAACCTGTCTTTTTCATCCTTGTCTCTTGCCACTAAGGCCCCCACATTTTACACTGTGGATTTAAAAAGAATCCACAGTCCAAATACAAAGCTCTTTCACATCTGAGCCAAGAATGTCACTCCCCCCACCCCATGTGTATTTGAGAAACTCCCACTTATATAGCTCATCTTGGAGAGCACATGCTCCACAAAGTCTTTTCCTAGTTCCACTCCAGGCTCAGGAACCCCTAGGCATTTGGGCAAGCTCCTTATTTTGGATATGTTACGCTGATGAGAAACAATCTAATTGAATGCTCCTGGCTTTCAGTCCAAATGCATCATTAGACCTTCTTGGCGGCATACTGCCTTGTATGTCTCGGCATCTGAAGCCATTTATTAATCTGCATGATAATCCTTTCTTAACTATCAGCGAGGTACTACCCTAGATTTGGAAACACAAAAACCTAAGCTATACACCTGTCCTGAAGACACCTACAGGCCAGTGGGAATCGACTCCTCCTCCCTTACCTGTCTCCTCCCACACACAAAGGTTATATCACAGAGGCATGTACATCTAGCATGAAGAAGGTTCTCACATATTTGCTTAGTGAACAAATAAACTCCTAGCACCCATATGAGAACAGATGGAGTTCCAAATATTAAAAACCAATAATCATCTGCATCTTGCATCATAAGTATCTAAATAATATCTCAATTGCACAAGCCACTGAAAGTTAAAAACACAAGTTTTAATTCAAGTCTCTAAAAAGAATGTCAGTCATACAATTCATTACTACTTTGAAAAACATTTTTGAAAGCATAATAAATTATTGCTTGAGCAATGAAAACTAAAGCACCAATCTAATAAATGTATAATTGTGGTTGTACATCTCAAGTCCTAATTTCAAATCAAAAATTAACAATCAACCTAGAAAGTTATGTGAAATAAATCTAAATCATAAATATTAATGCATATTAAAAAAATGTAACCATAATCTCATTAGTAGTCATGAAGGAAACAGTGTTCCTGATAAAAAATAAATTCTCTACTCTTTCATACTGTTTAATAAATATTTGAAGGTGAAAAGATCTTCAAATCTTTCCTTTTTGCTCAGCCTCCTCTTCCTGGTAGCCTTTTCTTATTCTCCCACTACAAATAACCTACGCTAAATACCATTTAAGAAATACCATTTAAGAAATACACATCATTATTAACCATTAATTCAAGAGTCACTTACTGAGAAAGTGCAAGTATGAAGGGTAATAAAGAACAACAGGCCGCTGTTTATGATGGGTGGGCTGACTCAAATAGATAAGCATAATTATGTGATATAGGGGTTACGATATACTGACACTTCTGAAGAAGAGGCTATATGATCCCTTGGAATGAAACATACCATTTAATAAACCCGGAATGGACCTCAAATGGGCCAGCCTCAAATCTACTGCCAACTATGACAGGGGGACACTTGAGAAAAAAGACAAAAAGGCCAGGCTCCGTGTGCAAGAGCTCTCAGTAAGGGAGAAAGAGACACCATTAAATCTGATTCAGGTGCAGACTGGGGAGACTGCTATAAAAAGAGCCCTACGCAGTGTGCTCTGAGAGTCGGGGAGCAGGAGAGGGAGGGCCAAGGAGGGGCCAGGGAGGTGGCTCCACGCAGGATTCTGGGTGGCCAGGGCTTTGCTAATGTGAAACGGTGTAGACCGATTGTTCTTGTCATATTCAAAATTATGGCCCTCCCAACACCTCACGGGCTTGGAAAGAAAATTTGGTGCTTATGTGAAAAGAGAACAGATTTGCTTTCCCATCTGTGGTGTGTGCGCTGCGTGGAGAGGGCTGGTGGAGGGAGAAAGGCGTATGAATAAACATGCACAGTGCATCCTTAGATCACGGATTCTGGGAAATCCAGATGTCGGTCCCGCTCAGCACAGCAGCTTTGGAAGGGGGAGGAGGGGCCAGGGAACGTAATTAAGGCTGCTTTGGAGGTCCACCTTCCTCGCTGCAAGACTGTCACCTCATGTCACTAGGGCCTTGACGCAGTTCTTTCTTCCCTACTTCACCATTTCCTTTTGCCAAAAGTTGCCTATTCTCCCGAGCTCCCCAACCTCACTCCAGCCCCCCAAACTGAGCTTTTAATAACGTTGTCAGTGCTCAGTATATTCACTTCATCTAATTCTGGGCGTTATTAAGCTCAGAGTGTTTACCAAGTACATCGTCATTATCAGCATCCTGTTTAGTAGACGGGACTCTGGAGGGAGTCTTGTTTTCAGTGGTGAACAGCAGAGCACAAAAATGGCTAAAATCTGAGGGAGAACAGCTGATAAAGTGTCGCAGCAACGGCAGGGTACACACACTGGGAAGAAGGGTGGCACGCTACGCCCGCCCACGTTGTTCTCATCGTGGATCTGAATCCGCATTCTGACTCCTCGTCTAAAACTGCCTTCCAGTGCTCTTCATGTCCAGAAAAACCTGATTATGTATAAAACTCCCAAATGTATCACACTAAAAAAACTTTTCCCAGTGATATGGAGATATAATTGACATATAACACTATACGTTTAAGGTGTTTAGCATATGACTTACATACATTGTGAAATAACCATCGCAGTAAGTTTAGTTAAATTCATCATCTCATACCAAATGTACCATGTTTCGAAATTTCTCTGAGGAGCTAAGTCAGGGCTCGTGACTCTGAACCTCAAGCTCTGACCAAAAGACAACCTGACTTCCAGGTGATGCAAGCATTTCTAGAAGAAGCTGTTGGCCTTCCCTACAGTTATCCCATACCTTCTGAGCTCAACTTAAGGTGTACCTGGCACACACCTCAAGTGCTCAAATGCTGCTAAGTTCCAGCTATTAAGGTGGCCATACATCCCCAAAATAACTCTCTCTTTTGTGGTTCGCCATATACTTCTCACTCGAGTTTGGCTTCCACAGGCCAGAAGGGCAGGACTCGGCCGAAGCCTTCCCACAAGAGAACTGTACTCATGCATGCGTTGCGCTGAACCGAACTCTCAGAGTTGGAGTTAAAAGATGTTTTCACTGGAAACTGTGGATCGGTAAAAATAGGTGACCCCATGGGAAAACACGGCATTGAGCAAACAGCGACTCTTGCAGTTCTGGCTACAAGAAGTAAAGACTTCTCAACTTGTTCCCTATTTGGATGCTCTCTTATGTCCCCAAAGGATTCCCTTTGCAAATACCCTTTTCCTTTTTCGAATGTCACTCATTTCCTAATAACCTGCTTCTAAATATGCCCTCCGACATGTTAGCTAAAAATTTTCAAATCAAGTTGACACCTTCATCTTATATAGTCTTGTTATTCACTAACAGGCCGATTCTGACTCTGACCTATTTTTTGACCTAAGTGTTTGAAATGAGAAGAGGGGAAGGTACGTGAATGGGATGGTGTAAAGGGCTGGTATGACTGCTCCTGAGGAAAAATACGTCATTACGGAGAACTTTGTGTTTAGCCTTCTCTTTCCAATTCTTCTACTATTTACGTATGGGGTATTTCATCACTTTATAATGGTGAGAATCAACAAACCAGCAAGCCTAGAGGGTAAAAAATTTTTTTCTCCCAGTCTGGCTTATAGAGTTAAGTTTGATTAAGAGGGTGAAGCTAATCAGGATAACAGAAATACTGGTTAGCATTTATCGAGCTCTTATGTTTCAAGCTCTGTGCTTTATTTGTACCGATCTAATCCTCACAAACACGGAGAGATAATTACTATTATTATTCCTATTTTACAGATAAGTTAATTGGGGTAGACAGCTATTAATAACTTGCCTTAAATTACATAGTTAATGAAAGTTAGAACTGAGATTTGAACCCAGCAACTGGCTTCCAGAGCTTATGCTCTTAATATTATGCTATTCTACCCCCCTCAGAGTTTAGGGTTCATTCTAGAGCAGGGTTTCTTTCCTTTTGCCATAGATTGGCTTCGTGGGAACGGGAAGAAAGCTGATTTTCTACAATGACATCAAATTGGATAGATAAGAGCATATGCACTTTTCTCAGGGCATAGTCCACCACTTCCATCAGAATCACAAAGGAGTTTATGACCCTCTAAAAGTTCAGAACACCTTGTCGACTTGATAACGTTTCCTATTTTAACAGATGCTGATTTACTGGGTGCCTGTAAATTAAACAACACGGTTAAGGAACTGTTTAATATGTTTGACAACTGATCCCCTAGTAAAGAGATTGCCTACGATTAACTCCATTTAATACACAACTTGTATTCCAAAAGATTTATTTTTTAAACTGGGAACATACTTCACTCAACACACACAATAACTGGCAGATGTGTTTACGAGGCAACCTATAAGAGTAAATTCATTCGCAATGTGACTACAGCCAAGTGGTAACAGTACTAGAGCATACTGCTGACTGTCTCTCCAAGCTCACCTTGGCCCCTGCCATGCTCCTTTCTCTACCACTGTTTTCTTGTGCTCTGGCCTTTGTTCTTTATCCCCTGAACACAGAGTCCATTTTGCTGGTCACGCTGCCATGGAAATTTTGCTGGCCAACTAAACTCCACGCCTTCCAGAATGATACTAAGTCTTCCAGAAAGATTTCCTTGGCTGGATGCCATCCCTCGGTGCTGCTATGGCTACTGGTTCATAGCCACTGCCAAAACCTGGTTTAAAATCATGAGTTCACACGCAGGTGTCATCCACTGGATCGTGCAATCGGAGTGGGCGACACTGCCTTAAAGATCTCTGAATGTTCAGAACCCAGGACAGTGCTTTCTACAAAAGATGCTCCATTGCATTCTCTTTGCAGCAAACGGAAACCAACGAGTGTTATGTAATGATCGATTCTGGGAGACAATGCGCCAGAGTGCAGCTTGAAATGCCAGAACACTGCTGTCTGAAGCCGAGCTCATCCCCTGGAACACGGTGGGTGTTCAAAAATAGGCATGAATTTAGTGAAGCAAGAACATGTACTTCTCAATGCTCAAGTTATTATTGGCAACACCCGCCACTGAGTACAAGATCTCAGAAGACGAGGGTAGAACGTTATGGGAAAGTTGGCACCTTTTGTTAGTCTAGTTCAGGACACCTCACTTTTGTTCGGTTTGCCTGTAATAGCCACTGGTTCTACTGTAACAGCCACTGGAACTTTTGACCAAGGTAGTGCTTATCTTGTGCCTTACCCCACCCCCTCCTGCTCTTCTCCATCAATCCCCATCTGTCCTCTCACTGTGCTGACTTTCATCCCTACTGGTCTTGGACTAGCCCTGGTACAGTTCTGAATTACAGTTCTTTTTTTATATCAGGGAAAGAAAAACAATACAAGTTCTGGGAAGCAACGAGAAATGACATATATAGAAGAGGCCTCTGTACAAAATATACAATAGGCTTCTTCCGTATATGTCATTTCTCTTTGCTTCCCAGAACTTGTATTGTTTTTCTTTCCTTGCGAGTATAAAGAATTATGCTTTCTTCCTCCCCATATGACTGAAACTTCCATTTCAGTTTCTTAAATAGCTGATGCTCACCCTAAAATGGGAAGCACATATCACAGGGGAGAAATATGTTCTGGCCCCTTTTTATTCTTATTTATAATTTCCCTTGATTTTTAAAATCCTCTTTTCATGTTTGTAGGTAACTAGGTTAGAAATGTTCATGCATGCCAGTGCCTTGATATGAGCAAGAACTGTACAAATCACTGCCTCTTTCCTTTTTATCTTCCTCCTTTCTGAAAGCTATTATAGAAAAGTTAAGAATGTCATATACAGTGGCTATGAAAGGACATGGCCCCTTTCATATAAAATAGAACACAGGAAATTCAGGCCAAACTACAAATTCCTAGAGAAGAATTATGACATTTTCAGGGTTGGGCAAGACTTAATAAGAGGGCTGCCCTGCTCCACTCCAGCCAGTTTCTCTACAATATTTCCACACACTGTTCAGTTTATCTTACAGAACAATCAAATAGCGTCTGCTAAGTACTGCACATACATGATACTGGGTACACCAGCCTGGTCCCTGTCCTTTGTCATTACACAGTCTTTTCTCTTCATCCCTATCAAAGCAGATATGCCTCTTCCATGACTTCTGCTGCCAGGTGCAATATTTCTATCAAGCTCCGCAGACCAAACCTCCTTTCCTTGACCTTTTCCTTTGGAGCTCAAGGTCAAGGTTTTCGGCAACTTGGTGAAAAGTTTTCCATATTTCAGTTCTTCATATTTCTTACCGGGCTGCCAGTCAGGGCTAACGACTGCTAAAAATAATCACTGGCAAAGTTTTAAAGACCCTTTTCACAGAGATGGAGCTATTTAACCCAGAGGCAAAGGAAAAATCTTACTTAGAGAATTAAAAACCTTTTAGAGAGAAACATGGATATGTTTCCCTTTTGACCACTGCAAATACACAATTTCCCTTCGCAACCAAAATTTATTTTCTGAGCAAGAAAAGAGAATTCTATGCATCTGAAAATTTATTTATCTGCTAGTCCAATTAAAGCCAGTGCTTTGAGTTGGCGGTAGCCTGAAATGCCGTCCACAGATGCGTCTGCGTGCCTGCTCATGCCTGCTCCACAGCCCCTCCCTCATCGTTTCATTAACATTTGCTTTTCTGGCGTAATTCCTCTGAGTTACAGCTTATATTTAAGTTTGGCCTAGTATCGTTTCAGGACGTGTCAAATTTCATATCTTTGTTTGACTCCCTAAGCCTCAAATATGTCTCTCTCCTTCTCTGCTTCTTTCCTTTGTCCTATTTCAGGTTCTCATCATCCCTCATCCAAACCACGGCAGTAAGCCCCTTAACCGACCTCGTTGCCTTCAATCTGTTTTATAACCAAACTTCACTGCTCAAAGATTTCTAAAACACAGTCTGATCAACTTTATCTCTGTCCTTCAGCAGTTCCCTATCATAGACAGAATAAATTCTACACCTTGGGCTATCATTTCTCAGCAAATGACACCATGAACCTTATGTGTATTTTTCCTCCTTTTTCTCCCATCTTCTCATGAGTCATGTAAAACAACAACAATAAAGACTAACCATTCCCAGGACCTTCATGCCATGTCTTTCCTGTCCCTAGGGTTTACACATGTCCTCGTTTCTACTTGGAATTCTTTGTCCCACTTTTTCTATCTATTGAACATCTACACATCATTTAAGGCTAAACTCAAATGTCACCAACCCATTAAAGCTGCCTGTGCTAGCCTCCCCGTTGGCCAGATGTATTCTACACTGTTTTCAACAGTAATTTTCATAAACCAATTTTATCATTTCAAACCCAGCACTGTAATTCTTTCTTGACTTTATATTTCACTGTATAGGAATTTCTATTAAGCGCAGGAGCTATGTTATCTTATATTCCAGTGTATAAAATAAGGCCAGATGTATACCAGGTTCTTTATTATTTGTTGAATAAATGAATATTACTGCAGCATCCAAAACACTAGTTAGAAGCATGTGAATAAGAATCCTAGAGTGTGTCCCATAAAATGCTAATGAATATCTCGGGAAATATAGATAGTTGCCTAAACACTGAAACTGTGAAACACACGGAATTCAATAATGACCTTTTATTCTTGTTCATGTTTAATACTGTTACGTCACTCTTTCTTGTGTATTATACAAGATAAGCTCGTTGAGGACAGGGACCTAAAATCTCTCTTTCAGCTCAATTACAGATGTTCCAATGTCATTTTCTTACATAGAGCTGCCCGGAAAATGCTTTAGCTCTATTTCACTTTCCATACTTACATCTTTCTTCTCTCAGTTTGTAGTTATTTGGAGGCATATCTTCTTAACCAGGTTCTAAGATCTTTGAGGTGAGGAGGGATCTACACATCTTTGTTCCCAGGAGAACATCTTACACAGTAGGTAGACAATAAATTCCTGATGAATGACTTAGAAAACATTAATTCAGGAAATATTGAGAGATTTTAAAAATGATAATTTTAGAAGGTGATGTTTTCCATCCTAAACTAAAAGGCTTCGCTTTGCAAAACTAACTTAGCATTAAACTCTCTATGGAAAGTATACGTTGGTAAATATCGCTGAGTGCAAAAATGAGGGGTTGACAACTTGGGTATCTAGGAGTGGAACACACCTATTTCAGAAAAATATCCCATGCATGTGAGGCTGCCATATCCTCCACTTATGAAGTCAGTACTAGAAATTGCTTTACCTGGTGCTGTTAGGTGAGCACTAATTGTATTATCTCCCCAACAAATGGCTTATACCTGAGAGACTGGGGTACAGTTTGGGATTGAATTCTTTGAGCAAAGTTACTGGTTAATGTGAAAACTGAACTTGAAGATCATGGTTTCATTAACTTTGTCAACTATTGATTGATAGCCCAGTCCATCTTTGTCAGATGCCATTTTCAATTATTAGGTTTTTAGACAGCAATGGGACATAAACATAGAAATTACAAAGACAAATTATTTTGAAAAAAAAAAAAAAAGGTTAAAATTAAGAAACACTGGAAGACAGTAAAATAATTGGTCCCCATAAAGGACACCACCTAGAGTTTCGATCTCTCCTGGCAAATTCTCACGTTAAATTTGCAGAATGCGGAGCTTCTGAAGCGAGGCTGTGGGAGACCAAACACTTTGGAATTAGAAAACTAGAGGAAAATGAAGACAGCAGGAACCAAAGGTGCTTCAAAGTGTTTATTTAGCTCATAGCTGCGCATCTGCTCAGTGTGGGCATTCTAGATAGAGAAGTACCAAGGCGGCCTACATCTCTGCTCTCTGAAAGCACATGACCCAGTATCTCCAAGAGGTGCAGAAGGATGAGCGCCAAGAAGGAGCCACAGTTTGGTTCCAGTGTGGTCTCTTGTTTCCCTAAGGTGACTAGTCTCATTGGAATATTATGTTCCTTTTAGGTTTTTTTGTGGGGTAGGGTGGGGAGGAGAAAGGCTGATATTCAAATAAAAGAAGTAATGGACGCCTAAGATTTAAACCTATCGGGATGTCTGGCCATAGTGGAAAGTAAACTAAAATGGCTTTTTGGAAGGAATGCGGTTCTATCTAGATGAGGGTCCTAGATGTGTTTCGGGACAAGCAGCTAGAGGAAATGAAGAAATAGGAGGAATGACTGGATACTTCTGTGAGTCTGGGGTCCCTTCTAAGATGGGAGTGGCAGAAATTCTGGCAGAGAGAGAGAGAGAATTCCCATCTGCAAGAGGGAAGCTGTCTTGGGCACAGAGCCCCAGTAAAGGCTTCCCTCGGTGGTTCCTGGCCATGACTCTACATCAGAACCTCTGGGAGGCTTTGCAAACACCTAGCCGACTCTGGGCGCTCCCCCCAGGGACTCTGGTTTAATTAGTCTGGGCTGGCAACAGTATTTTAAAAAGCTGCCCCGGTAATTAAGTATAGCAAGAGCAGAGCACTAACCACTGGGCTAAATAAATAGATATGGGGGTGGGGGAGAGGAATAAAATAACTCACTTTCCACTCTCGTCCCTCAGAATTAGGCAGTGTTTCTGAAACCGTCACATGACCATCGGTGATTCTTGAGATGGCATTTGATTTGATGGATTAGCCTTCTTTGCATATATATAAACATAGTTCCATATGCATGTATGTATCTTTATATATCTTTGCATATATATGTAAAAAGATAAGTACACATTTGAATAAATATTAGAAAAACAATCAGCATATCAGATTTGAGAATTCACTTAGGGTGAGGCTAAGGTAGGTACGGAACTTTTGAAAGTGAATATACTTCAGATAACATTCTGTAAATTCTAGAACAAGCGGAATGTGGAGAGGCAGAAACTTCTAAAAGAGGTATGCAGAAAACTGGTGTTTGGGGAGCATGAAACTAAAGTAGCCCAGAACCTATACAATCTTTCTGCCCGGGTCTTAACTGTTCTCAACGCGTCTGCACAGCAAGGCGGCCAGCCCAATGCCATCCACTCCCCACTCTCCTCCCATGGATTCCTGCGCCTCAGCTGAAGCATTCAGATGCTTCCGAAGTGGGCTCAGACCCAAACCAGTTTCGCCTAGCTCGCAGTCACGATCTGATTACTGATGTTGTAACCTGTAACTCACTTGTCTCCTTTTTCAGATTCAAATCTGAGCTAAACTTAACTTTAGGGTGCCCTGGACACCTTAGCATAATAGGGCAGAAAACCAATGCTTACAAGGTGTTCCACCCCACAAGCACAAAACAGAAAGGAAGGTGACCCAAATCCAGGTTATGCAAACTCAAAAGGCAGGGTGAGGGGAGAGATATGAAAAGCCCAAACCGAGCAAACAAAACCAGCCTGCAAGAAAGACACTGACGACATTTCACTCTATTTGTCGTTCTCAGGGCATGATGCAACCTCAGGTTGCCCAATTCACGTTTGCAAAATTTCCCCTGGTTCATAGCGAGCTTCAAAATCTTCCAACCCCATAAAATTCCTTTTAAAAAAGTTTCAGTCTCCAGTCCAAGAAGTCTGCACTACAGGCCAGATGCCCTCACCTTCACTTAGGCCCAAGAAAGTGTGCTGAGAAGGTTCGGAGAGGTACAGGTAAACTAGGAAGAAAAAAGGCGCAAAGGCGGGCAGCGATGAACTTGACAGCCACATTTGTACCTTTTGTTCATCGTTCTCACTGCCACTTGACTAAAAACTGCCAAGGGCAAGGTACATCCTTCATCTTTTCAGGTCCTGTCTCCTGAGCCCCGCGGCTCTCCCCAATCCAAAGAGCACTCATCATGGTAAAGAGGGAAAATGCCCAGGTCTTCAGCCCTCCTCCTCTTCTTCCGGGTCCCTCCCGCTCCCGTTTTCCACATGGTGACAGCCTCCGTGCTACCTCTCCACGGCCGCCCCTCAGCACCACCTGACAAAATGGCAGGCTAGCAACAGGCAAGGCCGGGAGCGCCCGCTGCGGCTCCAGCTAAGCGCGGGCCCTGGCCAACCCGACGGGGGGTCTCCGACGGCGCCCCCAGACCCGAACACCCTCTTCTCAAAGTCCCCAATCCTCGGTCCCAACGGGCCGCCCGCTCGCTCCCTCGGGGCCACCTCAGTCTCCAGCAAGGGGAGCAGGTGCCAGCGCTAACAGGTGCCAGGCCACAGGGCCCGCGGCGCTGGGCACCGAGAGGGACGCGGGCAAAGGCCCCGTTAAAGGGAAGGGAGCCGGGGGCGCGCGGAGAGGGAGACAGCGCGGGCGACAAGGATGCGGGTCCCAGTCCTGGGTCCCCCGGCGCGATCCCCGCCGAGCCTGCCCCACTTACGATCTCCAGGCAGACGAAGGCGCCGGAGTAGGTTCGCAGGATGTCGGGGCCGACAGGCAGGGTGACCCGGGGCGCCGGGAAGGACGTGGCGGGGTTCGGAGGCGGCAGGACTGGCGCTCCGCCGGCCGACATGCTGCCGCCGCCGCTGCCGCTGCTGCGTCTCCGCGCGCCGCCGCCGCCGCCGCCTCCGCCCGCCTCCGGCTCCCGGGCTCCCGCCGCCGGGGTCCGCCGGGTCCGCGAGCGCCGCGCGGGAGGGGGCGTGGCCGCGCGCCGGGGGCCTCGCGGCGCCCCTCCTCGTCACGTGGGCCCAGGTGAGCGCGCCACGGCCCTGGCGCCTGCGCGCGTCACGTGCGAAGGTGCGGCCTCACCTGGCGCGGTCGTTCGCGCTCTGCTTTCCTGGTCCGCTCCGCCCGCCAGCGCGCTGAGCTCCTGGGGCCTCCCAACGCCCGGCCCCACAGCCTTGCTCTGTATCCGTTCCTTCTACCCCTCTTCTTAGTTTCCCCCTGTTCTCTTCCACCTGTCTTGTCCCCAACTCTCACACTTCCCCTACCTCACTTTCTTCAATTTAACTGCCCACTGGTCTTGGAGCTGTGACTCAGAAGGTAAAATCAAGGTCATCGGTCACACTTAAAAATTGGAGTGGATCTGCTTTAAATGGGACTCTAGTTAGATGTTTAAAACGTCACTAGGACAATGTCGCGTTGGCATCAGATGGCTCAGCTCCAGCACCTACTGGCAGAGATGCCGCGCAGGTAACCTGCTGCTTTGCACGCCAGTAGTGTGATGTGCTAGTCTGAGAACTGGGGATGAGAGTGTCCACCGGATATGGATGCCCAAATTACATGATGTAACATGAAAAGAGTTCAGCGCATAGTAAGTGCTCCTTAAATGGTAGCTAATCTGCTGACGGCTTTTTTGAATTTTTATACATGCACATATCACGTTCTTGTGTATACACAATGTTGCATAAGTTATATTTACCACATAAAGCTTCAATCGTGATTTCACTGCCTGAAACTCGTGAACTGCTGTTGCCTTTTAAACACAAAAGATTTTTTAAAATTTTAATGTCTGCTTTAGATTCCCTGCCCCACTTTATTTCCATTTTGTCTTTGGTTTTAATGTCAACATTGTGTACGTGAAATAAAAAAGGTGAGATTAAATCTCTCAAAGTTCAGTTGAAGATAAACAAAACTACACACACCAGCATACACACGTAGACCAGGTTGGAAAAAATATTAACTTCATCAGACTTTCTCCCAATTGAGTACTGATCTCGTCTGTCAGGTTTAGCCTTTGACTGTGTTTACTCTGCACCTTTCAGCAGAATTTAGTCCGACTTCTTTATTATTTTAATAAGCGAAACTCATAGGTGTGGTGGCGGCACCAGGGTAAAAACCACAAAACAGGGTGTGGGTGAAAGCTTTTAAATATACACCTTCTATCTTCACCTCTTACTCATCACTTTCTGATATTTAATGTGTGATATTTGTTTAATAGGAAATTTAAAGTTTTCTGAACTGATTTGTTTCATTTACTGAACCATCTCTTTGTTCAGACTCCAACTGGGAGAGAATGACCTTCCTGTCTGTTTTATTTTGTTTTCTGCCTGACATTCCTCAATAAGCACTTAGGAACTTTCAAAGGGAAGACCTCTTCAGAGAATTTGTTGTGGAGATACTCAGTAGCTATGATGCCCCACTCCAAATTTTAGAGAATAAACTTGAAATGACTTTTGGGTGTCTAGAAGTACAATGACTCAGAAGAGCCTCAATTGTGTTTGTTTAAAAAAATTGCCATCTAAGGGAAATTTTTTCCTTGTGTCCCTTCGGTATGTTCCTTGCTATTTACCATGTATCCCTGGCCATCTCTGACCATCCTCGCCTTCCGTTTTCTACTTGCTTCCACAATGACCAGTGGAATGAAAAAAAAAATGTCATTGAGGCCTCTTCTATTACTGCAACGTATTATTTTCTTGCAAATGAATTCCTTCCTAGAACAGTTTTCCCCTTTCCTGACCATTACACAAACCTATTTTCTCCTGATAATACCAGTTTCCTTCTGCAGGCAACACCTCCGGCATCAAAGGAAGAAAACACTCGTCCTCACACGACTCTGCCTCTTCCTCCACACAACTGACTGCGAGCTCTTAACGGTTTCTCTTCTCCGCTCTTTATCCCATCTCCTTGGTTTACTGACTTCCAGCACAACTCTTTCTTGCTCACAGCCTTCCTTGGGGCCTCATTTTTTCTGAATGTCAACATTCATACTATACTCATGACACTTTCAACCATCTTGCCTTCCAACATCTGGATCCACCTTATTACTTGGAATGTTACTACTGCCATTCCCTTGAATGCTGACATTCTCTCTGATGACTGCGTCCTGTTTGCCTCACTCGCCTTCATTCTCAGTCCATTGGCCTCCAGGCTTTCACTCTTTCCTTATTCTTTTACTGGCCCTGTTCTGGCTTCCCTATTCATCTTGTGCACATGGAAAGGAATTTTAGAGATGTCTTAGTCCAGATACTGACTCCCATCTTATACTTTCTTTTAAACTTACCCACATTGCCCCATATTCTTCAGCTTGGGTTCAACCCACCATCTTCATCTGCCTCTTTGATTCTGTTCTCACATTGTCCAAGGTTGCTGTAAGAATGTCATAATCAAGACTCTTGTTTCCATTACTAATTCATCTTATCTAACCTTGACTGGGCCTTGCGGGATTCCCAGTTGTCATTTTCTTCCACCTCTCCCGCCCCCTCCCCCCATTTCTCTCCCCGATTTTTCCATGGCTTCTTTCACTTTCCCTGACTCTATGCCTGGCACAGTAGACAATATGCCCAAAGAATGAAAGCAAATCTAAGTGATTCTAATCTTCCCTACCTCCTCCTAGTTACAAGAAGGTTAGAGCATCTAACCAGTAATACTTGTTTCATTGAAATCAGGACCACCAATCCAGTTATCCCAGATGAACTTCTGGGTGTGTCCCTGGGTGGCTCCTCCCATGCCACATATTAAATGTTACATTCTCTGGAAGGAACATTTCCCCTGTTCTCACTCTATTTCAGGGTACTATCCCTCATCACGATGAATATTTCAACAGTCTCGTTTCCCTCCCTTCTATACGCTGCCATCAGAATGATTTCTAAACACAAAATTGATCACAGTCCCTTCTCTTACTTAAAGCTCATCTAAGATTCCCTGCTGTTCTCAGGATCAATTCCAAACTCTCTGGAATGCATTCAAGGTATTTCTGGGGCGTAGCTTCCCATGAGCTCTCTGACCTCCCCGGTCCTATTAATCTACCTACAATTCTAACTCTCCTACCTCCAGACCTTTACACATTCTCATCTCTCTAATGGAACATTTTTTCTTGCCACCCTTCTACCCCACATCTTTTGTGGGTAATTCCTTTTGGATCATAAGGGCATTTCTCTATGGCAGCTTTTCTTTGGCCACGGAAGATTATGTGGGCTCCCCTCCCACCTAATGTGTTTCTACAACCTGATGTGCTTACTCTACACAGAACACTCACTTCACTCAATTGAAATTGTATTTTCACTTGTCTCCTATCCTTTAGTTAGAGTTGTGCAACAGGATGTTAAATTGAGAAGTTCAGGGGCGGTACCAAGAGACGATAGATATCAGATACCAATGTAAGCTGTTAATTAGATAACCAGAGGTTTTAAACTGGGCTGATTCAGAACTCATTAGATAATCTATAAACCCCTCACCTCCGTCAAGAATATGGAAAGCTCAGGAATGAGAATTTGGAAAGAAGGTGATTTGGGGGAGAGCTGTGCTGGGAATCACACTTCGCTCTCCCCCTCTTCCATCCCCTCTCCCACATTGCAGGAAGTAGCTGAGATTTATTCACATTGCATAATTAGGAGCTCAAGTAATATTAGCTGACCAAATAAAATCCACATCTGAATTTCTCTGCTTCAACACCATTACTCTCTTTCTTCCTTCCTGTTTCATGAGAAGTGTTTCTTTCCTTATCCAAAGTTGAGCCCCATCTCTGCTTTTTATTATTTCCCCTTTGTAGTTCCCTTAGAAAATTAATCCATTAATTTTCCCTTCTCTCTCTTCAATTTTCAATTTCTACTTTACATTCAATCTTTCCCTCTCTATAAACATATCCAAGTTTCTTTTATCATCAGTGGGGAAAAAATAAACTTTTTATTCTTATTCCAGGTGTTCATAAAAGGGGTATTAATTTGTTAATACTCGCTCTGGTAGGATGAGATATCCTAGAAGATGGGTAGGAAGATCTTTCTGCTTAAAAAATCTTTGAACTTT
The DNA here is from genome assembly GCA_028627145.1 of Eidolon dupreanum. Taxonomy (NCBI): domain Eukaryota; kingdom Metazoa; phylum Chordata; class Mammalia; order Chiroptera; family Pteropodidae; genus Eidolon; species Eidolon dupreanum. The sequence goes on from CM053511.1 coordinate 10,923,252, forward strand.
CCATCTAATACAGACTAATTGATATGTTAATGAACTCATCTATTACATTCCCAGTCTTTTGGAGGATCCAGGCTATGTGCCAGTGAGGTATAAGGATAAATGTGACTGAGAATGATACTCTGCAGACCCTCCTGCAATCAAAGGAGCTGGCCTTCTAAGCTCCGCGGTAGCTGGCTATGCCCCAATGCTTAGGATGAGTGAGGCTTGGGTTCCAACCCTTGATGAAGGACTGATGCTTTTCCAGCCATAAACCCTGATGTTGCTACTCCTACTGCTAGTTTGGGGTGTCACAGAACTAAAACTATAAGGTCTGTACCCCAGTGTCCAGGGCAGAGACTGTTTCCCACTATCCATGACCACTAAACTGGCAGGATGAAGCTGAAGTCAAGTTTCTAACACCTCACAGCAGGGAATTACACAAGGACGGATCCAGTGTGCTCCTTTAATCATAGAGCCCAAAAGTTCATGGCTCAAGGCTTAGGGTTATCTGAATCTCATGTCTGGCCCTGCTACAATGAATGGGCAGCTGGGAACCTACATGTCTGCTGCTAATTCTATCTCAATCGTTTTTCCCCAATGAAGGCTATTCTAGCTAACCTGTATGTGTATATGATGTGTGTTTGTGAACATTGCTCTAGTGTTAAAGAATGTTAATCAGATCTGTGTAAATTGTTTTAATCTGACTTCTTTCCTTTTTAATGTGAGATCAGACATTGAAGATTTAAGAGCTTTGAATAGAGGGAAAATAAATAATTTCAGAAAAGTAAGGTTTTGTTTGAAATGATTTAGGACAAAGGTGGAAATCATTGTTCCTGCTTTTTACTGCTTCTTCCCTGTCCATGCCTAGGAGCCACTTTATAACCTCTTCTAGTCTACTTAGTTCAATAATTTTTCTGTAGTTTCAACACCCACCCAATTCTTTACACCTTTTTTTGCTTTTGTTTGCTTTTCTAAGATCTTATCTCAATAGCTCCTAGCCAGAATCCCAATTTCTCTCTGCCTCACTTCTGAAGAATGACAACCTGTATAGGTCACATCTTCGTGATTTTCACTGCAGGCTCACCTGTTATCACTGTCTTTCACTCCACAAGGCAGTCAGAGCTCTAATACCATCCTCCAGACTTAGGATCTATGGGACATGACTCAGTTTTCATTGTGGCTTCTACTCAGTGCTGTGCTGGTAAATGTTTACCAACCATTTCTGGCGGTGGGGAGGGGGAGGAGAGGGCAAGGGAGAGGCTCTAATTTGTAGCACTTGTTGATTTCTGTGGTGCAGATATTTCCACCACTATCAACTTCAAGCTACCAATAGGAAGCCACTGAAAGTAGAGTTATGAAGAAGTGTGTAGCAACATATAGTATTACCCACTGTACCAATATGACAGATACAGATAACCTCAAGAGCATAGATACTAAAAAATAGTAAATAATTAGTAATTGTCGAATATTTGTTATCTTTATTTCTAGTACACATTATCTACTTGTAAGCTTATATAATTTAAATTTTAATAATGGCCATGTTTAATAAGCAGCCAGCAGATTTCTCAAAAACTCAACAGTCAGCTTTTCAAAAACAGACAGTCTCATGGTCTGGTACGGGCTGGCCCCAGCACACCCCACTTTCAGCTACATATGTCTGCGAGGAGGTGAGAAAACTGGGTAGTTCAAGGGCAAGATATATCAGAAAATTAATCACTCTGGGTTTTCCCCAAGATTGATAATTTCTTAAAGATATGTCTGATAACACTTCCCACATTCAAAACTCATGGACACACTATTATACACTCAGAGGAATCAGAGGCAGAAAGGGTTACTTTTGCAGCCCCGGCTCGAAACTCCCACTTCTGCTCTCCTCCAGTTGCTCTGTGGTTCCCTGTCCACTGAGCTGCGTGAGGTCATGTGACTAAAGTAAACCATGGAAATGTGCTTCATCTGTCATCCCAAAGTCCCACTATAAACCAGCACTGTGTGGGCTTGGTTGATGCTTTGATTCCATGAATAGATATTAGCACGAATATTATGAAGAAACTTATCATAATTTTACATTTTTCTACAAATTTATTTTAAAATGTATTTTTTTCAAAATTTCTATTTAAATATATTTAGATGATTACCTTAAGACTTTCTTTAATTTCCAACTACTCTTTTCTCTCTTCAGTGGGCATTGCCTTAAGAAATTAGGGAATATTATGTTAAAAGAGACTAGGATTGCTAGAAAGCTAACTCTAATTCACAATAATAAACACAGATATTTACTCTCCTTGTGTAAACTTTCCTTGCAGCCTTCATATATATTGTCTTTAGCTATCTTTGGGGTTTTCCAAACTGGTTTACAGTCAGTAAAATCATTAGAAAGCAGATTTCTTTTTAATTACACATATTTCATTACAATAATTAGTCTGCTGTATACTCATTAAGTGGAATTATCTCTCATTTTCTTCTAAACATTGAGTTCGTTTTACAGCCTTAAACTGTCTCACGAACACTCCCACACTGAGTACACTTATTAACTTTTCTGTTCAAATTCATCCTTTAATGAGCTCAGTCTTTTTTTCTTTTCCTCTTCCTTTTTTTTTTTTAGTTACAAATGTTATAAAGAAGCAATTTCACCCATTCCTTTTTGTTTATTTGACAGTTTAGTTCCAGGATTTTATACAAACTGGTTTTTCAACTTTTGTCACTAATAGATATCAAAATACCAAACACATACAGTTGAGAATATATATATATATATATATATATATATATATATATATATATATATAAAATTATATACAGGTGGCATTTTGATATTCATTAGTGACAAAAGTTGAAAAATCAGTTTCTGTGAAAATCTGAAATTAACTTCTATATATTAGGTGAATTTCTATAGCTATATCTAATCAGTTGCATGGTTTATTTACACATGATATATACTACTTATAATGCATGTTATAGATGTCATATAGTATATATTCTATATGATATATGTATAGATGATATGTACTAGATATATATAATATATGATATATCTCTCTATGTACTATTATGGAAATTATAGGATATCTCTCCCTATATATATTCTGTTATGGTAATATAGTATGGTAGTGAAGCCAGCTAATAAAGCAACATGCCTGAGTTTAAATCCTACTTATCAGATGTGTGACTTTGGGCAAGTAATTTACCTCTTTGTGTCAATTTACCTCTTTATGAAACAGAAATAATAATAGCACCTTCTTCCTAAAGTCAGAATGAGTGTTAGTATTTAATCAGGGCGTAGAAACTTGTGAGTGCTGTGGAATAAAGAACGCACCATAGCGATTCAGCCTTACTCAACCGTAGGAGGAATCTGGGGGAAAAAGTTCTGAAAAGAGCAGAAAACAGTTGTTAGCCTGCAGCCCTGGCATGGATGAATGAGTAAGAGGTTTCCAGAAGCTAGATACATCTAGCTGCTATAGAAGTCTATGAAAGATCTTTGGCCCTTTGTGGACACAGCCTCTGTGACTTCTCAGTAAAACCTCCTGAGGTAGGCCTATGGCAGATTACCAGATAAACTGCAGGATGTCAAGTTAAATGTGAACTCTAGAGAAACAACAAATAATTTTTTGTTGGTACAAGTATGTCTCAAATATTGCATGGAACATACTATTCTTAAAAAACGCTGCTTATTTGAAATTCGAATTAGCTCAGTGTTCCTGTGTTGGCAACCCTGGTCTGTGGTTGCCCTTGGTGACCAAGGGCCAGGAATTGGGATGGAGAGCTGGGTACAGAGCAGGGCAATTCAGGAATAGACCAGCACCTCCGCAGCTGCCCCTCATCACCTCTAGCTAATGATGACCAGAGCATAATGCTGGACACTTTGCTTCCACCTCAACAAATCTCACTCGAATCTTTCTTGTGACCAGACTTCACCTGGAATTATACAGGTAAGGGACTCCAGGAAATGAAATTCCAGCTGAAAGTGCAGTGTAAAACCCCACACTGTGCTTGCTGTAAATGAGATAATACATGGAGAGTCTTAGAGTGGCATGGACACATAATACACCTTTGTGAAATGGTCATGCTTTCATGTTGCTATTGTCTTGTGGTTATTGTTGTTTTAGCAGTTTCACCAGATGGCACCTTGGGATGAGAGGGTCTTGGGATTTGATGAAGAGTTGTGAGTGGCGGAAGGTGTAGCATAGGACTGAATGGACAAAAAGAGTTCCTTTTACTGGAACTAAAGATGACTTCGCCTTGTGAGTATAAAAAAGAGCTCTCTCGGGATAGTAAACAGTTTCTCCCAGACAGGGACCGAGACCTGAAGGGCCACCCAGTGAATATGTGATAACAGTGGACTCTTGTGTGCGCGTTGAAGCCTTTGGTCCTGTTGTAGTGATTGTGTCTTAATGATTGTTGGATGCTTTAACGTTGGTTTGTGCCTTTTTACCCTTTCAATGCAGACAGAAGTGTTTGAAAATGAGCTGTGAATTGGTTGCACAGTGCTGGCTTTGGTTCATCACTCTAGGTGTGATGGAACCAGGCAGCCATGGAAGGGACCTGACTTAGTGACCTGCTTTCAGATTCCAGCTGCGCACTTTACCACCTGTGTCCCTGAAGGGCCATTGGGCATCCATTGCCCCTCCTCATGGCACCGCCGGCCTAATTTTGCTTTGGGGGAACTGACTTTCTCCCTTTGATGTAAAGGTCAAGGTTCCTTGGCTTATTGGTGACCACGTGACCCAGATTTGACGAATATATGTGCTTCCTGACATAGAGACCAAAACCAATAGCAATGAAAAGCCCGAATTGATTCACACTATCTGCGAAGCTATGACTAGATCATCACATGTTTCCACCACCCAGATCCTTGCTACTGGTGTGGATCAGCAGTCTCCATATTGCCTGGGAACTTGTTAGAGATGCAGAATCTCTGGCCCCACCTCAGACCTTCTGAATCAGGATCTGCATTTAACCAAGATTCAGGTATGCGTTGATAATAACGCATCTCTCACAAACGTTTGCCTGGTGCATGTGGTATTTCTGACTTCCTAAGTGTCTACCTGTTTAATTACATGACAGTAGGCTCTTATATGTATATCATGGCATAAGTGGTACCTTGACCTCTGGAACAGAGATATTGGAATGTTTGCAAAGTCAGTGTTTTCTGGCTTTCTTAGGACTTTCCTTTCCTTTAATAAGCCACGCCTCCCCAATCTCAGTCCACGTAACTCAGGTGGGGATAATTCCATTCTACGGTAAGAGCATGGCAGAGCCCTGGATGATCTTCATATTCTAATCACAGTGTAAATCAGTCCTGTGAGATCCAGTCATGTGGCTCCTGTGGAAATAATTGGGAAAGAGAAACCATGATTCCCCTGGATTGTTAGCTCTAATGATTTTGTGAACCTGGTAATTCTGGAGACCATGTTGTGTAGCTAGCTAGTCTGAAAGCAAAGCCAACACAGAGAGAGGCAGAGCTGCAATAAGAAGAGAGACTGCATCATGATACTTTCATTAGAGCTCCCGTGTCCAGTTTTCAGTTACATGGGTCAGTACATTTCCTTCTGCTTGAGCAGATTTGGGTTGGACACACATATAACAAAGGGCAAGGCCAAGGCCAAGGCTTAACTTATTTGGCTAGTAAAGATACCATAAGCCACTTGTAGATTTAGACAGCTTATTACTTACACAGAGAGCAATCAGAAGAGTAAGCCAAAGGTACCAGCTCCTTAGATCTTTGTCCCACACACCAAGAAGGATGGCACTGACACAAAAGGAGCCAGATGAATGGAATACAAATTGTGAGATACCCTGTTGCTGAGAAGCCAGTTCTACATGGCAGCTAAGATGTTTTATATTCTTCACTTCTATTCTGAGCAGAGTGGGACAAAAGCCTCGTACTTCAGCAGAAACCCAGGAGGCAAGGAGAAGAGATAGGAAGGCAGGTGATAGATGGCTTCACAGTTGTTTTTCAGAGAACTTTCATTTCTTCATGTTCCTGGAGAATTACATGACCTTCTGCCAAGACTTAGAGAAGCTGTGGTTCAAGCCAATGCCTGTATAGGTACATGAGAGGCATCCTGGGCGCCGGATGGAGCTGTCCCCCTCACAAGTTTTGGATGATACATCTTTTCTGGTGAACACTTGTCCCTGTTTTTGTCAGTAGTATAGAAACCTCATCCCTTAGTGTGGGGAATCTTTCTCACCTCCTGGAAGAGCATATTTCCCAGTACAGAAGCTAAAAATGCTAGATTCTCACTTTCTAATTTCCTTTACACCTTGGATTGAGCATCGTACAGAGGATCCACTTATCAGATCTGCACACTTCAGGCTTTTACACAGAATCTAGTGTTGAAATGAAGCTGAGACCACACTAAATCTATCCTGTAGCATAAATACTGAACTTCCCATGGCTGTGGTGACACCTGCTCTAGTGACAGTTTGCATTATCTGTGAAGTAAAATGGAGTGTCCCAGCCCAGTGGAGGCAGCAATGGTATCTTCGCCAGGGATTTAGAATGATTTTCAGTGTTGTTTTTGGGTGCATTGCCTCTCACCTTTATTCTTGGGCTTTTCTGAAGATTCTGTGAACAATTCAATAGCCTTTAAGAATACTAATGTTTGTTCAAAGTGAGAGTGTTTCTCTCGATTGTAAATAGGATCGTTAATTGATATATCTTCTAAGAAGAAAATTTCTTCTTTTTTTTTATGCCTACAGCACCTGGTCTTCCTAGATGGTCTCCCATCCAAGTACTAACCAGGCCCAACCCTGCTTAGCTTCCGAGATCAGACGTGATCGAGCACATTCAGGGTGGCATGGCCATAGACTAAGACAAAATCTCTAATACCTGCTTACTACTCATCATCTTCTACTTACCATCTCCATTACTCAGGCATCATCTATTGATCATTGAGCCATCTTTCTATGAGTCCTTATGATCAAATTCTTCGAAAATCTAAAGAAATGCATTTCTAAAGATGGCATTTCAGGTTTCGTGATAGAAAATGTACGTGATTAAAATTGATACATACTCATTGGATAAAATATAGAAAACACATTAGAGTAGAAAAAAAATTATTTATAATCCTATCATCCAATACTTGTATTTTTGTCTTCTAGTCATTTTTCTATGCATATTTGCACAGTGGTGTGATAGCATTTAAATGACTTCTTTTTTCTTTTATGAAATATCATAAGCACTTCCCATATTATTTATAAAACTCATGTTACTTTATTTTTGTGTGTTTGTAGACTGTTTTTAGTATTGCACTATTATAAATATCTCTTATTTTGAATATCTTTGTTCATAAAACAATTTTTTAATGTTTCAAGTGAATTTCTTAGTATATATTCCAAAAAATGATATTATCAAGTAAAAAGATGTAAAACTGCCTTGATACATATATCAAATTGCTTTTTAAAAATTGCTAACTTGCTAGTCAAAATAGTACTTTAAATGGATAAATGGCAAAGAGTAAGAAGAGATGATTCACAAAATAAGGACAGAAAAGTCAAATAAATAGATGAAAAATATTTAACCTGTTTAGTAATAAAATATTTAAATTACACTGAACTTAAAGCTATTTCGAGGTAAAAGTCTTTCAAACTATTAACATTTTATGGCTGTATCTGCCTAAGAAAAAGTCCAATACATTTTTAAATGATTAATTAATCTAAGGAAGGGATGTATTTAGACCCACATCTATTTGTAAAAGGTGCATCAGGCCCACACCTATCTGCTCTTTATTTTTTCTCCTTCCAATGACCTTGCGAGGTAATGATGGATTTATTCCTTTTTGTTTTATATCTCGCTGAATAAATACAGTGTGCCCAATGTAAGTGGAACAGGATTTTTACACCAAAAGATTTATTCTTTCAGATCACATTTATCTTGTTGGAGAATAACCTCTCATCCTGGCTGTCCTTGTCAATGACAGTATCCCAGCGTTTTTATGGTTGTTGTTCATTATTTTGAAATGTCTGCCCTCTCCTCTTCTTTGTATTGGGCTGTTATTACCTGATGTTATTCTCGATGCATATTTGTTCGATCGCTTGTTTCCTAATATGTGTACATTTCCCATTTGCCCTGTACATTTAAAAATGCCATTTTTAGACATATTAAACTTCTGAAGTTATCAAACTTCACATTTGTTTCCCTCCACCAAGATTTCATTCTTTTTTTATGACTGAGTAATATTCCATTTTGTGTGTGTGTGTGTGTGTATGTGTGTGTGTATACATATATATATATGTATATATACACACATACATACATACATACACTACCTCTTCTTTACCCATTCAGCCATTGATGGACACCTAGGCTGCTTCCATATCTTGGCTACTGTAAATAATGCTGCAGTGAACATATGGATGCACATGTCCCTTCAAAGTAGTGTTTTGGGTTTCTTCAGATAAATACCCAGAAATGGGGATTACTGAGTCCTTTTTTGTCTCTTATTATAACCTTTGTTTTAAAGTCTATTTTGTCTCGTATGAGTATTGTTATCCCAACTTTTTTTTTCTTTTCCATTTTCCTAAAATACCATTTTCCATCCCTTTACTTTTAGTCTGTGTGTGTCTTTCAATCTGAAGTGAGTCTCTTGCAGGCAGCATATGTAAGGGTCTTGTTTTCTTATCCATTCAGCCACGCTATGTCTTTTGATGGGAGTATTTAATCCATTTACATTTACAATAATTGTTGATAGATATGTAGTTGTAACTTCTTTATTATTCATATTTTTTCTCCTTAAAGTAGTCCCTTTAACATTTCTTGTAATATTGGTTTGGTGGTGATGAACTCTTTTAGCTTTTTCTTGTCTGGGAAGCCAAACTTCACATTTTGTATGTATATCTCTCTTTCTTTTAAATACATTAGAAGCCTGTCTCTTTAACCCAGCAGTACCCAACCTTTTTGGCACCAGAGACAGGTGCTCCTGTGAGATTCTTAATGCCTGATCATCTGAGGTGGGGCTGAGACCATGATGCTAGTGCTGAGGAGAGGATGCAAATACAGATGAAGCTTTGCTCTCTGGCCTGCCACTCACTTGCTGTGTGGCCTGGTTCTTAAGAGTCCACGGATCTGGGAGTTGAGGTCTCCTGCTTTAACCCATTTCCTATTAAAAAAAAAAAGTGCAGCTCGCTGCCAGCATTAATTTAATTTTAC
>CM053511.1:10932878-10998181 GCA_028627145.1 Eidolon dupreanum
TCACTTTGGGTAGTAAGGACCTAGAAATTTTACTTTGAGCCAAGGAGTCTGATTTCAATGGCATAAAAATGTTTAATTTTTAAGTAATTCCATAATGATAAGCAGACCCAGTCTGGACTTTCTCTATCAAGGCTCCTGTTTACTGGATATGCAAGGCTCACAAAAATATATATTTTAAGCAAAAGCAGTGTAAGAATTTCTCTTAATTTTAAATCTAAGTACAAGTATGAGAACTACATTATATTAGTTATAAGAATATACTATCATGTGCTGAAATTTTTTATTATATGTTGGACACTACCTGTTATCTCTTTAAATCCTTGCAAAACCCTACGTGGTCTATATCATTATTTTCACTTTTTAAATATTTCTATTTTAATCTCTGCAGCAGAAATTCAGATTAAATTACTTGTCTGACGCCATCCAGCTAAGAACTGGTAAAGCCTTTACTTAACTCTAGGTCTGTCAAATTAAAATCCCAATACTACAGTTTTTGCATTGTTATTTTGCTTCAGTATTTAGTCTGAATACGAATTTAAGAAGACATCAAAAAAATAAAATAATTTACCATGTATAGGATTACCATGATTAACATAACAAATCTGAATTAAACATGGGGTACAAGATGATGCTACCTGGTATAGTGCCTGCACAGCTATGAATTAATTACAATCAGTTTTAAACAAGAACCTCTTACCAGGCTCCCATTGCTTAAAAAAAAAAAAAAAAAGTCATGTACTAACACAGGCATTGAGTTATTTTCTTATATTAGCTAGCAAAATAACACTTTTATTTTACTTAAAGGGAGGAGGTAAATCTTGAAAAATAAAGAGAAGATTTTGAATGAATTGGCAAAATTCAGAGCTTTATATACTGTGGCTAAAACTATATCACCTCTGTGATATAGTTGGGGCAGCTTAGTTAGGAAATTGGAGTGGTTCAAGGCTCCAAGGACGGAAGATGGTTTCGCACAGTGTGCATCATAGTTCTCTCTCTCTCCCTCTCTCCCTGCCTCTCTGCCTTCTGAAACACAAGCAAGGGAATTCTGTTCTCTGTAGTAATTACTTTGTAGCCTGAAGCATGAGATTTGATCATTCATATCTTGCCTTGCATCAGAAAACACATTATTAGTTAAAAATTTATCCATTTTTTTTTTAAAGCAAATCAGCACCATACCTGCAGTATTGGCCATTGCATACTGAATTTTACAAGTTAGGTAATTGCCACTGGAAAGGCTTCTTCCCTTTACAAAAATTATTGAAACCTTATTTTCTATGTAGATAAGACTCTTTCTTTTTTTAAATCTACTGAGCTCCAGTATGAATGGCCTTAGGTGAAGAATATCCTAAATAAATCATCCTCTAAAGTTAAAAATAGTATATATGATTCTCTTGTCTCTCTCCCTCCCTCCTTCCCTTCTTCCCTCCTTCCCTCCCTCTCTCCCTCTTTCGCTCTCTCTCTCCCTCCCTTTCTCCTTCTCTCTTTCTCTCTCGTTTTAGCCATGTTTCTACCTGAAGGTTAAAGGCAGGCTAAATAGCCATTTAGAGAACTTATCTGTGATTTGTGTGTGATTCTACAATTATGGTTTTTCAACTAAATTTACTCATAGCCAGATTTTACTGTCTGCATTCTGTTTTTAAGAAATGATTGGGTCCAATTGGATCCTAAGTCTTTAATAAAAACAGAAAGCATTAGTGCTTCATCATGAAACTCTTTATGACTTAATTTAGAAAAAATAACTCAACATTTGGTAGGAGATGGAGGAAACAGAGAGCAGTTTCTAAAGCTCTTTCTTGCGGAAGGATGTGATAAAAACAGACCGGCAGACCCTGGATTGAAGAGCTCTGCAGGTGCTTGGAAACTAGGAAGATATCGGGCTATGTTTGGCGGGTAGGATTTTTTGGGAACAGGGTAGAGCTAAGACACTAGAACCTCGGATGTAGCTCAGAGCTGGGTACAAACCAAAGAGAAAATGGAGTATACCTAGGTGAGTAGTTAGCAATCAAGGGGTTACGGACACCCAAGGGCAAAGTAATATGAGGTCCCCAAAGTCTGATTGAGCAGATAGTCATAAATGGAGAAAGCCACAGGGAGGGAAAACCAGGGAACCAGAAACTCGGCAAGCTGTGTGAGCCCTGGCACTGATAACAAAAGACCTTGATAAGAGAGACCAAGCCCTGTTTATGATCTAGTTGTAAAGGCATGAGCCCAAAGAATTTGGCCTGGAATTCCTCCCTGAACACACCCTGTGACCCTGAACCTCTAGCCCAGTGCCCCAGTGCTTGGACGGAGAAAGGAGAAATGAATCACCACGAGAGGCCCAACGTCTCACCTGTAGAACAGGGATTTTACCTGCCTCCACAGGTTGCTATAAGGACACAGTCAGTGAATGTGTAACAAAGGTATCAGGAAATACCTTACATCCCTTGAACTGGTGCTCTGTAAACGCTGGTTCCTCTTTCTTCTTTTTGATCATGATCTTCTGTATTTACTTTCAGTTGGGGCAGGAGACCTGGAATGGTGAGAATGGATAAAGGTCAGTCATTTGTGTAGTTGAAAAGGGAAGCTAGGAGCAGAGGAGAAGACTAAAACTGGCAGAGGGATGGGAATTTGCCCAGGGCAGGGAGATGTGGTATTTGTGAATTCTTGGTAGCTTTTAGAAGTAGCTTTCAGTTAGAAATTCCTGTTAGGACAGGATGGTGGGATATTTTCTATTTTGAACTAAAATAACTGACTGCTTAAAAAAAAAATCCTGGTCAGTTTCTGTTTGTGATCCCTTGATCTTATTTCCATTGTCAATGAAGTTCCTTCTAGGAAGAGATGGCAGTTTTTGGGGAAGTGTGTATACGTGTACAATGGCAGGGATAGAGAGGTAGGAGAATCATCTAGAAGCAGTTTGCCAAGAAAGTATACTGTCTTTACCTACACAATGTGTTATTTAGTGTGGTTTGTGTGTGTATGTGGAGGGGGGAGAGGGGTGTTCATAAAGACAACTTTCCATTATAAAAAGTCGATTTAAAATTAAATTCTATTGATGTCATCCCCTTGGTTATAACCCTCAGTGATCCACATCCCCTCCTCCACACACCAGTGCCCCAAGGATAAAATCCAAACTCCTTAATACGATAGACAGACTTTCAGGATCTATTCTTAACAGAGTGCGTGGCCTCATCAGTCACTTCTCCACTCTTCCCATACTGGCCTGAAGCCAATCTAAACTATTTAAGGTTCCCTTAATATCACAAATTCTCTCCATATTTTTGTAAATTATATTTATTCTACCTGCAATTTTTCTCCTTTTACACTGTTTATCTTCAAACTCCTACTTATACTTTACATCCTAGTTTGGAAGTCACTTCTTCCAGGAAGTCTGCCCTGATTCTCCTAAGTCTGGGCCACCTGTCTTTTTCTACATGTGCTTCTATAGTTCCCAGTGCTTAAAAAAAAAAATCACACTGTGTGATAATTATCTACATACTATTCTATCTTTTCGAAAAAACTGTAGATGTTTAAGGGATAAGAACTCTCCAGTCAACCCTGTAACCTGAGTACCTGAAAGATAGTAGGTATTCAATAAATATTTGTTAAATAAATGAAAGAATAAACTGACCTTGAACAAAAAAAAATTCCAATGACAACAAAAATAATTTGAAGCAATTTTGGTAATAATAAAGCACATATTGGAGCATCACTAACCTTTGAATAAAACTAGTATAAAGTTGTGCAGATGTCAAAGAAAGCCATTATAAGGTAATGGTGTACCATTATTGAATCAAACTTATATGTTCATACACATATGTGTGCATGTACTTTCATATGAGCCTATTGAAATTGTGAAAAAAATTATTAAAATGTCTCAGAATGTTAGAGGTTTTCCTGAAGCTCAAATGGGATAATATAATGAAATATTAAGGCCATCCTGGAACATAATAAGTAGTAAATAAGTAATACCTAACTGCTTAATGTTGTTATTAATGTCAGTGAAATGTTCAGGTTCCTGGGTTCTGTGCTGACTATCCACTTCACTTACATTTTGGCGCTATGTGTATGAAGTAACGACATTGTCAAAGAAAAGGTAAGAACTTTTCTATTCAAGTTCATCTCCATTCACTCATGAACCATTTGAGAGCCAAGTGTGATATTCTGTTGTGTTATTGAAAAATCAGTTTCCCATGGTTACTGGAAGGAGCCACACTCTTAACACTGTGATTCTCTGAGCATAGAAAAGAACAGATTCATCATGCGGATGAGACAGTGCATTGCATTTGAAACCTTCACAGTGTTTCTCAAAGCCCTTAGCCACAGCCATGCCCATCCTTTTTCCGCCATGTTCGCTATAACCACATTGCCTCTCTTCTCAGCATCAGTGACTTTTCCCCTGAAGCTTGGTCAATTCCTGCAAGCTCTGCGTCCCACCCCAGCCCCACTCCCCAGACACCAAACTTAATCAGAAAATCTCTTGCATCTTCAACTTTACCTTTTTTTAGTTCTTTTTTCCAATTAGAATTTCAATTTGCTCAGGTCTTGCCTATCTTCAAAAATAATAACAAAACAACAAAAAACTCCCTTGACATCATGTCTCTCCTTAGCTATTATATTTTTTCTCCTTTTCATTAGTGGAAACTTCAGGAAAGAGAAGCTTTTCCAACTGTGACTTTCTCATCTCTCTTTCTCTTCTTCATCCCTTTCAGTCTGCCTTCCTGTCCTAGTGCTCCACTCCATTGCTCTTGTTAAGGTCTACAATCACTAACTCTATCATTACAATTTTTTTTTCATTTTTTTCTTTTTTTTTTTTTTTTACCTTCCCAACATTTAATTTGTTTCCATGCCTTCCTTCCCTCATACTTCTTTGGCTGCTTTAAAAAAAAAAATCCTGGATTGTTGGTTTTTCATAGTTTTATTCTTTGGCCTCAGCTCTTTTCAATCTATACTCTGTACGAGAGCTCACCTACTAGCACAGTTTAGACTACCTCAACCACACTCACAGATAATTCCCCAATTTATATTTTCAGCTGAACTTATTTTCTGAACTCCTAAATATTTAATTGTCTACTAGATGTATCCATTTGAATGCTCCACGGACATCTCAAACTCAAAATGTCAAAAAAAATTCATATTTTCCCATCATTCTGTTACCAGAGAGTGGAGATCCTCTCCTGGCCATGTTGTCCAGGTTCTTGATGTCTTGAACAAAGCATTGAGCAGGACATAGAAATACAGCAGGAAAGAATAGCTTTATTAGAAGGGCAAGTACATTTCCAGACATGTAAGTGGGCCTGAGCAAGAGAAGCGTGGCTCAAAAGGCCTGGTAATAAAGCCTTTGGGGTTTTTATCCCTATTTGCTGTGGGTGGTGACTTTTCTTAGAGGGGTAGGCTTCCTCGATTAACAATTAAGATTGACAGGACTCAGCGATTCATCGTTTGCTTTCTGCACATGTTCGTTCCCAGAATTCAGTCTGTTATAATGATATTAATGAACTTCTAGGCATATGGATCATATTATAATGAAGGTATAATGAGGCTCAGGTGAGTGGAAGGTTGTTGGGGTTTTCATTGCACAGGTGCGAGTGACTGGCTTAAACTGGTACCTAATTCTCTGCTTCCTTGTTTCTTTGTATGAGTTACTTTTAGCCTAAAAATGCCCTCTGGCTTGCTTAATTGTGGGTGGGCTGGGGCAGACCCCTTCTAGGATAGGATGACCTCATTGTTTTTGCGGGAAGATCCGAAACCCCCTAACTAACTTTCCTGCCTAACTCTTTTCTAAGAGCCATGAACCCCCTTATTATTAGTATGGATGTTGAGGGACTGAGAGACAGGAGGTCTCTTCTTCTGTATCTGCTTCCTTCTGAGAAGGATCATGGTCCCTGCCTCTTGGGGTTTAATGGAGCTCTTTGCCTTTTTGCCTCAGTCAGGGTGGGGTCTTGGGTTTCCTGCTGAAGTTCCGCCTCAGTCCCTAGACAAGGAAAAGAAGACATAAGCTTGTTATTTAAATCATATATCTATTAATTTCTATGATTGATTTGCCTATTGAGCGAGTAAAGAAAAACAGGCTTAGTTAATATATTTCTTAAAGAGAAAAAAAAAAAACCTTTGACCTAAATCTCCTTCCCTCTCAGACTCAGAGGGCCCTGTCTGGCCTAACACCATGTCTGCTAACAATTGGCCACTAACCCTTATCAATAGCCAGGAGATCTGAGTCACCAACTTCCAGGCAATTATCAAGATTTGAGAGAGAGGGCTTTTTTACTAAGGAAAGGAGGGAAGAAAACTTAACAGGTTTACTAAAAGATTAAGGACTCTTCAAGAGATGTCCCTTATCATTTCCTGCTAAAAGATTAAGAATTTTACAAGTGATGTCCCATATAGATTTTACTCCTCCACTGTTGCATAGTTTTGTGAATAATACTACCATCAATTTGGCAGATCAAACCAAAAACCTTGTCTTTTAATGCCAAATGTATTTACTAAGAATTTACTATATGTCAGTCATTGTAGAACCCAGAATTAAAAAGAAGTAGTTACTTATGTAAACTGTAGCCCCTGAGGGGAATGACGTGTCATTGTAGGTTCATCCCTAACAAACACACCACTCAGATGGGGGATTTTGATAACAGAAGACTGCATGTGTAGGCACAGGGGGTACATGGGAAATCTCTGTAGCTCCTGCTCAACTTTGCTCTTAGGTTCCAAATAAATAACAGCAATAACGACGATTAATAATGTTATCCTAGCTGAAAGATCAGAGAAGTTTCAATGTCTTATTTCAGTAATTTGCCAAAGGATTCTCTTGAGTTTCTTTCTTAGTGGTCTTTTCTGACAAATAAAAAGATACTTTTTCAAGTTTGAGCCAACATGTGCTGTTAACTTGATCTGATAGCACTGTTACCTAGTTGATAACTACAACATAAAATGAAATACAGAAACCCTGAGTATACATGGAAATCACTCTGCTGAGAGAGACCACATTTGATTTGAGTTTTAAATATATTTCAGAGGTATTTTATAGAACTGAAATAAGTATACCAAAGGCTCAGGGGCCAGAGCACATTGAGCTCAGGACCCCATCAATTCTAGTATAAATAATATATATATGATTCAACCTAATAGGTTCTTAATAGAGAGTGTTGAATACATTCATCTAAGGAGAAGAGCTGAAGTGTCAAAAGCTGGTCCTGGACTCTGTTTCTACCTCTTGTAGGTCCCTAATCAGGAAGCCTGCTGCTAGAAGCCACTTTTCCTGTTACCTTTCACCCTGTAAATACAGTAGCTCCACCCAATTATCAAATATGAGCAGAACCAGAGTTATAAGACAAAGAACAGGATCTTATCATGTAAGGAGTTTGCAGGAATTAGCTCATTAATCCTGGCAACAGCTCTACTTGTTGATGCTGTTTTAGTCTTACTTATACAGACAAGGAAATTGAGACCCAGAGGGTTTAAGTGGCTTGCCCAGGGTCGTGTTTCTTGCGAGGGATGGTGCCTGGATTCTAGCTCAGTGTGATTCCCAACTCCACCCTCCATTGCCTTTGGGAAGCGTGAGTCATGAGTCGTGTTAGAGGCATTAGCAGCACCAGGTAACATCGCAGAGACTTGTGTTTGTCTGCATGTCCTTGCTGGGGTGGCTACCTCTGGGACACTGCATGCTAGGGAGGGTTAATGTCTCAAAATTTATGAAAGGATTTCCTAGTACACCTGAGCACGTGAACCCTACTGTTTGTGAAAAGGACACAGTTTTGAGAATTCTTTTTTTTCCGAAAAGAACTCGTGTTTCCTGCAAGCATAAGAGCTAATATGTATTGCCAGAAAATTGACATTTTACAAGATATGTAAGTTTAAACAGTTCAAATGTCAGAGGAAATAAGAGGCAACGAGAATGGCTCTGTTCCAAAATAAAATAATTGTATACAAAGCTTCCTTGGCATACTAATATATTATTTGAGTGAAACTAACAAATTTAAACTATTATTGTGTCATCGTCGATAGGAGTTTTTTAGGATAATTTTCCTTGATAAGTTTATCAGCCCCCCAGGGTTATTAAAGTATAACTGACAAATAAAATTGTATATATTTAATGTGTACAACTTGATGATTTGATACATGTATAATTGTGACATTGTCAAATTAACCAGTCAAAGTAACACATTCATCACTTCCCATAGTTACTTAAGAGCTATTCTCTTAGCAGATTTCAAGTGTACCATACAGTGTTATTAACTATAGTTACCAGGCTGTACATTAGGTTTGTAGAAAGTATTTATCTTTATACTTTATACTTTGTACCATTTGAACAATACCTCTTCATTCCTCACTCCCTCTCATCCCCTGGTAATTACCATTCTATTAGATTCCACAAACAAGTGATACCATATAGTATTTGTCTTTTTCTGTCTGACATCAGTTGAGAACTTGGGATTTTTTAAAAATGGAAGCTGTTGGTTTAGGCTTCTGCAACAAAAAGCATTATGCTGGTATATTTCTCATTGACAAATACATTGCCATTTGCAAACATTTGAAGACACAAATGTCTAAAATGTTTTATTCTGGTGTATTTAGTTGAGTTTCTAAGCATCAAGAGACCAAATTTACATGCCAAAAAAAATGCAAGGTAAGGGAATCCACTGTATCTTATCTCATTCAGCATGCTTTACTGTGGAGTAATATCCTTCTATTACTGAGGGATGCTCTGATGTTCAGACTCTCATTGTAATGCCCACTTGCAATTTCCCTCCTTATCGCTCCAGAATAAGACAGTTCGTAAGGGACACTTGATCCACATTTACTATATGTGTAGTAACCCTGTACAAGTTAAATGGAACCTTCGATTCAATTTTGTCAAAGGCTATATTTGTTGAAAGCTGGCTATTTATGAGACACATTGATAGTCACTGCAAATAACTAAAGCTGTTGACCGATCGCTATTATTCAACCTCTTTTTCCAGAGCATATCGCAAGCTGAAAGGGCTACTCATGGACATTTATTATACTTCGAGGTTTGGACTGTGAATGAGCTTTGTCAGAGGTGTGTGTCTCTGGACCTGAGTCCATGCTCAGGAATTCACTCAAACGAGGAAATCTGAGAAGTGTTCATTGGGTAGGTGCTCTGTGCCTTTCTCTAAACTCGAGCCCCGAATAATTAATTCAGAGGACATTTGTGTGTGTTTATACAGCTCCTGTCATATAACAGGCATTGGATGAAGAGCTAGTCTCAGTCCCTGCTTCAAAGAATGAACATAATAACATGTACAACCAAGAAGTGACAACAAAATGGTCAACAAAAAGGCAGATACAAGGCACAGAGCCTGGGTCGACTTGGTTGCTAGCGCTGGCTATTTTCTTCTGCTCCTCCAGACTTTCTATCCCTCTCTTCTCCATCCTGCTCTGCACCAGGAAGCTGATCTGTAGCTGCTGCTGGAGGAACTCCCTTTCCCTCTGACTTCATGTTCTGCTTGGAGAGCAGCAGTAGGGGACTGAAGAGGAGAACACAGTGAGGTCAAAATATTTACCCCCAACTTCTTCCTTGGGAGGATGCTGCTGGCTAGCTGTGATCCTCTTGAGCAAATTTCACAGCTCCTATTAGATGGCTCTCTCCACACTCCTCCAAATTCTAGTAACTTCTCCCACCTTTGGCTCTTTAAAACTTAAGGGTTTAGCCTACCGTTACTGGCTTTGAGATACTGTAGCATCATCGTGGTTTCCCTCTGACACTTACAAACAACCCTTTTCTTTATTTGTTCTTAAATTTCTTCCTCTATGTGTACTGTCTCTATGCTACTGACACCCAGATCATAAGGTCTCTAAGGTGAAGTAAACCCTTCTGCTGACATATGGGAAACCTTAGTTGGGTTAAGCCTCTGAAATTTGGAGGTTAATTGCACTATCACCATGCTTAATACAGCCACTGACAAAGCTAAAGCAGTGCTTAAGGTTCTTAAACACCACCCCAGTCTACAGGATTAAAAAGGGGTATGACTGTCTCTAAAATAAAAGAATAAGTTTGGAAGGGAATGAAGTATATAAATAGGTTGCATGCTTGAACGATAATCAGAATTTGATATAAATGATTGTTGAAAAAAGAATCTGTGACAGAGACGACCCTCTTCAATAGCTCTTTGAAGAGCTGGGCACAGTTAGGCACTAGACATTTAAATGTTCTTTCTTTTAATCCCACTTGGGAGCTTTCTGCTGGAAATAATGAGGGGCCATGGCCCTGACATTCTCCCTCTTATAAATACATAAATATGTGGGAAACATTTTTATCTTCTTTTTCTATTGTTTTCCTTCAATGGAGAGTTGAAGCTTTTTAGAATATAAAGCAGAATCAAACACAGGAGGTAAAATATTGCCAGAAATTTGATTTGAGTCACTTTAATCCACATGCATATTTACACAAATCCACAAACTATTAAAGTAAAATCATCAGGCTTTGAATTACCTTTGGCGTGAGTTATTATTTATTTTTTGTTTCGTTCTCAGCGCATAGCTCATACCCTAATATAAAGACTCAATAAACACTTATTGAATTAATGAGAAAGTCAATGACTAAAAGAATAAGAATACAGACAAAAGTAAATTATAGTAGCTTCTTTTTATGTTGCTGCAAATTTTTATTTTTTAAGTAAATGTGCAAGAATACATTTAGGTAAATGAGTGTTATCCCTTAAAGTGATCACCTTGGGGTAAGGGGTTACCACAGACAAACACATTTGACAATATACTGTTGTTCATATACCCGTTTCAGAGTTAGCCGCACATTCTCTTAGAGGATGGCAAATCATAATCCTTTGGGAAAGGATTAAAATTTTTTGAAACTGCTGAAAGTTATCCAGACCCATCTTTTGTGTGTAAAATAAATAATCAAAGTGGGAGTATACATATTGCTGACCAAGTATAAATGAATCAGGAGGCTCTGCTAAAATTAAAAATGACAAAGTTCTATTCAAGGGTCTTAGGATTTGCAAATCAAAAACACTACAAGATACTACCCAGAATGTTCTGAAGAAAAGAGAAAAAAGTAAAAAATTGAGAGTTCGTATAGTACAAAGTAATTTGAGAAGTTCCTTGTTAAGATAGAATGTGCCCAAGAATAACAGACTAAAATAAGAAATCGTTTTTACATCAGAACCATTTCTTTACTCATTAATGTTCAATTGAGCAATATTTTTTTCCATTTCAGAACTTTTTAAATAACCAATTAGATTTGGTTGTAATTCTAGGCTTGAAAATTGGGTGGGGGAAAACTTTCTAGTTTTACTTAAAATTTTCAGGTCATGCTCTTTTATAATTTTATCATAAATTAAATATAAGTTTGAATAAAACAAGTGTCTAAAGCAAATTAATTCTATTGGTTGTAAGTGCTTGGATCAGTGAGCACATGCCCCAATTTATTTCCTAGTTGTCTGCCAGACATATAAGGGGAGGAAAGAGGAGAGAGAAAGACAAGACTTCATCTCCAACTTGCAGTTTCAACATGGGAGCATGGAAGAATGGGGTAAGTATGTGAGCTCCAGAGCCAGGCAGATGAACCCAGATCCTGTTTTGGTCAGTTATTCACTATAAGTATCTTTCAGGCTTTCAGACGCTTTCTTCATCTATCCCATGGGATGGATGTTAGTTACTTTGTAAACCTATTGTCAGAGTGGCCTGTGATCTATGTTTAGCACTCACTATACTTGGTACTCGTCTCACAAACTTATCTTGAGAATTAATTTAAAATTTGGAACTCAGGAATGCATCAAAGTACATCTACTCTACTATGAATTTGAGGAGGGGACATATCCTTGTATATCTGGAGCCAAGTACAAAGTCTGTACATAGTGGGTGAATGTTAAATGTAATGAGATAAAAAGAAAGGCTTCAACTGTGTTCTGTGGATACAGAGTGAGTATCCTCTCATCTTTCATGCTCTGTATGTGTAGTTAGCTTTTGTCAGTTCTTATTTGGGTTGTAATCATATTCAACAAGGACGCAAGGTCCAAGAATTCTCCAATAGCTGGCTAATGCTCCCAATCATTCAAAAATGCATTATACCAAAGGGATAGTCTAGGAAAAATCATTCTGTTTATTTTTTAAAGACTTTCCAACAAGTCTCACTATAGTCTTCTTATCATATCATGCCATGAGAAAGCCTTTTGGACAGCTCATCTCCTTGACCTCATTTCCTTAGGTCTATATCCTAACCTCAACTTTACATCTGAGTACCATGATGGTGAGTAAAACAGATGCCAAAGAAAAGAAAGGAGAGCAGTTATCTATTTAGACTAACAATCCAGCGATACAGCCTGAGTCGTTGTTGGACATGATCTCCGCAAAGCGGCAAATCTCTTTTGTGGGTCTGATGTGTAAAGATGAGCCCTGAACTTAAAACACTATGTCCTCACAGTTGTCGTCATGGATTGAAACAGTGCCAGGCCCACCACATTTTCTCTTTTCCAATTGAATATTTACAGGTCTTCACTTCCAGCTAAACCCTTCCTAAATTGATCATCTTGATACAGTCATTTATTCCTGAGTATTAATTTATTTATCTGGAAATGATGCTATCTCACTTCAGGATTGTTTGGGGGTGGGGGAAAGAAAGCAGACATTTCTGGAACTCAGCCAGTATTCAGAAAGTGTTAATTCTCCTAGGAAGCTTTTTTTTTTTTTTTTTTTTTTTTCAGATTAATTTGCTTTTCCTATTTATCGGTCACCTTGACCTTAAAATTTTTTTGATATAAACAAAAGGCAGCTGTTAATGGAGAAAATAGGGAAATCAAAAGATCAAAAAGTAATGTTAACTGGATACCTGCCCCAATGACCAATTATCAGTCATCATCCTTGCCTGTCCAGCCGTTCTCCCCTCCTTCTGGAAATTGTTTCTTCACTCCCACTCCCTCCCTCTGGGACATGGTCTTTCTCTTATTTTAGCCATCTAGTCTGATAGGGAGCTGGCACTTCTCGTAAGTCCCAGCTGCACTGAATTTTCTGAGGTCAGTAAATAAATCCAGTGACACAACTCATTCCTGACCTTAGCTGAGTGGTCTGGGAATGAACCCTTCATTCAAGCTGAACAAACTGGAGATCTCTTTCCCAATTGTTTACTTTGGGAAAAGAGACAGCAGGAGTCAGTCATTTTCTGGTAATGATAATGGGAAATTGAAGATGGAGGTGCCGCCATATTCTATATTTCCTGCTGGTGGGAAAACCTTTTCTAAGAAAATAAAGCCAATGTGTGGATAGAAGACGTGTAATACATTCTGGAGACATGAAAGTTTCTATTTTCAATTGGCCCCTGGGCCATATTTGTTCTTTTTGTGGTTACCAGTCTTCCAATAATTTTTTATTTTTTTGGCTCGACTAGTTTCTTTATGGCTTGCTGTCATTTTCAAGCATGCTAGGTTTAGCCTGCTGTAGATGACATATAAGTTCAAATGTTGGACATAAACCCATCTCCAAATATGTCATGTTTACTATTTTAACAGTTTTCAGATATTCTCTATATAGTGATTCACTCATACCTACAATCAAGAGGAAAAGGGTATAGGGTCTTTCAATGGATCTTTAGAACTCAGCATCCACGGTTATAAATTCACTAATACCATAGTAAGGACTATTGTGTGGAGAATAATAACCATCATCTTTTAGGTGAATAGCTCTTTGGAACAGAAAACACTTTCCCACTTATAATCTTATATAAGTCTTATTGCAATCCTTTGAAGCAGGTAGTATAGCCTTTATAAGGGTAATAAAATTGAGACTGGAACATTTAATGACTTACCCAAGATTATACATGGGAGTCGTACATAGAAAAGCCAGGATTCATTTTTATTTCTTGTGACTATTCTGCTTTCCAGTACAATATGGCTGCTTCACAGCAAACTACCTTGTCTGTCCTTGGATGAGCTGTCTGGATATCTTACAAATGACAGTAACAACTTCCTCTTAAGTCAGTTTCCTGCTTTCCAATCATGATACTGCATAACTGTCCCAGGACTGAACTTCTTGAAAATTCTTCAGAAATCAAAGCCTGCAATGCATTAGGGTGATTTTTCAATTACTCAGCACCAAACTTTTCTTGGATATGATTCAGTTGTCTGATAATTGATAAACATGCCCTAATTTCTATCTGGCAATTTAACTACGTAGTGCTATTTGTCTATGTTAAACTGAGTTAGCCAAATATGTTTATTCTACAACCAGCTGCAGTGTATGCTAAAGTATAGAACTTTTGTGGTTAATTTTGCATGAATAAGGTGGAGGAGAATTTTAAAAAGTTGAATCTGTATTGAACTATTTGGATATTTTATTATATTTTAAGAGGTTTTATTTCATTTTTAGACATTATATATTCACCATGAATATATATTTATGTGAGTCTGAGTGATTTATAGTCATTATTTTTATAGCGATGTGTTTGCTTTATTGAACAAATGTCAGGCTAAAAATTCATTAGAGGCTAAAGATAATCATATAGGATAATGGGATTGCTTTGTTTTAATTGATGAATAGATTCGGGAAAGAACAAAATATTATAACCTTTATAGGAATAAAACACTTTTCTGATTTAATCAAAGGTATTAGAGAAAGTTAGAATATGCTTATAATTTCAGTCAAGAAAAAAAATAGGAAATAGAAAAATAGTTGTTTAGCTAGGTTACTTAATAAATAACAAGAAAAAAAGTGAATCTTCTGTATTCAACTAGTGTTATATCATTTCAATTCCCTAAATGGAAATTTTAAATTATGTGTTAAAACACTGTTTGTACCAGGGAATGAATATCATTAGGCTTAACACTTTCTCATTACAGTTTTACATACACATTTATAAGTTAAAAAAAAAATAAAAGGAAGCACTTAATCACTTCACACTAGAGAATTTTGAGCGGGGAGAGCATTAAGTAACAATGATTCAACTTAAAAATCTATGACAACTCAATCATATGAATGTTGGTGCCATTCAGAGAGTCCCTTATGGATATGTTCAATCTTCAGCTAATTTGAAATTGTGAAAAGAAAAAGGTTTATCGGAAATAATCCTGTTGCAAGAGCTGCTTCCTCTGTGACATCATTATCTGGTAAGTTTATTTACTAGGGCCTTTTTCTTCAGTCGAGTATGTATGCAAAGACATTTGATTTATTACTTCATTTAAATTTGTTATTTACAGGACAAATCTTGTAGCAAGGATTTTATGCTTGTAAAGGTCCTCTTGAAATAACTGTTTTGCTAAATTTATAGTATTGCAATATACAATCAGTTTTTCAAATAAAGGCTATGTTAACAGGATAATTATTTACATATGGACTTTATTTATACAGTAGGAAAATTCAAGCTTTTCACATATTGTATTAGACACAATGACCATGTTACAAAATTAAGTCAATAAAACACTATGCCTGTGTATGCTTAAAGTAGAGGTAGTTATAAAAATCTCTTCACAGATATTTGGCCCATATTCAGGGCCTTGGGGAGAGTATCTCAAGGGAAACCAACTACTTTTGGTCCTTTATCCTGTCTTGGAGTGAGCGAGTTATTTGTGGGTTGGATTCCAAATGTTATTGAAGTTGCCTAGCTACCACATTTCAATAGATGGAGAAACTGAGAATTTTGACAGCAATTGGCCATGTAGCAAATCATTAGGGCCTTTTATATTTATTTATTTTTTGACAGCTGGGTGGTAGGGAGTTTTCTGTTTCCACCTACAGTATCTCCTCTGAGTAGGCCTGACTGTGTGCAAATGCTGAGGTGAACAGTCCTCCACTGCTCCTGATTTGCATCAGGTTTTAGCTTCTAGGCCTTTATGAACCAAGCGTGAGTTAGAATGTCAGTGAACAAATATTTTTGAGCCCTGGTGATGCACCAAGATATGGTATGGGGGTAGATAAGTCCTACTTGATTAGGTTGCTTAATAAATGACTCCCTGATCTGAGGGAGTGGGTATAGCAAGGAAAAACTTCTCTGAGGAGGAGATTATTAATTCAAAACATGAAGAGGCTGTTGACTCTGAGAAGAGGATAAGACTTGTAGGGAGGAGCAGCTACCTGTATGTGGACTCAAGAGCATCATATGTTCAAAGTCTCAAGAAAGCTTAATAGGGTTAAAAGACAGTGATATTAGAGGAGCAAGAAGTAAGTCTGGACCAATTCTTACAAGGTCTTAAAATAACTATTAAGGATTTAGGGCTTTATTCTAAAATAATAGGAAGGTATCAAAGGGCCTTAACAGAGGAGCTTCATTAATACAATTGCGGTTTTAAAGAGATCCTACTGGTCACTATGATGACAGTGGATCAGTGGTGGCCCCACAGTGGCAATAGTAGATGCAGGAGACCAATTAGAAGGATGTTATATTTTCATTATATTATTCCAGACAGAGGATGATGGAGACATGTATCAAGGTGGAGCCACCAGGGATGAAGGGGAGAATATGGATTCAGCAGGTATTTTAGAGGTAGGATTGGCAGGCCTGGCTCATTGGCTGTGCAAAGTGGTGAAGGAAAAGTAGAGATCAAGGATGAAAACATATTCTCGTGAATGCCCATGAGAAACAGAGGAAGGGGAAGAATTCTTTTTGGGGAAGGTACAGTTCCAGGTGCTTGTGAGAAATCCCAATGGAAAGGCTGAATGGACATTTGGATCAATAATTCACGAACTCATACACAGGTTTAGGCAGGAGATATATATAGTAATGGAAGCTTTGAAAATATTAGTGATTGCCTAGGAAGAGAGTACTGGACAAAATCCCAAGGAACTCCAGGGTCACATTGCTGCTTAGAGGAGTGTGGCCCAATAACGAACAGTAGTGAAATTGAAGAAAAATAGAAGAAATAGAAGAAAAAATCAAAAGCAGAGGCATCAGGGAAGCCGATTGAAATTCTTGTTTTAATTAAAAAAAAAAAAAAAAACCCTCTTCGTTGAGTGAGGCTAAAAGATAAGATGAGGACTGAAGAGTATACGTTACTAATGTTTACTCTGAAAAGTATACTTTTGGTAATGTTTAAATTATTAGCGACCTGGCAGGAACAATTTTAGTGTAATGGTAAAAGTAGAATAAAAAGTAGAGGATGAGAAGGGAGAAACCACAGGGAGTGAATATAGATAACTCTGAAATTTTGCTGTGGAAAGGAAAAGAGTATAGTAACCAGAAGGGTAGTTAGTCTTGAGGAAGAATAATACGCACACATACACACATACACACAGACACACAGACACACAGACATACATATACACATACATACATACATACATACATACATACATACATACATGAATGTTTGTGCCCCCAGTAATTCCAGTTCATACGTTGAATCCTAATCCTTACTGTGATGGTTTTGGAAGTGGGCCTTTGTGAGGTGACTGGGTCATGAAAATGCAGCCCTCCTGAACGAGATTAGTGTGCTTTTAAAAGAGACACCAGGGAGCTCTCTTGTCCCTTCTGCCAGGTGAAGATGCAGCAAAAAGACAGTTGGCTATGAAACAGGAAGTGGACATTCATCAGATGCTGAATCTGCTGGTGACTTGATCTTGGACTTCCCAGCCTTTAGACTGTGAGAAATAAACTTCTGTTGTTTATATGCTACTCAGCTCATAGTGTTTTTGTTGTAACAGCCGAACGGCCTAAGACAGAATCCATGGAGATAAAGTAGGCAGCACATCAAAACAGCGATAGAAAATAAACTTGAAATGATAGGAAAAGCCTGATCATTCAGGGTGTTATAGAGAAGGGTTAGAAATTTAGATTTTGTTCCAAGTGCAACAGAAAACCATTGTAGGAATTTGAAACAGGTACATATAATAAGTGACCCTGATGTATGTTTTAAGGATACTTTTTATGTTGTATGGATTTATCACGGCAATAGTGGAGAGTGCATGGTTAGGAAGCTCTTGCAGTGATCCAGGAAAGTAATGATGGTCGTCTGGTCTAAGGAGGTAGGAGTGGAGATGGAGAGAAGGACATCGATTCCAGATGTATTTATGACAGAATAAGGAAGACGTGATGGCAATGAGTGTGAGGGAATGGAGAGGAAAAAGTAGGAATCATGATTGCATCCTAAGCTTCATGATAATTCATTCACTGGGTAGGGGAGTTATGCCATTTACTGACCTGAGGATAAGAGAGTAGGAGGCAGGGGGACTGATCTGGGAAATAATCAAATCAAGTCAGCAGTTCTTTTTAAGACATGCTTAATTTGAGATGTCTATGAGATAATCAGGTATAGATACTCTATCTCAGTGTGTGGACAAATCAGTGTTATTTTTGTTATTAATAATAAAAACCTTAATATCTTTAGTGAATTATTTTGCTTAGAATGTTTCCTTAGGAATTCTTCATTGAGAACTTAAGATAATCATAAGCGACTTTTCAAAGATCTGGGGATTCCATTTTGGCTAAATATTATTTTACCAAGATTAAATTCCATGTGCTAAATACCTTCTAATCTGTTAACTTTTGAAAACCATGATTTAAAAGAAAACATACAGATAGAAAAAAAAGCATGAATATGAAATCCTGAGCAACCAAATTGAAACAGAGACCTCATTTCATTCAGTCAATAAATCAGTCAATAAAATTGTGCAATTTTGAAAACCAAATGATAGCACACCAGTTTTCATCTTAGTTAATGTATACCATACGTGAGCTGAGTCAATGCGTTTGTGTGAGGGTCTCAATTACTTGAACCGCAGCAAATGGTATAATACCTTTCCCTTGTGTCCTAAAACATTTCATCTAAATCAGGATAGAAACAGATCTATTCATTCACACTGTCTCTTAAAAATATAGATACAAGGCCCCAAAGTGAAATCATTCAAAGCTAGTGTTCCCTCAGCAATTATAAATTATGTGTGTTCGGCTGACATTTCTAGAGTGATTAGGCTGGAACGTGTGCTACAGAGCGACATGGCTGCCGCAGGGACTATAACTGAGAACTAGATGATTTGAAGGTTCAAATTTATTACACAAACAGTATAAGGTGTTGAATTTTAAAAAAAATTTTTTCAAGTAAAGAGATCAAAACTAAAACATACTATTGAACTATATGTGTTGCTTTGTCAAAAGAGCGAACGCTTGGTTTGAGCAATAATGGGTTCATATACTATTCCCTAGAGGGTGCTAGGCATATATCAGAAAACCAATGAGTACTTTTAAATTTAAATTTATTTAAATCTGCTCATGTATAAGTAGGGGGATAATCTGTCCCAGCTCGCTTGGGACTAAGAGGGGTTTTGGTATGTGAGATTCCAGTCTTGGAACTGGACCTTTCTTGGGCAAACCTGTAGGAGTTGTTTACCCTTTAAGGAGTCTGGTTAATTATAGTCCTTGAGTGGGGGGAAGTGTTGGTTTTGCATACGTGTATTTTTTAAATTTGTAAGTATCCCCCCAAAGTCATTCAAAATTGATTTTGTTGTTTGTTTTTTTCCAGCTTTACTGAGCTATAATCGACATAGAACGTTGCATAAGTTTAAGGTGTACAATGTGATGATTTGATATATGTATATATCGCAAAATGATTACTGTAATAATGTTAGTTAACACATCCATCATCTCACACAATTACAACTTTTCGTGTGGTAAGAACTTTTAGAATCTACTCTCTTAGAAACTTTCAAATATTTAATACTGTCTTGTTAACTCTGATCCCCATACTGTACATTACATATGTTGATTTTGAGATTTGTAAAATAATAGATCTTTAAAAATATATAACCAATTTTATTGCTCTTTTAAGGCATGTTTCAAGCTGGGGCTGTGTCTTATGCTCTTTATATATGCTTGGCATCTCAGAATAATGCCCACGATAAACATTTTATACATAATGGTTTAACAGGATGGTGATTCATCCAGAAAATAAGAAAAGGAGACTGATACCACAATGTAAGAGCTGCTTTTCCTTTCTCCAGGCCCCTGACTCTCAGATATACATGGAAATGGAAAATTACTATAATCTTTGCTTTGTAAAATTTATCTTGGGGAAAGAATAGTATGAGAAAGTTTTAGTTCTGGGACTGATGCAAAAAGTGTTATGAACAAGGATACAAGAGCTTGGTCATAAAATTATTTTCTCGGTCAGAGCCACAGTTGGTTATGTTTTTGTAAGGAGGCCAATTTGTAGTCCTTTCCTTTTTTTCCCTATTCAATGAAATCACTGTGCTTTAATGTATTTTTCAATGTTTAACAGAAGCATTAGGTACACAGTTTTTAAAGAAACCAAAACGATTCCTTCTTATTCAATTTTTTTTTAAAAAAAATACATAAAACTAATCAAACCAGTTAGTCAACATTCTTGGGAAAGCATTACCTGTTTCTTGACACAAGGAAGTAAAAATACATAATGTATATATAAAGAAGTGTTGGATCAACACCATGTACTTTAGTTCTTATGTTGTTACTTGAAACCAAAGATCAGAAAACTTCTACTTTCAACCTACATATTCTTGTTCAGCCATACATGAAGGAGATGCTACTTTCACCAGTGACGACAGGTAAAGTTTTAGTGTAAATGGGAATGGGAGCAATGCAGAAATTTTAGTGGGGGGCCTCTCACGTTGTTTAAGAGTGGGGACAGAGTGAAGCTGTTGCACGAGAGAATTAGGTGGGAGATGCCAAGCGAACAGAAAGGTGTTTTTTGCCAGTGGAAGGACAGGCTTCTGCTGCCACTTAGACTTGCCTTGAGAGCAGTGGAATAACAAGACAGTTTTCTCACCATCCATTATATCCTAATTTTTTATAAAATTGAATATGTTTAATAATGGCAGATATTCTCAGATCTTTGGAAATCTTTATAACAAGAATAAATTACTGGATTTCGCTAACCAATGTCACCATAATGAGGAAAAAAAAATAGTGAGCCAGGACCTCATAGTTACTGTTTAAAATGTAAAAAAAAAAAAAAAAAAAAAGTTCATTTTAAAGTAAAAATATACTTGCTGGTAGTTTTTCATGTCTATCTCCCAACAAATACACATCTTTCCTTCACCCCTCCTTTATTTCAGAACTGTTCCTTTAAAAGAGATGTCTGACTTAAGGTATCTTGTATTTGGGAATTATAGTTAAATTAATATGAATTTCTGTGGCAATTTAAAATGTGTTTAGGGAGGTTTCGATGTGTCGTGTCTACCCATGGGCTATTAGAATAAGCCAATTCTTAAAATAATACAAGAAAACATATTAGTTTCCTATTGCTGCTGTAACAAATTAAATTCAGTGGCATGAAGCAACATAAATTATTTCACAGTTCTGAAAAGCAGGAGTAGTGAAAACATGTGTCTGTGTCCATGAACTATGTGGAAACCTTTCCCTTGTGTCCTGAAACAGATCCAGAAGGCTATTTTCTATTATAATAGCCCAAACTGAAATCACCTGAGATATTTTTCAGTAGGTGAATGGATAAACAAATTATAATACTACCTAGCAATGTAAACTATTGACACATGTAACTCCATGGATGAATCTCCAAAACATTTTGCAAATCAAAAGAAGCAGGACAGAAAAGAGTGTATCCTATATGCTTGTAGAATAGGCAAGAAAGTTCTAGAATAGGCAAAGCTAATCAATGGCCATCAAAATCAAAACAGGGGTTTCCACAGGTTGGGGCTATTGATCGGAAAGGGATAGGAGGAAACTTTCTGAGGTAATGGAGCTATTTCATATCCTGATTTCTAAAATGTGTGATGTTTAGTGTGTACTAGTTGTACTTTAAAGCAAATAAAAATAATAACACAAACTAAATATACAGTATTATTCTTATTTTATTTTAAATGCTATAAGTATATTTTATGTTTTCCACAAATTACTGGAATTAGATAAATTAATTTATAAACAAGATTCATCTTCAAGTGGTAAAATAATTGATATTTTATGTTTCTTTATACTTTCAATATTTTCTACAATTCATATTTTATAATAAAGTCACTTAACAATCACACAAATCTCAGGTCTATGATAAGCATATCTGTAATTTTTTTATATCTTGTTTTATACTTACTGATTTATGTTATTTATTGATAATACTTATTATATTAAATTTATTTATTATATTATTTTACATTCACATATCTATATTTTTATTTGTTGTATTATATTTATTTTACATATTTGATATATTAGTTTATTATTTTTATTACATTTATTTATTATTTTATTCAAATAATGTTTATTGGAATTCAAACACAATTTATTAGTATAAAAGTTATTTGATAAGTAAGACAAAATAGTAAAGAACATCTTGAAATCATGCCTTCATGTTGGGAAGCATAGCAGAGCTCCTTAAATGCTGTTATTTCTAGCATTCCTCTCTTTAGGTCCCTATCTTTTTTCCCCACTCTATGTGTACACTTTTGAGTGACTTTAATCACATTTAATACCCACCTCACCCCCAACGTGACAACTCTCCATGTCTTCTTCTACAGGTTTCTACAGGTAAGGCTAATCTCTCTGAGTTTTACTCCTACGTATTTACCTGCCTTCTGGGTATCTCCAACTGAATGGCAGTTACCTCAAATTCAACATTTTCCTACTGGAAATAATTAACAAACCACTTCCCTAAATCTTTATGCATTTTTAAGGCACACGCTCACTCACGCCTTAGCCAGGAACCTGAGTTCCCTTGTTTTTCCTGTGCAGCTAATGGATGCTAAATTCTGACCATTCAGTCTCCTAAATAGCTCTGTGTCTGCCTCTTCCTTTTCAGCCCCACTGCTACACACAGCCACAGATGGACCTCTTATTAGCTCAAGTCTGACCAATGTCAGTCATAACCTGCTGCCTTAGTTCTCTGCTTCCCCCCTCAGCTTTTACGGTAACTGCATTTGGGCCAGCTGCCAGCGTGCCCTCATCCCATGCAACTTGGCTTCCGAAGAGGATATGGAGCCATCAAACGGTGTGGGCAGCAGAGTCAGCTCGCCTCTGTGCAGGTGAAGATGTGCCACTTACGATGTGCAGGTGAAGAGGTACCACTTACAATGTGCAGGTGAAGATGTACCACTTACGATGTGCAACCTGGGTTGGTTATTAACTTCCACTTCCTCGTCTCCCCAGTGTGGAAATAATAACACCATCAAAATGCAGTTAGAAGTCTTGAGATGGAGCCTCCACATGGCTCCCGGCTTATGTGAAGAGATCAATAAATTACATTTTGCTTAAATATGAATTTATAATGTACATTATATAAACATACATTTAAATATATATGTATAAGTTGCATTTATTACCTAAATGTCACTCTCTACTGAAGGCAGCATGCAAAGCTGTTGCTGACAGACTTGCTCCATTGGCTGAATTTACTTGGCTTCTATGTCTGTCACCTTTAGGACTTGATTGCCATTTAATATCAAGAAAGACTTTGAGTTTTCACTCCATAAAGGACAATGGATAGCTCCGCCTTGCTTTATCGTTTCCTGTGATAGGATCTTCTATTCCCACCTGTTATTCCTAAATTTAGTTTGATTCTGTGGAATTCTTTAGCATATCTGAAATCTTGGAATAATTTAGTGCCATTTGCTGTTTTCGGCTTATAGAAAGTCATTTCTGTCCATTCTGTACAAGAAACAAGCCTGAAATTAAAAAGAATCAGTGATCAGTGGAATGTGCTGTAGTGCATATACTACAGAACCACATCCAATTAAACTGCCTTTTCCTGCAACAGATGACATAACCTAATTTCTAATGGAGTGCTCTGTACTAATGTGTGTTTAACCAGTTCTGGTCAGGAATTAATTAATTAGTGAAATTAATTAATTTCTCCTTCCTTCTCTCTCTCTCTCTCTCTCTCTCTCTCCTTCCCTCACTCTTTCTCTCTTTTTCCTGTAACCATACGAGAATCTGGCCAAACTGTAAAGATGAAATAGCTTTCCATTTATTTTATAGTACCTCTAGAATTAGGCTGTTTCCTTCTCTGTGAAATAGGAATAAAATTGTGTTTATGTAGTAAGGCAATTGTGAGAATTATATAAATTAGTACATGTAAAACTCATAGTTCCTGGCACATAGTAAGGACTTAGATGTTTATCTACATTTTATTATTTATTTATTTGTTTGTTTGTTTGTTTGTTTTATGCCTATAGCACCTGATCTTCCTAAGTGGTTTCCTATCCAAGTACTACCCAGGCCTGACCCTGCTTAGCTTCTGAGATCAGAAGAGCTTGTTCAGGGTGGCATGGCTGTAGACTATTATTGATATTATTATTATTATTATTATATATTAACTATGAAAATCTAGAGATGGCATCAAAATACACACATGCGTACACATTTATATATTGGTATCTATATATATATATCATATATACACACATAATACATATGTAAAATATATCAAGGATTTTAGTTAATTTTTTGATGCAGTTTTAATATCCTTTGCATGTAAAAATTTCTCATATTTTTTATAAATGATTGTAAGGACTTTCATACTGCTTTCTTACTTGTTCACTTTTGTTTCATTCAACTGATATTTATTGGGTTGGCTATTATGTGTCAGACATTTTTTTTGTAGTATTGCACATCAAGTGGCAATGGTACTAATACATTCCTGCTTTTATGTGGTTTAGAATCTAGCAGTGAATATAAATATTGGACAAGAGATTACAAGTTTGATTAATGTTATGTTTGGGGAAATGAATGGTACTTTGGGAAAGTAAAACTATTATCTGTTGATTTATAAGTTTCTAGGCAATGCAAAATGTCAGTTACTTAATTCATTTCAATAGTAGTTTCTCAGACTATCTATCCTAAACAGGTACACTTCTGCACTTCTTGCCTAAGTTATTTTAAAACCAAAATCTTTTGAGCAGTGGACTTATCCTGGTAATCAGTCATTTAATAGTTTATAATAAAAGAAAAAGGTTTTGAACCAAGTTTTCACAAAGTCAGAATACACAAAATTGATGAGAGAAATTTGGGCATAAATTCTTCATCACTAAATAATACTTCACTTCCTCACTACTTAATGAAAGAATAAACAAATTTAGCAAGCAGAATGGAAGTTTAATTTTAAATGTAAAATCCTGAAATATAATTTTTAATTTTAGATTTCCCACACATTGACTTTATAACCTTTGAAAAGTCATGTTTTATGTCTTTTACTGAAGTTTTGCTCCTTTAAAACAAAAAAAAAAATTAGGAGGAATTGAAATTCTATACTTTAGAGTTTACAACCCGCATCAACTGTTTTGAATGAAAGTAGATAACAAATGTGAGAAATATATTATTAAATTTTATGAATTTTAGTTTTATTGATGTTTAAAATACCTATGCTGCCAAAGGTTGCAGAAATAAGCAAGCTTTAGATGTCATAATGTATATCATATTCTTCAAAGGAACTACAAAACTCTTCAAGGCAGAGACTGTCTGTCTTATTGATCAATTTAACTTAAAGACAATAAATACCTTTGCAAGGAATTAAGTGATTTTGTTTATAATTAATTGGATAACTAACGAGGGACTTTTCCCAATACATTTTTCTATATATCTATGCATATGTTCATCTATATAGCCAGGCAGCCAGCTATGTGTTTTGAGTTTTTATAAGATTGACAAACATTCTTTCGACAAGCCTTTTTCTAGCATCTGCTATGCGCAATGCTAGACTATGTGTGGATGAGAGACAAAGGTGAACAAAATTGGTTCCTGGTTTTAAAATTTCATGATTATTATATAAAGATCATTTCTAAATATCATAAATCATATTGGTCATTTGCTTGCTAAAAGGCACTAAATTTTCGTGGCCAAAATCTCTTAGTTCATGTAATTAGGAAATACTATAGAATATAATGTGGGTCAAATATTTCTTCAAATCATTTTCAATGTTTACATTGAAATTCTTTTATAGTTGAAATTTCAGAATATGAACTTTATTACTGCCATCAGTCTAGAATTTCTGTATCGAGGTTTTTGTTTTGATTTCTTATTCCTATTCTCTCTGCCACATCAAGTATATAAATGTAGTTATAACATTCTATTATGAAATCATAAACTAACAGCTCCTTTACTTTATACTACATGCTTTATACTTTATACCATGTGTGTGTGCAGTGTGCACACACACATACACATGCACACACACTAGTACATATTTCAACATCAAGCATGAGGCTGCTTTTGTATGCAGGACACAGAGAGATGCGCAAACATGAATAAGAGCAAACAAGCAAGCAAGATAGAGATTAGATTTGCTGAGAATCTTAAGCAGCTGGCAAATAGCACACGTTAAAAAGCCAATGAATTTTACTAAAGGGTGGCTTTAAACTTTTCACTCATTAACTCCAGCTGACACACAATTCCTCTTTCTTGGTAAATAAGTCATTGAAATGTAGTGATCAGCCATTGAGATACTAAAAGCATTCAAATAATAATTGGGAGAAGTTAAGTGGCAACTGAACAGGAAGAAAGTTAAACAAATAAACAAATAAACAAACAGTCCAGACACCAAAATTCTGGAAGCACAGACATCTGGGTTAGTAAAAAGCTCCAAACACCTTATAAGTCCTCAAGGGATTCTTACTTTGTAATACAATACCATAATTCATATTTATAAAAACCACTTCAACTATCAAAAATTCTTTTACATTTTATATGTTATTTTGAAGAAAAATACAATTATAATAACTCAGTGTATAAAATTTTCCTCTAAAATAGTTAATTTTTGTCACTCACTTTTCCTGGGATATAATCCTATCCATTTTTTTTTTTTCTTTCTAAATCTTGTCTATATAATTGCTTCCTCTTGGTAATGAGATTTCCTTAAACAAATGCACTAAGTATAATAAACATAAAGATTTCCCTCAACTGTGTATTGGGGTATCACTTTAAGTTTGTCATACTTTGTCATCTTTGCTGACAAAGTCTTTAGAAGTTCTTACCATAGATATTGTATGTTCAAAGTTATTCCACCATCAAGAATATGAGTAGATCATCATATGATATTCCATTTGCAGTGTTCAATTCCAATTACTCACTTGAGGCTTTTTTGTTAATTCATTCGATTTCTCTGACTGACTACAATATTTCTTGGCTGTTGATATCATCAGTCCTTCTGGAATCCTGAAATTTATAAACATGAGCCTTTATAAGTTTTTTAAAAATATTATCTACTGTCTGTCTTCCACCTATCAGTTTGATTACAATTTGGTTTTCTATCCACGTTTGGTAGCTTATCGTTTATGGGTTTTAATTTTGTTTTTTCTTTCTTCTTCTCTTGTATTTCTTCCAGGTCATTCTCATTCATTGTTCTTTTTCTGTTAATCCCAATTTTCCTCCCCTACTGAATACTATGTTGGTGGGAAGCCCATCAGGGTTTTCTGGCTTTCTAAGCTAACAGATATCTAAAGCCTCAAAGCCTAAAGTCTAAATTACCACAAACGAATCATATAGGAAATCAGGAAGAGTCTGTATTTTATAATATCCACCCGTCAAAGGATTTATAATAGAGTGTTTATTTCTTCAAGTGCTAAATTAGATGATTATCTTTATGAATTATTCCCGTTCTGTCGTAGTATGGTGAGCATTATTTTAGTACAAACGTAGCTCTATTTGTAATAGTAAACACATAAATTCTACATGAAAGAAGTGCTATATTGTGTTAAATGACCATCACTTAGACCTGTAACTTTCTTTCCTAAATGGAACATGGTAAATTGTCACCCTGAATGTAGAGTGACTTTAAAAAAAAAAAAGGTAAGTCTGTTCATGGTACCTAACAATTACAAGCAACAACACATAAACAAGGAACATGAAAATCAAGATTACATAAGAGCAGAATCATTTTAACAGTAGTGAAATCTATTTTAAATCCATTAGGAAAGCTTCAATAGGTACCGGTAATGAGTTTTAAAGCACCTAGGTCAGAAACACCAAACAAGCTGCTAGTTCACCACACAGGATTCATTAATCATTCATGTTTCCTACAAAACTAGTTTGTGAAAATGAGCCAAGCACGCAGTGGAAGAGATGCTGACCCATGAAATTTTCAGACGTGAAGTCCGCACAGCTGTTAACCACCAATGACAGCTTCGATAAGAAATTGAAGATTGTTGATACTATAAGGAAGAAAAGATTAAGAAAAATGACTTAGAATAATTCTAGTCAGACGAATGTTTTTCCATTTAAGTAACCAAGAAAAATGGCCGGATGCTCAGCATAGGACTTCACTGGAAGCTTTTCTCTGCCCTTTAAATCTGATTTGCTGGTTTCACTGATATACTTTGTCACTTGGTAAATCACAATGACCTTTTTCCACTGGCCACTGAATTCTTGCAAAGAGTGGACATCTGGGGTATCCTGCATGCCTCAGCTATTACCTGTCAATGTGTGTGCTTACTCAGAGCCAAGAATGTTTGTTCCCAACCTGTCTTTGCCAGTTTGTTTATTACTATGATAAAATAATTAAATACTAACAAACTGAGGTAATAGTTATAGTAAAAGAGAGTTGTTTCAATGAAAATTAAGTTAAATCCATTGTAAAACCTTGACTGATATAATTTTTTTAATGCTGTATAGTTAGGTGAGTGCACCATTTTTAAGTGGTTGTGGTGGCTACCTTGTTTGCCACCTCAGACACATTCTCCTCCATGTTCCACCTTGGATATCTTCTGATGCCCCCCTAACATTTACTCTTCTTTCTCCTTTCCCTGCCTTCTTCTGTTCTTCAGGCAGCTAGACTGTAAGAACTTATTCATCAGTGGGCTCTATTGCTGTCCAGCTTCCACTAGTGTCAGCCAGTGAGACTCAATGGCAGGAAATGAAAGGGAGAATTTACTGGGCCTGTATTGCCCCAGTTCCTTCACTGTGGGATCACATCGGGCTGGCTACAGCCCTGGACCACAATTCTTCTCACTCTGTCTTCTGGTAACCAACAGCCTGTCTTTCTCTTTCAGGACGACAGGTATTTACAGTGCTCAGTGGTTTCCAGCCCTAGTGTACTATGTTCTCTCGTGTTTCCCTCTACTTTGCCCACATGTTTTATTCATTGTCCCTTTTTAGGACTCGCCTTGACTTATCCGTTTTCTGGGCACCAGCTGTTTCTTGTCAACACTTTGACTAATAGGCTGGAGGAGGAAAAAGAGTGTGGGTGCTGGCATGAGACAGTCCCGGATGCAAGTCATGACTCTACCAAGATGGGGAAAGCAGAGAAAATGTCAAACGGAGAAGGTAGAGCATCTCTGGTATCTTTTCAAATTCCAATTTCTTTATAAAAATGTGGATAATAATAAATTCTACTTGATAGATGCACAATCTGCTTCTGCTGCCC
The DNA here is from genome assembly GCA_028627145.1 of Eidolon dupreanum. Lineage (NCBI taxonomy): Eukaryota > Metazoa > Chordata > Mammalia > Chiroptera > Pteropodidae > Eidolon > Eidolon dupreanum. The sequence continues at coordinate 10,962,095 of CM053511.1, forward strand.
CAGGGAGAATCATTTATTTATAGCTTTTTTGTTTAATGCAGTGCCTGGCACATACTACATGCTTATTATGTTTTGGTAAATGAATAAATTATTTTATGAATGAAAGGCAGCATTTGCTCATACAGACTCACTTCCTGGTAAATTTGGCAGTCATTAATTAGATAAGTCCTCCACAGCCTTTAGGAAGAACATTCTTTGAATGAGAACCAGATTAGCCTCATCTGAAAAACTTTCCCTTCTGTCTCATCTCTTTGGTTAGCATACAATGTATAATCAATCATGCAAAATGGAAATGAGACAAAATAAAAAGACACAAAATGAGACACGAGGTATGCATTATTTTGGCTGTAGAGCCATTTGGTCTAGGGTTTAAAAATATCTGACTTCTTAATCAATTAGACTTACTACAAAATGGCACATATGACAATCATCCCAGTGTGCTCTTCACTGACATGTCAACAATTTGCTATGTAACAATTATATAACCTTATATTGCACTTACTGTGTAGCAGATTTGTTCCCCTCTGATGTAGTTATCCTTTCATCATTATCCCCATTTTACAGAAAACAAAACTGAAGGACACAGAGGTTAAGTAACTTGCTTAACACCCCATGGCCAAAACATGGTGAAATCAGAGCCCATACACTTAACTACTAGCTATCTTGTAGTGCCTGTGGCAGAGACAATGTTATGTGTTTGTTATAACATTTCCTTGCCCAGATTACACAGAAAGACTGCATTTCCTAAATTTTGCCCTACAACTCGATAGTGCCCAATGACTAAATTCTGGCCAGAAAAATGTAGGCAACGATGATATAACCCTCTTTTCAGACATGGCCTTTAAAATCAACCTGCACAACCCCCCAGCTCTCTCGTTTGTCTTCTGTGGCAACCTAGAAAGCCCGGAGTTCCATCCACATGGGACCACTATGAGATGGAGAGGCTGCCCAAACCATTTTCAGTCATTATATGAATGAGAAATAAATTTTTATTTCATTAAACCACTATGCTGTGAGGGTACATTGATCTACACATACCTTAGTGTATCCTCACTAATAAAAAAATGGTATTTTGAATCAAATTGCTTTAAAGTAAAGCTATAATATATGGCATTGGCCTTATTATTAGACAACAAGAGGGTCAATATTAGAGAAACTACTTATCCATTGGAATTAGGGAAAATGTATGAATAGGATAAAAGCACTAGTGTCTACTGGCTGCCTTTGGCAGAGTTATTACAAAAAAAAATTGCAGAAAATACTAGCCAGCATATAAGTAGAATTGAAAGAAAATAGAGTCCAGAAATTGGAGTCTTGCTATGTTCAAAGACATCAGACTTAAAGATGTTAGAAGACATTAATAATAATAAAAAAAAGGTCTAATGAAACTTCTCAGTTGAACAAAATGATCTTGGAGTAAAGATTAGATGAAGAGTGCAGAGTCTCATCGATAGTTCCAGAGAGCTTCAAAGAAGTGGCTGTTGACTTGAGAGGTGGGGTAGGGCAGGCACGGAGTAAGGAAGCAGAGGTGCGCATCAGGTTGGAGAGCTGTTTCTATCAATGAACATTTTGTGTGGTTGCTGGCACATGGGACTGAAAGCAAGATCAGAAGCCTACTTATTTTCGAAGGGGTTGTGTTGCTGAAGAAACCACAGCTCTGCTTTAAAAAATTCTTTGATTGTATGAGACCTAACACAATCCTTCGCCCTCAAACTTTTGAGGAGGAGAGTCAGTCTTCAAAGGCTATTCAACCCCCAAAGAAGTCATGGTGTCTGATACCCCCATCAGATGTGGCCAAGGAGAATAATGAAAAATAGCTGGCGGCCTTGTCAAATTGCCAGGTACAACGCGTCGATTTATCGGTAATGTGTTACTTTAAATCACACACAAAAAAAGCATTTCTCACCTCAAAAATGTCAACTTGATGGAAAAAAAAAAAAACCAGACCATAAGATCATCATGGACATTATAACAATTCGACACCTCGAGGCAGTTGCTTCTCAGAAAACCACGATTGCTAGTTCCCCCTTCAGAAAGTTTCTAGTAATTGTCAAAAGACTCAGGAAAATTGAAATTTTTGTAAATATGCAGGTGATACTGGCACAATAGAATTGAGTTCTGGCCGCCATATATCCCCTTGGTCTTACCATGTTTGGTTTCGGTAAGCACAGCCTTGCTTATTGGATCGAGGCATTCAGAGCACTGGGCCCAGGAGAAACATTGCCTGAATTTCTCTACCACCAGTTTTATTTAAACGCCTGGTAGACACATTGTTTTATATTAAAATCACACTATATGGTGTGGATTAGATTGCAACATTTCAATGAATTTTTGAGATAAGATGTGGAACTGCCAATACATTTATTTTTGCAGCTTTGACGTACTTTAGCTGCCCTGGGCTGAATCACTTGGCAAGAACAAGTTTGTGAGTCTAATTTAACTGAGAAACTGGGAGGTGAGAGGGAACAGAAGGAGAGAAGGGGTGTAGGAGGCATCTTGCAATTTAACAAGATGGGTATTGCTACCTCCTGATATTTATATCTAAAATCCCACTAGTCTTAGGCCACTGGATAGAAGAACAAGATTCAGGCCTAGGACTTCTAAGGATGAATACTCCAAGTAATTGTGAAGTATGATGTCTCCTGGGCAGAATGAAAGGTGCCTAATGGCACACTATGCCCTTTATCCCTTTTAATTTCTTTCCCTTCCTCCCATTCAGCCCTTCAGTTCAATTCAAATCAACATAATTCAAAATGCTATTACTCCATACAAAGATGTATCTATTTCTAGGTGGATGGATGAAAAGAAACAGACAGACAGACAGACAGACAGAGGGAGACAGAGACAGAGACAGAGAGAGATTTCATGAGTTAATGGAATAATTATTCACCTCTTCCCACTCATCCATTCTCTTGTCACAGTGGTGGCCACAAAACCAAGACCAAGCTACTTGAGGACAACAAAAGGATGTAGTGTCACAGCCAGCAGGACACACTGTATTCTCTCTGGAGTTATAAAGTAGAAGAATGAGGATCCAGGCTTGCCAGGTGACCACGTTTCCTGTCATGGGATGAGAGTCTGTAGAAAGAAGCCAAACAAAGGCAAAGAGAACCTAAGAAGGCATCACCCTGTCAGAATCTGGATCCAGGTGAGCCATGATCCGGCTGTGGCCCTAGGACTCCCAGTTTCTTTCCTTGCTATGGTTAGTCTGAGTTGAGTTGTTTTTTTTTCTTTTCCATTAAAAGGTACTGAGCTGAAGCTCGTAGCAGGAGAGCTACAGGCCCAGAACTGGTGGTGCAGGGGGAATGGGAGATGCATTTCTACAGGAACCATTAGACCTTTTTCTTGACTGAGCTGCTTGTGATTGAGACTAAAATTCTGAGTCATGCCTTGTGTGTTGAGGTTCGATTAGAATTTAAACAGACTTACAAAAACCAACTTACTAGTAATTTTTTTGGAGAACATAGAAATATAATTAATATAATAATATATAATTACATAGTGTATTTAATTAATATGTAATTATATAATTATCAATAATATATTATCTGTTGATATATGACATTGATAATTATATTAATTATAAATTTTATTTTATAGATATCACAGAAGAGACCTCAAAGACCTGAGATGCTGGAACATGCCAAGGGCTGGTCCATACTCTTGAATTAAAGTACATCTGGCTCCCTTTGCTTTAGAAATTCAGAAAGCTCCTAAAGTTAGGAATCATATCAGCTTCTGCTAGTTAACTGGATTTCAGTCTGTGCTGGATATTTTTGTTTGCCCTTCAACTCCATCTCTATCTGGCTCTACCACATTCAGGGACTCAGGAGGCTGAATTTTACAGCCCACGACTAGATTCTTTACCCGCTGGTTTCTGGTTGGGCCTGGCTAATGGAAAGCACTTGAGGGAGAATAGAGAGCAGTGGGAGTCATGAGTCAGAAAATGGTCTCTTGGATTCTGGTAGCAGGTTGTTTTCTTACTTCTAAGGCCATAGTTCCCGTCAGGTGACTCACAGGGAGCTCTCTCAAGTCTGGGTACCTGTCCCTCACATTAGCCCCACAGCCCTGCTGTCCTACATGTTTCATTGTCCCTTGATGAGTTCTCTAAACTCTGTCTACACCTTTGTACAAAATTTCTCTTTTCAATTTTTCTCAATTACCTCATTTACACGGGCCATCTCTTTCCTATAAGGGCTCTGACTAAAACACTCCTAGTTCCTAAAATGCTGTCTGTACATAGTAGGACTAGGGAGCTCCAGGAGACCTTGAATTCTATTCCTGGATTCACCATTTTATAAGGTAGTTATTAAGCAAACATGTACTCGTTACTTATTATATCCTGGACACAGTGTCTTGGCCTTCATGCTACAAAGAAAAATATGGTATAATCCCTGTCCTCAACAGAACATGTCATGACAGGAACATGAAGAGCTATGCCGAGAGACAGCAGTGAAGGGAACCCTGAGGGCCTTCGGGAATCTGAGATGGATGAGCTGTGTTTCATTGGATGAGTGAAAGTTTGCTAAGGAGACAACAGAGAACAAGAGAACAATACACGAAGGCCACATACTCAAATCAGAGAGAAGAACCAGTTGTGGAAACTTGTAGTACATTGTAGATAGGGAAGTGTGTACCTGGAAGAGAGTGGCAAATAGAGAGGCTGAAAATGTGGGTAGAAACATTATTACAGTGTGTATTCACTCATCAAATATCTAGGCTTCATAGTATGCTATGTTATGGACTCACGGCTTTATTCTATCGGACTATAAGAGTAGGAGATAGAATTGGAGGCAAGGCTTTTGCGATTATATAACTGTAAAAGTTAGAAAATTATTGTCATCATGGAATAAGTGAATTAAATAAAAACAGCCAATCCTGTTATGTACCTCGCACACAGAGGAAGATAGGAGTCATTTAAAACTGCTAGGGAGTAGTTTTCTAGTCTACAATCCTGTTTTTACAGCAGAGGGACCCAAATGCTTCCAGAATCCCAAACAAGGGACCTGACATCCTCACCACGTGGGGCGCACAGGCCGTGCTTCTCTCCAGCAGCACTCACAGTGCCCTTTATGAGGGCTCTGAGCTCTCCATCTTCCCATCACCCGCCAACCCAGGATCATATTGCTCCAGCCGAGGGGGCCGCGTTATGTTATTTTTCCTTTTCTCGGTCAGAGTAGTTGCTTCTCAAGGTTCTTTTCAAAAACTTCATCATGTTGACTTTAAGTGTTTTCAAACAGAGCCCCCTGGAACACTTAATCTCTACTAGAACATTTCCTTTATGTGAAGCTATATTTTTCTTTGACTTCTGAGGGACAGAAAAAAAACGGGTAGTCTTCAGAATTTTTTGAAATATCTATTTGTTCCTTCTGAGAAATGGATGAAATGTTCCTAAGTTTCAAATCTATTCATGACTGCTGGAGGTATAAAATAGTAATGTTTTTGTACAGTTTTTTTTCTTTTTTTCATGCATCCATCAATACGTGTGTTGTATACACAGGTACCAAGCTCAGGAAAGTTAAGTGAGTTGTGAAGACTCACATAGAACACAAGTAGCAAAGCCAGAGCAGAAACTCAGGACCTTCCAAATATGCCCATTATCACAGGGCGTGACAGAACAATGCAGAAGTTAACAACACAAGTAATGAACTGGCCTGCCTGCATTGAACCCCAGCACGATGACTTTATGGATGATACTTAATCTCTGTACCTCAATTTACTCATAGGTAAAGTGGAGATAATGATAGTATGTGCCCTACAGAGTTGATTTGTGGCTTAAATTAAAACCACATATAAAATGCCTAGCATAGCACTCATTATATCAGTTATTGCTATTACTTTGATTTACAATGCCCAACCTCCATTCTTGATCATAGAGTTTGAACTCTCCTTTACAAGCAAGCTTCCTAAAAATATTATCTATATATACCATCTCTACTTCTTTTGCAGCCCATTTCCCCATCAACACAACTCTACTTTGTCTTCTGTCTCCCTATTACTTTTGAGACTTTTTTGCTAAGTTTCTTTATGACTTCATGTTGACAAATTCACTAGGTTCTTTTTCATCATTGTTTTTAATTGGACAGAGACATTCAATAAAGTTAACTGCTCCCTTCTTCTTGAAACATTTCTGATTCTATTACTACTTCTCTTACCAATCTTAATCAATGTGCCTTAAGAAATCCAACCCTTTCTTCCTAGCCTTTGAATATTAGAATAACTCAGATCTCAGACCTAGGATATCAGCTCTCCTCACGAAAAATTCTTATCCTAAGCAATCTCACCCATTTCTGTGCCTGCAAATCCTATCTCTATGCCCATGATTGCTGTGGCACTCTATAGCCAGGACTGCCAAATAAAAGTCTAAAAACATCATAAACAAGAAATGTTTATGTCTTGTGACACAGACTCAAGTAAAGTGAAATTATAAAGTTGCCAGCACAAAAGAATTCAAGCCCTGGAACCTGGTCTTTAGGAATATATGACATGGCTTGCTGAGCTGCAGAATTAATGTCTTATATAGTAGTGTAAGTTGTTTCTGACAAGGCCTTTTGACAAGGAGGAGACTTGACTGCTCAGGACTTCCCAGACAGAGTATTACTTATCCACATGGCAATGCTGAGCATTATCGCTGTCTAGAGTAAGTCCTAGCAAGAAATAGAAAGGAAACTGGCTTAGATGTGTCATTGGGTAGATATCAGTCTTGGTAATAAATAAAGTATCAATGAGTTGTATTTCTTCAGTCTTCAAATTCATCCCTGATTTCTTTGATGTAGGTTTAAGATGTTTGTCATCATGAGCTGGATGGCCAAAATGATCTAATAGCTTACATGGGAGGGAAGGAAACAAAGATGGCACAGCACTCCCCTCATGTCAGAGTGGGCTGACGTTTAAGCCTGGTTCATGGTGGCCAAAGAACCAGAGTCATTGGGCACATTCATTAATGAGAACAAAGAAATTGAGGCTGATAGATTCAAAAGGAGGTGGATTAGAGATTAACTTCTCTTTATGGTCCTAGAATAGTTGGAGAGAGCAATTTTGACAGACAAGGACACTAAGAAAGTGAACGCAGAAATAGAAAGCAGATGTCCAGGCCTTCCCCAGTGCCTCGATAAGTTGATGGAATTGCTGATTATATAGGTGACGGGGCCACTGGCAGAAACCCCAATGCTCACCAGGCAACTTTAAGAAAAATGTAGTTGGTTAAACATGAGACTTTCTAGGCAAACCCTGAAAGAACTGGGATACAAAAAAATGGCCAAATATGGCAAAATCTCAAAGATTTAATGCTTGGAGACATCTAAAGTCCAGTGGGTGCCCCAGGGCTTTCTACTGTCTACTACTAAAAGAGTTTTTCTGCGTTATTCTTCACCACAAGCAGCATTTTTAGCAAGGTCTTCCAGAAGGAGCATGATGAGAAGTGTTTGAGGCCAAAGTCAGACAGCACACCTCTAAAAATGGCTTTCTTCTAAAACAAATATTTTCAGGAGCTAGGGTATCAAGACATCCAGTTTTTGGGTTTGGTGAGTTGAGGCGGACCTTATTGAGCTTGAAGGGAAGGATATACACCAGATCAAAGGCTTAACCAAAAATTTCTCATGATCATAAACCTAAATGAGGGTGGGTTTACGTTTGGTGATCTCTGCACAAAATAAGATGAACTTGCCTTTTACTCTTCATCATTGGGTGTCAGTAGAAGAAACCATGTTAAGAGTGGAGGAACTGAGGACCTATAATCCCAATAGCTGTGTGGTAGTTGTACTTCTGCAAAGGGTGAGGATATCTGCCAACCATGGCTAGAAATCTCCAGGAAATAATGGGATTATGTTAAATGCAAGGATGTTTCAGAATCTCAAGCCTGCAAATGATTTGGGAGCAATTGCTGACAATTTGACAGTAACAATTTCCAGGATAAGAAGTTGGCAGACCAGGACCCAGGTACCATGTAACTTCTGTCCATATGGTCTTAGTAAAAAAATATTTACCTAGTCCGGTCAGACTTAAATGTGTTGCAGTTATTACCCTTGCTTAATTTCTCAAGACTTGTAAACACCTGGCCTTTTTACACATCATGACAGAGTTTATGAGTGCTCCATTTTGGAAGTGACATTCTATCAATATATCGATGGGTGGCTTGTAGCCAGTCTTTATTTCCATCCCCTCTTCCAAAGACCCATCAACCAGGTTTACACAGAGTGAGGCTTAACTATTGATAAATCAGTCTGTTTCAGAGTTCCAAAGTGAAAAATGCATATGTCAAAGGGTGATATAGCTTAAAAACTGTATGGATGCACATTAATCTGCATTTTCTTCCACCTGCAGACACCAACGTGGTGATTAATGCAGGGTTGCCAGACTCACATTTTAATAAATTATAAAATGGCTGAATCACTTCTCCTCCCTTCCTCCTACCTGTCCTTATTTTATTATGAAAGTGACAATCAATGGCAAATCTTGGTTTCACTGAATATCAGGTGTAGGTCACAAGGAAAAAATAAGGCAAGGGAACATTTACCAGGTGTCAGTGCTCACTCTTGCATGACCACAAGAATATATTCTGTCTTGTGAGGAAATGGTGTGGGTGAGTGTACATACTGATATGGGAACGTTTTGTTCACATTGCAATGAATCAGCCAGAGTGGATGCGCAAAAGTGATGGAAAAGATGCATCAGCATTGCTCTTCAAGAAAGGGTAATGTGGTACTTGAAAAAAAAATTGTCCTATGTAACTTTTTTCAGCAAATCTCTGAAGAAGTGTTATGTTGAAGAGGAAGGAGGTATCAAAATAGAGTGTTTATAAATTTCATCCTTGACAATAAATTAAATCTTGGGGCTCAGTGTGTAGGCTGGATGTTTAAAGAGCCTGAGGGGAGTTCTGCCCAGCTAGAAACCTGATCTGTCTTCATTTCCATTGCTTCTCCAGCCCTTATCATGCTGTCACTTAACACATATAAAATGCTCCATAAATATATTTGATGAATTAATGAATTAATGAACTCTACTATCGACCTAAACTAATCGTTCACCACGTAGCTTCATGCATGAGACTCTCATTTTGACTTCATTCTCCCACTGGCACTGGACACCTGCCCGGAACTGTCTCAGTGGGGCCTTACCAAACCATCTATCTGTTAACAGCCTCTCCCCTGGGAGTTGAACCCTATTCATCTTGTACCCCCTTAATAAAAAGATTACTTATGATTGAGATGCCCCACATGACTGCGAATACTATTTGTGCTCTATATCTGTGCCTCTCATGTCTTTACCAGTTTAATATTTGAGTTCAGTGGATATGGGACATTCTATCTAGGTTTAGAGAGATGTATAAAGCTGGATATCCACCTTAGTAACCAGTTCCACAGTGAAGATATTGTTCCCTGACCCATTAGTACTTTTGTTAAGAGCCTGCCCCAGCTTGTCTCAGGGACAGACTTCTCACAGTTATAAACAGCGAAAGGCAGGACAGTGGGTAGAAATTAAAGAGATGCTCACTATAAGGAAAAACTTTATAAAGAGATCAGCAAATTACCAAAAATATTCATATCTGAACTGCATGACCATCTGTTAGCGGTGCAATAACAGAAAGTCCACTGTTTTTAAAAAGATTTATGTATACAATTTCTATGTATTCCTTTCCTTTAATCTCCATTCAAAAGGACATGACTCTTTTCCCCCTCAAATTTTAAGGAATTTAGCTAGAGTATAAAGGCCTTATGATCTCAAGGTAATACAAGTCAATGGTTTTATTTTTAAGTTTAAAAAATGGTTACTTTTTATGTGCTAAACACAGGTTCAGAGGAACTGCATCTTAGAGACAGCATAGATGGTTTCAGAATCAAACATATCCAGTTACGAACCTCAGCTCCAATTCATATCAGCAGCCCCAAATGGCAGATTTATTTGCTACCCTAAAGATAAATGAGTGTTAAAAAAGTTACCTTCCCATATATACAAACACAGATGCACACACATATATAGGTGCATATATACATACGTGTGTGTGTGTGTGTGTGTATAGTGTATATGCTGTATATACATTTTTTCTTAAGTAATTTTTTTATTCATTTTAAAATATGTCTTGTTTCCTTTCAACATTTAGCCAGTAGTAATGGCTGTTTTATTGTATACATATAACAAGTCTAGCCTCATTATATATTATGTCCTTTATTGTCACAATACTCTGGAAGGAGGAACTATATACAGATTTGAAAAACAAGACTTAGATTATGGAAATTGTTTCTCCAATAGGGCTAGTACGTGGCCCAGTCGGCATTGAAATTCAAAGTAGTCATGACTTCAGACCTAGATTTTTAATTTCAAGTGATACACTCAAACCTGATGATTCTCTCATCAGAGATAATACCTGCAAACATTTTGTTTAATCTGTTGATGATGCAGTGAGTGTTACTGTTTGATTAATTTTTCCTATTCCACAGATATCTTATCATCTAAAGGTACACTAACCAGAGGTAAAAATTAATTGGTTAATAATCAGAGTAGCTCATATTTGGATAACACAGATCTAAGCAGGACAAGATACGTGTTTTTTTTTTTTTTTAATGGTAGCCATTTTTGTGGGTGAGTTGTTCAAAGCGTAATCAATGGTTATTATATCTCTCTCAATAAAGGATATGCACTTTTCTACATTGTTTGGGCAATGCCTCTGGACATAAGATATTTCTTCTTGCCTGGTTATAGAATATGTTGCTTTGATAAGGCCATGCTGTGAGATTGTGAATGCATTATTAAATTTTCTTCTGCAACCTTTATGTCATCCTTGGAAAGTGTCTAGATTGTAACTGAAAAGTTGAGTATAAATTCAATTTTGAGAATAAAATTGGTTTTAAATGCTAATTATTTAAGGGAATTATCTAGTGAATTCTTTTATGGGACAAAAAATTTGTGATCATTTTATTTGGGGCAAATGTTGATTTTCATCTATCTGCCTTGCCTTCTCTATAGCTGTAGTTATCTGAAAAACTGTAGTGACACTCTACTAAGTCACCTCCTCAACACTAATGCCACATATAGACATTCATAAATGGTAAATAAACCAGCGAACACCATGTTCGTAAGGCAAGTTTCTGAATCCCCAGCATCTCCATTAATTCTAATCTTTACCTTTGGAAAGTAATCAAGAGACATTATTTGAGCCTCTGTTATGATGAGGGAATCATGGATGAACTTCTATTCAATATAACAGCAATAAACAGAGGCTGGAGAGAACACTGCCTTGGCAGTTTCAATCAGCAGGCTGCAGTCCGGCTTTTTTTCCCCAAATGGTTTGATTCTGGTAAATCACTTGGCTTCCTTGGGTCTCAGTATTCTCATTGGGAAAATGGCAGTTAAAATGTCAGCCGTGTGTACTTCACAAAGTTTATCAGGATCACATGAAAAATGATATGAAAAGGTGTTTATTTTGTAGAACGCAAAGTAAATTTTATAATAGATCTAATTAAGTGTGTAGTGCCTTCAAAATTTCTTCCAGGAAAGGTTGCAGGATTAATCCTATTCTTTGAAGCTCTGTCATCTTCTCTTGGAAGCCTTGGCAACAAAGGTGAGTCATGGGGAAAAAATGTTATTATTATTATAATAATCATAATAGAAATAATAATAGCACTTACAATCTACACAATAAACATTCATCCTGTGGGGTCTCAGAACAAATCAGAATATGGATTCTGGTGGAGATCTTATGCGATGTTTACTATTTATCCCTCTCTCCTTTCTTCTTTTCCTTTTCTTTTCTTCCAAGTGTTTCTAGATTCTTTTTCATCATGCTCTTGGCTGGCATTCTACCCAAAGATACTGGTTTTGATACGGTGTCCTCTTTGTAATTTTTATTAAACTGCCCTGCCTTCAAAATAGCATATGGCTCAGCCTCAAAAGTCTGAATAAGTAATTAGTTTATTAACTTGATGATTGGCAAACATTGAACAAATTCCTGTATTGAGCTGACTGAATGAGGTATTAATGAGAGATCTTGACTTTGATGTCATTGTATCTTAATGTCATTCGATATGGCTAGAACCTTCAGAACTTTCCCAGAGAGGTGAGAAATGGAAAGGTCATGATTTAGGCTAGCAGACTGTTTTTGCATGACTTAAAATTTGGGTTAAATTTTGGATTAGATGCCAACATTTAAAAATATAAAGATATCTTCTAAAGTTGCAGCTCTCTGATTTCTCTTGAAATATCAGAGCATGTAGCAGCATTGGGTCTTCCATGGCAAAAATAGTAGCCTCTGAGGAGCGGCTGGTTCCTTTAGATGGGCAAGCTGTTTTTGGTGTACTAGGGTCTCCACTTGTTCCACTTCATTTGTTTATGTCATCTGTGTGGCCCCTGTAGCACTTGAGTTTGTGACCCTCGTTAAACCCACAGAAATAACCTAATTAAATCCTATCTCATAACAAGTTAGTCATGGGTGAAATCATGAACAGATGGTTTAAGGTGAACATATGTTGTTGATCTGTTTCTCTAAGTTCATTAACCATTTTGCCAGCATTTTAATCATATGTCACAAACTATAACTGGAGCAGCAGTTTAAAAGGGGATAATCTAGAGTTTTGTTGAACTGTTTATTTTTAAACTCCAAATGAAAGCTGCTTAGAGGTTTGATCTGCAGTTCAAAGTGAATTTCAGCAGCTCAGTGAATGCAAGTCCTAGGCATGTTCCAAACTCCGCGCCTGGCACATTCCTGCGATGTCAGGGTACAAGCGAGGGCATCTCTGGTATGGAGATTGTACAACACAGTTACGGAGAGTAAAGGGCCTTCTGCGAAATGCCACCATGAGTGACATTTCTATTAGAGGCAGGGGACTCAGAGACTTGATATTGGGAGCACCTTGAAGCTTCTACAGTTTTCCGAAGGCTTCACGAACCCCGTCCCTCATTCTCCATGCCTAAGGGAGTCACGTTGCTATGGGTAAACTTAAGACGAGGGAACATGGAGCCATATTAATAGCAGGGGGCAATTTAGCAGGAAGATTCTAAATAATATTGTTTGGGAGCAAACTCTCTCTTTTTTTGCCTTTTTAATTTTTAAAGTTCCTTTTTCCTCAGATCGGAGTTAATTATCTGGCGGCCTGGGATTGAGTTGTGGGCCTACAGAGATGGGGCCAAGTGCTTGATATTCTTCAGTGAAGATTATAGATCAGAAGCACAAAAGGAGTGCGCATGATTCCATATTGTCTGGGGAAGGTCACGGGGGTAGAAATTTCTCATGTAGAGGTTGGAGTTGAAAGTATTTCTATCGTTGTGTGAACAAGAGAACCTTTGCAACTGTGGCTGTGGCGATGGTGGGTGCCTGGCCAGGGAACTGGGGGCCTTGGATTCAAAGAAAGATAATATCTTGACACTTCTAACAGAAGGCCCACCCCCAATGTCTGACTTTGGGCAGCGCAGGTCACCCTAGTCATCACCAACCAGTTGTCCAATGATCCACTGTGCCAGTTAGAGAGAGGTTAAGGGCTCTAGAGAGAGGGGGCAGGGCAAATGCTAAGAGAACATTTTATTTGAGACGTAGACAACCACCTCCCACACAACTAGTAATTCAAACTTGCTCTCGGGACCTATGTCACTTAGTGAACTATTGGCTTAACAATATACCATGTATGAAAATGTTCAAAATTGTCACCGGAGAGCATGGCGATGGACATTCCAAGCCTCAGTTTAGCGCTTCCCATTGGTATTGAGGCAGAACAAATGTAGCATAACTAGGAAGAAAAGGACGAATAAAAAGAACTGCAATGGTAGGCACAGGGAATAACAGATATGTAGTATGAGGGATGTTACTTTTTCTTCTTGACAAACTCACAGACGAAGTACATGGTAAGATGGCACTCGGTGTCATTCCACCTGCCCGAGCTCAGCATTTCTACACAGTCCTCCTGCCCGTAGGGGTCGCTGGGCTCGCCCTCCTTCCAGTTGCTGTAGTTCTGCAGTGGAGTGTTGTCTGTGAACACATACTGCCCCTCCCTCTCGAGGTCGTTCACCCCAATGAAGACTCGGAAGAAGCCACTCTTGGCGACATAGTCGGCGATGAGTGTGTTGGCAGCTTCGTCCTTTGGCATGGCCAGCATCCCACCCCGGATCCGGCAGTGGGTCAAGGATTCCCTGTAGTTCTTCTCCTCCTGCACGATGTAGTAGAATTTCTCTTCGGTTTCTCTAATTCCTGCTATGACTTTGCGGAGAGGAAAAGATGAGGGTCATTATGTATCTCAGTAGGAGACAAGACAAGTATAGAATATTGCTGGATTTCATTTATTCAATATTCAATAACCATTTCACAAGGCCCTGTTGGGAGGTAAGCACTGGTTTAATATATTCTCCACCTTTCTAGTTTTCAAATGGAGAACAAACTTCTACCATCTGTCCTCCCTGCCATTCTTTTTTAACTTCCCACAGAACTCTGAAGCAGAAAGCTGCTTTGACAGACTTGTTATATGAACTGCCGCTCAGCTCGGCTCAGGCTGTTTCCATCCGCGTCTATGCTCCGGCCGTACTTACAGTCAGTCCCACGAACACGCCCTTCTCTCTTTCCCTTCCATATCTTTCATGCCTGGAAATTCTTCTCACTGCTCCTCTACCTGGCAAACTCCAATCCATCCTCTAGAGCTCAGCGGAAGAGTTTTCTCCTGTAAGTGCCTGTCCAATACTGAACAGACACTGGGGGCTTCTGTCCCCTATGTTGCTACTGTCCCTTCCATTTCATGGCACGTGACACATTCTGCTCAAATGTTTGTGTGTCTCTTCTACTAAATGGTGAACATTTTGAGGACAATGACCACGTCTTTGCCTTGATGCTTTTAATATCACAAGGGATGATAAAAGCTGATTGAACTGATATGGGAATGATTCAGAAGTTTTTCCACTTTGTGCCAAATTCCTGGGCTGTGAACATGCACATCGATCGAGACTGTCTACACTTCACTCCCAGTACATGAAGTAGACTGATTTACTGAGTAAGCTTCAAAATAGAAACGCGGACTCAGAATCAACCTGAGATCATAATATGGTATACATGTTTTGGGGTTCAGGGGTGTCTACGTATACAATTTAGGGTTCACTAATTAAAATTCACAAAGAAATTTGTGACCGCTCAAATATTAAGAACTATTGCTCAATGCCGAACTTCGAAGGTCTGTTTGATTCATGAGAGTCCACGCCATGTTAGAGACAGCGTCCTGTGTGTGGGTTATAACCACAACTATAATCAGGGTAGTGAGTTGATATCAAGCATTTCCTGTGCTTCTATATTACAAGACGAGGATGAACACAAAAGGGCATCTCTGTGCTCCTAATAATGTACAACAAATATAGCTGGGTTATGACAAATGAAAGTACAACCAACTGTAACATTAACTATAATATTTCCCTTATTCATACAGTTTCAGAAGAGAGCATCTAAGTCCCATTTTAAGGGCCTTAATGATAATTATAATGGAGAAATAGACAAAGGATAACAAAAATGACTAAAATGAAAAGTGGCAACATTTAGAGAAACACATAATGTCCCTATCGATTTGTACTGAGGGCAGAGGGATCAGCGAGACCTGTATCGAGATCTCTGCTCTCGTTTATTAGCTCTGTATCTACGGGCAAGATAATCTCGCTAAGCTTCAGGTTAATCACAGCACCTATATAATAATAATTATTCCAAGACTCAAGAAAGTCTCTATTTTTTTATTTATTACTTTTATTTTTTGAGATGCTAGCTCTGTCTGACTCTTTCTGTCCCTTCTTAGTCCTCAAGCATGGCTTGCCAAACTCTGCCCTTTTCACCATCCCCCTCTCCAGAGTATAGCTTTTCCTACACAGAGTCAGGGCTGCATATATGAACGTATGTAGTGGACCCGAAGTGTCCTGGAGTTGGGGCGGATAATTAGCATTTTGAGGGACCTTTAATCTGGTGACACTATCTCAGTAGTCCTTGACCCTACCCAAGGTATTTTCTGCTAGGAATATTAGAATTGTAATCTTAAAGGACACTAAATCGATACACAAATAGCACAAAGCAAAAGAGAATATACTCACCATTTTTGACGAACTTCATAGATGTCTTGAGGCGAGCAACGCTAATATCCAGCTGCCCGACAACTTTTCGGTACCTCCCACAATCACAGACAGTACCTTTTAAATGACAAAAACTGTGAATTCATGTTGAAACACATGCAGAAAGGAGCCAGCACTCTCTTCCCAGTATTTATTATCTTTTTCTAGTCTGGCTGTGTCTCTCCGTGAGTCGCTATACTTTTAATCTTTTATTTGAAACTAAGTTTCCAATTCATAGTGTCTTTATGAATTCAGAAAATATCTTTTAAAATATTTAAAATGACATAAAACAGTTCTAAGCCATATTTTAAAAAAGAAGAGTAAATATGCCAAATCACTGCACACCTATTGTGAACCATTTGGCGTTTTTGTTGCACGCAGGATGTGACTTCCAATCTCAGACTCAAATCTTTACAGCTTTCTTAAAACATATTTCTAGCCAGCCTTCTCTTCTGTTACTGCACTGGTCACTCACACACAACCTCCCCAGGATGGGAGAAACCTTTCATGCTGAAATAAAATGTTAATTCTGATGATTCGTTTGGAGTAAAGCTTAAATGTTTCAAGGACTAAGTTTAAATCTTGTGAACAGATCCAATTTACAATTTCAAAAAGCAATTATCCTATTTATGGATTAACTATGATTTTAATTTCTGCCATTCATTCCCTTCGGCTCATATACCTTTTTCAACTACCTACTTTTACTGTGACGAGAAGGAATCGTAAGGGAAAATGATGTGAAATTCAAATAATTCCATTGTTTCTGTTGAACGGCTGCTTCATGACATCATTTGTTTGCTTTTTTCTTAAGTAGTTGAAAAGTAAAAAGAAGATTATTAGCCAAAGGGCGGGGGAATGTGGCTTTATTTCTCTTTATTCTCAGTTAAATATAAGGAATTTAAAACAGCTCTTAGAATTCATCTTCACCATATCCCTGTAGACAGAAACAAGTGAAGGCCACTAAAACAACTTACTTTCTTTCTCTGCATACAGCACTGGAAATAAAACTCTCTTTCAGTGCTCAGGGAGAATCTCCCTGGCCCTCAGAGGTAGGTTCTATAACCACCGGGCCTTCTTGAATCTGGCCAGTTTGCTTCTGGCAAACTGCTGGCCAGGACGTGGTTGAGATGCTGGTGGAATGTAAGGCATGCTGACACAGTCCTGTTGCTGAGGCCATGGGGGATTTTTCTAGGAGAATGAGGGCTGCTTCCTGTTGTGCTGGTTCGCCTCCTTGAAGTATGTAGCCTGGGATGGAATGCGCCATCGTTCCCTTCCCCAGGGCTTAGAAAGTCATTAGCAAATGAAAAGGAAAGTTATCTTCTTCCCTCTCCTATACCCCCGAGTAAAATTAAGTTAAGGTACTCAAAAGGTTCTTGTTTTCCATTAAAAAAATATCTATTTTTGAGATGACTACATTTGGAATAATGCCAGAAATTAAGGAGAAAAATTAGCTATAGTACCTGCTTTGCCTTTTCCTCCAGGAATCCCGGGCAAACCCTTTTCCCCTTTGTCACCTGAATTAAAACAAGAGCCGCAAAAAGAACCATAAAATGGTGAATCATTTCAGACAGACAACATCTTATGTAGCTAAAATCAGAGGAAAGAGTTCTTAAATTTTATTTGCAATATGTCCAACTAGTATTCCTAAGTTTTACATAAATAATTTAATTTGAGCTGGCCACATAGGTACAACTAATCAAACAAGTCATCAGTGATTTAGACTGAATGTAGAATTTCAGCAGGATGTATAAAAAACATTTTAATTTCCATCACCGATCTTAATAACATGTTTATTATGTGGCCTTCTGAACAAGGCTAATACAATTTTCTGCATGTTTTTCAATTTTAAAAATACCATTGTTTTGTATATATGGATCAATTGATTAACACCTTGCAGTGCCTGTGGGTTTATTATGCACCCAAATTCTTCCATGTGCCTTTGCCCTTGGATTTTCAAAAACATGTATTGTGCTTTTACAACTTAATTCAACAAATATTTACTATTTACTTACTCTGTGCAAGACAAAAGGCTTAGCACTTTAAGAAGATATAAAGAGAGACAAGATTAAACTTCTAACTTGAAAGCATTTTACATATTTTTAGAAGAGATGTGATATGTGCAAAATAATATAAAGTTGTGTCAAATATATTACACCAAAATATCAACATTGATATATTTTCTTTCTACTCTTCTTTGCATGTGACCATTTTTTTATTTAGTCAGAAGCATCCACAAAATAATTCTCAGAGAATCAGGATTATTAAAGCAGAGAGAAAAAAGATGTTGATTATTATTATTATTATTATTATTATTTACTTCAAAATAAGCTCTTGAAGCCCACATCAGACCTAATAATGGAAAGCAAACTTTTTGATTTACAGGAGAAACTGTTTAGCTGAGTTTTTGAGAATCAAAAGAGAAGACTCTGATAGAAGTAAAATAGAGTTTAAGCTTCAATAGTGATCTGAAAACAGAAAAAGAAGGAACTGGGAGGGATAAATACAGGATGAAGGTCATCCGGGCTAGAAGACTATGTGGCTTTCTCTAGTAGGAGTTTGGTGTGGCCAGAGAACTAGGTATATGACCTGAGGGGAATAGAGTCAGCACTGAGGTTCTGCCTGACTCCATCTTTAACCACAAAAAGGGAAAAAACGGAGCCTCTCCAAAACCCAGAGCGTGTCCTGCATTGCCTGCCCATTAATTATTCTCTTCATCATTGCTGGATCCCTCTTTTAAAAAAAATTAATAATATATTTTATTTAACTCAATATATTTAACATGCCATTTCAATAAGTAATCAATATAAAAATTATTAATGAGACATAATACATTCTTTTTTGGTATTCGGTCTTCAGAATTTAATGTACATATTTATTCTTACAGCACATCTCAGTTGGATGAGCCATATTTCAAGCGCTCAAAAACCACATGTTGCTGGTAACTGAGCCACTGGACAGTTTTGCTGAGTGCTTTACTATGAGTCCTGAACGTATTGACCATTAATCATCCAGAAAGGCATGCCTGCTGGGGTCCCAAGTATTTGCCAGGCCTTTCCAAAGTGACCCATATGATGCCAGACCTTCATGAGCGAGCTCCCCAGACAGAAGGAGAGGGTCCTCGAAACCCAGAATGTATTTTAAATACTAGGAGGACACCTCAGAACTTGTACTTGAATGAAATGAGACCATGGCAAAGAATCTACGACAAGAGAATGCTACAAACGTTGCAGGAAAGACCTGGAACGGAGATGACGTCCTCTGGGAGGAAGCTAGGGGAGCGCTTTAGCTGGAAGAACGAAGGAAGTGTCTCCTGAGGAGATGCCGTTGCAGCTCGGTTATGAAATCTTCAGCAGGTGGAGGGAGATAGGAGCAAGGTGGGAGATAACACGCAGTTGGGGAAAAAAGCATGGAAAAATGCCGATCGCCCTGATGAGGGAGACGGACCTACTCATATTTAAGTTGTGTCCTGCAAATTCCTCATCCCTTATTATGTAAATTGTGAGATTAGAGTGGATTTTGAGAATACATTAGTGAAAGAAAGGGAATATGGATTTGCTAAATGTCAATTATTTGCCCAGTGCTGTTCTAAGAACTTTATAGATATTATCATTATAATATTTAGATACACATAGATATTATATTAAACCCAGTGAGCTAGGTACTATCATTATCTTTATTCCACTACTGAGCAGACTGAAGATCTGAAAGGCAAAATTAGATGCTCAAGAACATCCAGCAATTCAATATCACTCCTGGTGCTGAAACCCAGCTATCTCTGACTCCCCAGTTCATGGTGCTTCCCAAATGAGTTAACTAATGATGTAACAAAGGAAAACAGAGTATTCAAAAAATGTTATCAAAAATTGAAAGGACTACCAGTCCTCATCACTACCAAAAAGAATATGGACTTGAAAGATCATATGAATATGGCTTCATATGTAAATTATTTTCAAAACCTGTATTTTTTAAATATGTGAACCCATTTCAATTCAATATGGAATGAAAATCGTTTCTAGTTCTGCTATGATCCTAGTTCTCAGCTAAACCCAAATGACGGACATAAAAGAAGTATAAGTAAAATATTTGCTTTGGAAAAATGACGGGTTTTTAAGGAAAACAAAGCACACATAAGGGGGTCAAGGAGGTCAAAGCACTATCCCTCTCACGTATTAACAGTAAAATAAAGAAAATGCCTGGCAGGTATCTGGAGACAGCAAAGATGGCTGTAGATCCAAGTACAGAAGCCCTCACTGAAGCGAGAGCCTTTCTTTAGCTGGGTCTCGGTAGTGTGTGGAAAGGATTCTTGAATTAACAATTAGCTTTTTTTTTTTTTTTTTAAAGTCAGAAAAGATGTAAGCCCTGTGATTACTTTCCAGTATTTTGACATAAATTCCTTTCCTTTTTTTACAAATGGAAAGGTCAAAGCAGTGTGATAGAGTGAAAGACTGTAGAAGTCTGAAAAGCCAGGACTTGAATCCTGGCTCTGCTACTTAGTAGCTAGATGTGGACAGATTACTTAATTTCTCTAAGTCTCCAGTTTCTCATTTTAAAGAGGAAATAATGGTATCTAAAATCATAAGATCATTAGGAGGATGGAGTAGATAATGTCATCTTATTATAAGCGTCTGTACGCTTAACTCATAGAGGAAGTACAATCAGTGTTAACTTCTGCCTCCTAAATCAGAGTTATGATAAACAAAAACATATCAAATGCTTAGCTAGTTGATGGAGGATGCTTACTTCTCCCAAACAAATTCTGCTTTAAAGCCATACACAAAAACTTATTGTGACCCACAAGAAGGAACATATTTGTAATTACTGTCTTAAGATTGAAGAATTAGAGGTTGCAGGTAAATAAACAATAGAAAAATCCTAATGCTTTCATTGTAAAAGATTATTGACTTAAGTAAAAACCTTTATTTTGCTATGAAATTAAGTTTACCTATACTAAATTATTCTTTCTTCATAAAATGAAATATTGTCATTTGGAAAGCTACCTTGTCCCTGCAAGTGGCAACGTTAAGGTCAGTTCAGAAAGTTGAGATTAATCTGAGTCAGTGAAAAATTTAGAAGGGCCATTGACAAAATGAGGCCAATAAATTTCAAAGTGCAGATTAAAAATGAAATTAATCCAGATGAGCCAGAACACTGAACCTCCATTTTTTTGAAATTCCAGGACATGCTCATAAATTTTAATGGCATCTCTGGAGGAGAAAGAAATCTTAGTCAGTGGTGGAAATTGATGTTAAAGGAAAGTGGTACTTAAATAAAAAGTAGAGAAGAGGGCTACATCGTAGGAAATCATCTATTTACCATTCATTTTTTCATCTTTAATGCAACATCTAGAAATTTTCTACTATAAAATAGGTATTAGGATAAAATGATAAAAAGTAAGGTATTCACATAGAGCTTCTATTTATTTAAGCAAATAGACCCATAAATCTTTATTCATTTGTTCCCTCTAGAAGTTCACAGTCTGTAGGGCAAAACAGACACGCTAATAAGCCATGACAATGAACAAGGTGATAGATGTATGCAGTAGGTGTATATGCACCTGAGTGTGAATGAGGAATTCTCCTGAAGAAGATAAAGTTAGTTTATTCTATCATCCCAGACTGTTACTTTTCCAACATTAGTGGAAGTTTATCCACTTCGAGGCTCAGAAAATCTTACTAAAACTCTTGACCTTTCCTTATCTCTGTCATCTACCACACTCTCAAGTTACTTAGTCTTATTCTTTGCATAAATCAAGTGAAAGGATTAAAACTTGGCTCAAGATCATTACCTCCAACTCTCCTAGTTGAAGTCTCATCCAGATTGGACACACCTAAATCTAGGGAAATGCAACATCTAGAATAACTCATTGAAAAATGTTCTTAAATTTCGAATGTGTTCATGGCAGTGACTTATCCTCCCTCTCCATTTCTGCCCATTTCAGGGCAAACCTTGGAATCTTAATCTCATCTAACACAGCTGCATCTCAGAAATCTTCAAGTTCAGCATCTCACTTTCTGGCTATGCCTGTCCATTCCTTTAGCTAGTTGTTCAATGAAGCTGATACAGTCAGGAGCAGATCCATGATGAAGTTTATCTGAAGCTTATACAATTTAAGAAGCATTCTTTAAGAAAAATAATACTAAATTACAAATGAAAAATTGGTTACAAAAATGAATGCTTATTTTAAGAAAATAAATAAAAAGAAATCACTAAATTTTAAAAGTAGGCAAACACCACATTACAAAATTCACCCCAAATCATGACCTTTTAGTTAATAAATGAATTGTGTGCCTCTATAATTTTTTTCATGCATTATGAGCTGCATATATTTGACTGCATTCATGAATATTCAATTTAGCACTATTTATTGATAGGCTCATCATTTCCCATTGCAAAGTAATGTTAACTTTGCAAAAAATCAAATTTGGGAGTCTGTTTCTGCCTGCTCTAATCCTTCCATTGATCTGCTTGTCTCTGTACTAAATCAACACTATCTTCATAGTTGTAACTTTATAATGAATGTTTAAATTCAGCGTTTTAAGTCTCCCAGCATTGTTTTTCTTTTTCAAGATTGTCTTTAGGTATTTTGGTCCTTTTCATTTCCATGTAAATTTTAAATTGGCTTTTTAAATTTCAAGAGAACTAATTCTGAGATGTTGATTGAGTAGCATTGAATCCATAGATCCAGTTAGGGAGAATTGATATCTTAACAGTAGTGAGTCTTTCAGTCATGAATGTAGTTTTACCTACATTTCCTTAGATATTCTTTAATTTCTCTTGTTATTATTCCTACATATTTGATAATTTTGGTGCTATCATAAATGGCATCTTTTTCATTTAAAATTGGTTTCTGAAACTTATATAATTTTATTAACCAATGCCACCCCAATAATTTTAATAAAAAATTGTTTCTGGTATGTAGAAACAAAATTTATTTTTATATATTAAGCTATCTAAAAAAACTTAATAATACAAAAAGAGCTAATCTGTAGATTCTTTTGTATTTTCATGCCATCTGCAAATAATGACTGATTTCTTCATTTCCAATTATTGTGACTCTTATCTCTTATTCTTGCATTTTTGCTTTGGCCAGAACTTCTTCTATAATATTGATTAGAACTGGTGATGAGGGCTGTGCTCATCTCATTCCCAGACTCAGGAGAGAAGTGTTCAATATCTCATTACTGAGTAAGATTTTAAATAGTCTTTTGTTATTGTTGAAAGTCCTTCTCATATTTCATGTTTTCTTCCATTTCTAGTTTGCTAAGAGTTTTTAAACATGAATGAACATATGGTTAATTAAATGTTTTTCAGAGTTTCTGAAGTTCTAACCGGAAATTTTCAGTTTTGAAATTTAAAAAAGGGTGGCATTTCCCAAGGCCAGCCTACTTTGGTAGATCTTGAATACCAGTTCTATTTGAGCAACTTTCTGCTCCAACCTTTTAGTCTCTTAGTGCTTCCTCACTTATGAGTTGGTGAATGATTTGAGAGGAAAAGTAGTAGGTACAACATGTATAACTTACCTTAGAGTGGTTCCCTTCTCCTCCTGGTTATAGACCCTAAAGTCCTATTCAGTTGAGCATCTCTCTCATGACTTCAAATATGTTTTTTTTTTTTTTTTTCCCCTGACTCTGCCAGATATTCTTAGAAAAAGGATTAATGTAGGGGAATCTCTCATGGCCTATAGCAGAAATATCAATTTTGTTTTTACTATTAATAATAACATAAGAAGTTTCTTTTACCTTTAAAGCTTATTATTATGATGTAGGTAAATTAAGGATATTGTTAAATTTAAGACTACTTCTATAAAGTATTTTTCATATATGAGCTGTTAGATTTGAAAAATTTTTCTACAGACTAGCTCTGGACCTATACCTTTCAAAACTTGTTTCTTTTCCACAATCCACATATTTCTTGTGCTAGATGGACCAGGACACATTAATATGATGATCTGATCTCTGCCTCCACACTTTTCATCATGACTTTGGATAGATCTGGACAGTAGGTTATAGAAGTAGTCTTCGAAGCTCTTCCAACATTGGAATTATTAACTGTACATGAAAGTAATTGTGAACTACTGAAATATTCCATGAAGTCCAAATGAAACACCTCACTCAAGTTCTTCTTATCTATCTCTCTAAATACTTGTGTCTACTTCCAAAACCACCTACTATAAGAAGTATGATGGAGAGAACTTGAAGCAGGAGATATAGTCTGAACCCACTACACATCCTCAATGAGAAAAATATCACCTCAAAGATGCAAAAGTCAGTTCTTAAGAGAGGGAGAAATCTTACTCTTTTTAATATATAAATCATAAACACATATAATAATACATAACAAATATATATATATAAATAACCTATGGGTGATATTAAAATTCCATGGGGGAGCAATTAGGAAAAATATGTCCAAAAACATTCTTGGAGTATAATAGTTTTAAAAAATGTTGAGAGGTATTATTTTAACCAGTTGAGATTAAAATGCCTTACTTTTCAGATTTTACCAAGACATGTACACCTGCCGCTAGGGCCCCTCTCAGGGTCTTAAGGAGGACCCATACAAGGGTGGTGCTCTTAAGCTGAAGCCTCATTAGTTTCATGGTAAATCCAGTGCAGACATCTTCTGCATCAAAACCCATGAGTTCTGAGGAGTTCATATAGCTAGCTGCTCCTCAGATATGAGGATTTCAACTACGGGTGAATATACCATAAGCCACCGGGTCAAAAATAGCCATAGCAATTTTTTTTTTAATGGCACGGCCCTCTATTCCTGCCCTCAAATGCAGGCTGAAGGAAATTTCTCAAAGGAATGAATTGGAAAAGAGTAGAGAGAGGGTAAGTACTGAGCCGCAAGATGCAAGGAGAGAGGCCTCTGTTGGCACTGCTTATCAGCCTGCCTACGGGAACACACTGAGGACCACTGAGAGGCCCATGTTTAATTATGCATCTGCTCAAACATGTGGGGAAGGCTGGAGGGCACAACAAGGCTTGTAGAATTCTGTCACTCGAGACATTGAGTTTCCCCTGATCTGTACCTTTGCACAAGTACCTCTCGCATCCCCCTCAAACGCCTTTTCCCCATTTCCATAAACAAGTTACTATTCTTCAAGAGTTCTTCACATCAGTCTTGTCTACTCTGCCATGTGGGTCCTGTAGTAGTCATACAGTTATTCAGTGTTATAATCCTTTCTGAGAAAGTCCTATCTTCCTAAATAGTCTGTGAATTTCTTGCAATAAAGTTTGATTCTCATTCAGCTTTGTATCTTCAAACCAAGTGGAACAATGCCTGTTCAAGTTACTGAATATCAAAAGCAATCAGAACCTGCTAGCATTTTGGGCTTTATTGAGAAGACTGGGAAAGTGTGTTTAAGTAACAAAAAGGAGGCTATCTCTACTTTGTAATATTAAAGCAGTAATTACATACAGGATCTGGATGTGACTAAAAACAAAAGGATGTGCATTTGTATATTTCAAGTTCCTGTTCTGTTAATAGATTCCCAAAGAGCTGCTGCTGCTGCTGCTGCTGCTGCTGCTGCTGCTGCTGCTGCTGCTGCTGCTTCTGCTGCTGCTGCTGCTTCTTCTTCTTCTTCTTCTTCTTCTTCTTCTTCTTCTTCTTCTTCTTCTTCTTCGTCTTCTTCTTCGTCTTCTTCTGCTTCTGCTTCCTTGGATTTCATGAATAATTGTTTTCTACTACTGAACACACTTCAGGATTATAACACTCTTTTAATTGGATCAAGGATTATAACCACTAGATCCCAAAACAGAATCCAATACAGAGATCTATCAGAATTTATATTTGATTCCGCCCCTGGATTTCTGTTTAATTTTGCTCGAGGCTTTAAATTTTTTAGACGTATTGCTTGTGTATGGAAGAAATAGCCAAGATATAAAGAAAGAAAAGGGATCATTTTTATAACACAAAACCTTCCAGATAAATGAAGAGTGTGCTTGATTTGCTTTAAATTGCTGTGAGAGAGAAATAAAACATGGCTTACCCTTTTTGCCAAAGGGCCCAGTCTTGCCAAGGTTGCCCTGGTCTCCTGTATCACCAAGTTCTCCCTTAATTCCTAAAAAGCAAAGAGCGTCATCTTTATACCTCAACATTTTATCTTCGCCTTAAAGATGTGGCTAACATGTGATATCCACTTAAAGGAAATAGCAAAAAGTGCATTCTTCTATTTGGACTATATAATATATATCCTGTGCTATATTATCTATTTTAATAGCATTATAACAGCATGTATTAAAACTAAAATGTGGGTGAGTATGACAATTCTGGAATTGATGATATTAAAATGCTTACTGATGCAACATATCTAAAAAGACCAAAGCAGATGATGCTTAATCTAAAGATCAGATAAGGGGTTGAGTGAAAGAATTCTCATATTTTATTCTAATTCTGTTCCTCTCTAGATTAATTTCAGCTGCACTTAGGCATTCTATTGTCATCTCATTTAAAACCAGGGTTGACTATCTTAGCCACTTTTAAAAAGGGACGGGTATGTACAGTCATAATACCCAGTGATCAAAGGAACATCAAAGATCATCCCACTAAGTTTTTATCTAAAAAAATATCGAGAATCATTAAGTTCTTCCAAAATTGTTAAAAATTTTGTTTCTTTTTCCATGATGATCTAAAAAATTATTTACCAGTTATAAAGCTATATTTTTATAACAATTTTGCAATTGACATAGATTTATAGGATATTGTATGTATTTATAATATAAAAAGATTTTAAATTGCATTTCTCAAATTGAGATCTCAAAGGCCTGTCAGTGTTTTCCACTCTTTAAATTACTGAAGATTTTAAAATCAGTGGGCTAGGGCCACTAGCTTGTAACAACAGTTGGCAGGGAATATTTCTAGTCCCTGGAAGACGCATGCTTACTCATCACAACCCAGAAGCTATGCTTTGGTGAGATTTACTTTTGGCTTTGTGAGTAAACACGATCTCTAATAGCCTTTATGTTACTCTCATCTTCTTGGCTCCTATGCCTCCCATACCCACTGGTTCTTGGAGAAAGCTGAGTAAATCAAAGGCCCAAACAACTCCTTCTGTTCCCTCTCATCTTCCTCTGAAAGATCAAGGCCAGCCAAAAAGAGTTCTTTAGCAGTGGCTGCTGAGAGGAGACACCGCTATTGACACAGTTGTATTTTCTAAAATGCATAGTTTCTTAGATATTCCCAGAGGCTGCTATTTCCTGGGGCTCCAGGAGTGTTCCACTCCAGCCACCCCTAAGGATGAAGCTTGAGAAATGTGTCTGAGTCTTGTTGCCAGGCGATGTCGTAAGAACTCTCTGGTGGTGAGTAAATTCATATTTGAAATACGTTTCATGGATCTTTGGAGCAGAGGCTGTTACGATGCCTCTAATTTCTAAGGCAAGTCCAGGAGTTAGAGAAGAGCAATTCTAACATCGTAGTGTCAATTTCATATTATTTCACCTACCTTTTGGCCCCATGCGTCCCACTTTGCCAAGCTTTCCCTCCTCTCCTGGATCTCCTTTTTCACCATCATCTCCTGTGAAAAGGAAAAGAATGAGCGAAGCAGCTCAAGCAGTAACATAGGCACATACTCCCTGGGTTAAGGTGAACGTGGTTGGAGTCGGTCCCTCGGCTCAGAGCTTGCCTTACACCTCCGCGTGGGTATGCACATAGGCCCATGTGGACTGCACACTCAGGGGAGCAGAAGAAACTCCCTGTACCTTTTCTCTTTCACTTTTCTTCACATCTAACTCTACGCTTAAAGAAATATCCTGCTGGTGAATCCCCTAGAAGTGTGTTTGGCCTGACAAATCTATATTTTTGCTGAAGAACATGGCAAACTCTGGAAGCATTTACATGTCTATACATCACTATATGTGTAGTATATAGATTACTATATATAATCATATATGATGTATAATATACTTATTATACTTATATATAATTTATACTTATATATAATTATATAAATATATTAAATTATATAAATATATTATTTTAATAGATATACATGATATCATTTTAATATAACTATATAACATAAAATATTAACTACGTTATTTTAAAATTATATATTATGTATATAAATTTATTACTATCTGATTCCATGCTTGGGAACCTCAATATTATAGGCAGGTACCAGAAAACTATGAACAGACTAGCTAGGAAGGGGACAGCTGCAAAGCAGTTCCATGTGAGCAGTGGCTACCTTAGTCATAAGTGGGCCCAGCTCTAGCACCTTGCCCAGTTCAGAAGGACTGGATGAGCAGTTTAATGAAAGGTGCTCTGGACTGTGAATCAGGAGCTCCGGATTTTATGTCATGGTAATCACTGGTGGGTTGAGCAAATCTTTAAGAATCTGTGATTGATTTACTGGCTTTCTAGTAAGACAGATTTGAATTTGAGATTCAGCTCTACCTCTTACTATCTGGAGAAAGTTGGATATGTGACTTCCCTTTCTGAGACTCCCGCAAAAGGAGCTAACACCTATTACAAAGGACTCTTAAGAGGTTTAAATAAGATGATATGCATAAAAGACTTGAGACCTAATCGGTGCTTAGCAATGGTGACTATTTTTATTTCCTTCTTCTTACTTAAGTTTTCTCATCCTTAACCTGGTAATACCTGCCTTCCCTACCTCTCCCAGTTGTTTTAGGATCAACAAGATATGCATGTGAATGTGCTTTGAAAATAAAGAGCACAACACACACAAAATTATGACCAGCTACTGTTATGATCACCACAACAATCTCAGAATATGGGGAGTCCTTCCATCACCAAAGGAAAGAAGTAAATAAAGTACTTCTAAAGATAAAAATTAAGTGCTTGGGATTAGATGGTTTGAGAGGAAGTTGAGATGTTCATTTATTTATGCAGAAAAAGCAAGACCAGCCATTCTCCAGTTTTTCCTGCGAGTAGAATGTAATGTTATAAAAGAAAGCATAGGCAACATATGGAAGAACTGGATTTTCAGGTTGTGAGGCCGGTCAAACATGGGAACGTTTCACACATGAAGCTCTAGAATCTCTTTCTGGGAATGGCTTCCAAAGGAGAATGCACAGATGATTTGTGTGATCAGACCAGAGGGGTGGAGTGGGTTGACTAGGTAGACTGGGCATTTCTCTAGCTAAAGCTAATAGTAACTGAGCAATTATAATGTGTGGCAAGCCCTGTGCTAATGTAATCATCACAGCAATTCTAGGAGGTGAAAATTATTACTGCTTCATTTTTTGAAGGAAAAAACTGAGACTCAACGAGGTTAGGTCGTTTACCTACTGTTGTAGAGCTTGTGAATGGTGGGACTAAGATTCAGCAACATGTGTGTCTCTGCCCCTCCAGATCCACCTGGGCAAATGACTATCCCTTTCAGTCTCAGCTTCTGTGACCCTTAGCAGATTGTGGGTTTTACAGAACTTGGCACCAGATTTTTCAGGGCGGAAAGGGGAGCTATAAAAAGAATAATAGTTTTGTTCCTTTTTAAATAAGAAAGATAGTGGGGAATTAAAAAAAAAATCCAGCTTTTATCTCTGTGACTTCACTCACAGAGGATGTACCCTAGAAGTAGCTTCCACAGTCACCAGCTGAGGGGACTTGGGAAGTCCTTGACCTTTTCTGAGGCTTCTTTCACTCATTTGTAGACTGGACAAAATAATACTTTTTTTTTTTTTCCAGAGGGTTTTAAGTAAAGGTAAAGTCAAAAAAGTATTTTCCTTCAGGAAGCCCTCTCTAACATTATCAGGTCAGACTAAAATTTCCCTCTAATTACCTTCACTGTTTTAAATATCACCATATACTGAGTGAGCCCATTTATCTGTGCTATCCTTGTGCCCTGTGGAATGGCTGAGGTCTCACGAGTGATTTATTCTAGCATCTCCAGAATTCAGCAAAATCTTTGGCTCTGGTACTTAATAAACATAGTTGAACTGGATCTATTTTGTGAGCCATAAGACATTTTACAAACGTAATGATAGTGTTTATTGAATACTAGGTGCCAAAGGGTTCCTACTATTTGACATGCATCTTATCATTTGATCCCCACAAAACCTTTGAAGTGGATACTATTCTTAGCTCCATTTTATAGATGAGAAAACAGGGACAAAGAGAGGTTAAGTAATTTCCCAGGGTCGCACAGCTCCTAAGTAATAAAGCCAGGATTCTAACCTTCAAAGCCCATGTTCTGAACAAGCTGTATGATTGGGAACAAATTCCTGCCTTAACATTTCTGGGTTCGGGATTCCTGTTCTGTATAATGGGACCAAAGATATATGTCCTGCTCACCAAAAGGCAAGATCAAAATCAGGCATGAACGTGAAGCACTTTGTGAATCACAAAACCATACGAATGTGAAGTATTGGTACCATTATTACTTGTCCTCGTACTCCCTCTTCCTATGAGCTCTCTCATTCATTTTCAAGTGAGTATCTAACTGAAGGCAGTCAGATGAGTGACTTAGTCATCTGCTACTCCTTGGTGGCTCCTGATGGAGACCTGGGAGGTTGAAAATAGAATTATTATTCTTCTGACCTGTGTGTCTGCATCCTAGCCTGGCAGTGAGTGGGATGCTGGCAGAGATGAAGTAAACAACTTGTAGCCTTGCCTTCAGCTTGGGTCCCAGAATCATTTGATCTTTGGGACTTGCTTTAATGAAAACAGAAGAGAGGTATAGAAGCAAGCTTTGGAAAGGATCCCCCACATGGCTCACAGTCGTCTGCTTTTATCCTCTTGGCAATATTTCATTGGATTAGTAGGGCAATTTAGACTTCCTTTTCTCCCTTTAAAAATAGCTACTTACATTTTTAAATTAAATAAAAAACTATCGACTGAAATGAAGTCATTTCAATTTTACAGAAATGGTTTGTTTCGGCCCCCTCAGGCCACCAGCTTGCTGTGATAATCTCTCCAGCAGCATTCCAGCAGAGCACACAGTTGACCAATTTTTCTTAGGTAGGGTTCCCCCCGCCCCCAACAAGCAAAAAGTCTTTTAAAATTGAATTCTAGTTTGAAATGAATAGTTAAACCTAGGTCAGTACCCCTGTTCAAGGAAAGTAATTATTAAAATTAGTAAATTGGTTTTGGAAATGCTAAAGAAAATTCACTGGAAACTGTAATTTTCCCACTGCCAAAATAATCTTGTGGGCCAAGGGGAGGTTAGCAATCCTTCTCCTGATCAGCCGTAGAATTGAGATAGGTGGTATGGTGTCCTTTATGAACGAGGCGAGACTCCTGCTTAAAATATACCTCTCCTATCTCTATTACACCTTTCCCCAACATATGCCAATTGCATCTTCATTGTTAGAAATTTCAGTAGTCATATCAATTATTCCCTGGACCTCTCATATATACCAGCTACACTAGTATGACTGTAAAGTGGGCCAGCTCCCAGTAGTTTCCTCATCCAATGACGGTCTCATCATTTCATTCCCCTCCCTGGGACCAGCTACTGTTTGTCTCCTCTCCAGTCACCTGATCTATCAGTCCTTCCTGACTTCACCTCCTCACACGCGCTCACAGCTCTCCCTATGGCAGAAGGAAGGCACTGCATTGAGGAGGAGAGCTCCGCAGCAAGTCGCTTCACGTCTCTGAGTCTCAGTTTTATTCAAAAATGGAGAAATTGCCCTTACTTCACAGGATTGGTATGGACTGAAGGAGACAAGACATAAAAAGTGTTCAGTGCAGTGCCTGGAACTTGGTAAACTCATCTGTTCTTGGTTTTGGTTGGTGTTTTTAAACATACAACCACTTTTATAGTTCTTGTTTTAATGAGACCAGAAGGGAGGTATACATATGACTATCATTGTCATCATCATCATCACCAAAAGTGACTTATCTTTTGAACCTTCCTTTGTATTTAGTACCTCAATCCTTATCCCATAATCATTACTTACTTTTTTCTTTGACTATGTGTTTTGTTAGTTTATTATGAAAGTTTTCACACAATTAATGAGACGTAGAAATAAATATACGACTATTATTGAGATTTAATAATTAACATATTGTCCTTGCTTCATTTATTTATTTTTACTGGTGTTTTTTAAAAAGTAAATTATAGACATCATGGCATATCTTCCTTGAATACTTTAGCAAGTGTCTCTAAAAGGTGAGACCAATCTCTTATGTAAACATAATATCACAGTATCAATCTTACTTTTTAATGGGCTGTAGGGATTTACTAAAGTCATCTTCATAGAGTTCTGTGAGCCCTACTACTGTGCTATTCATAACCTAAGAAAAAAGAGGTAAGCACTTAGAAAGAGAAGAAGATATTCAGAAGAGTAAACCTAGGTTTCTCTGAAAACAAATCATGACAAATAATTCCATTTTGTCTTCTGAAAGGACTACTAATGGATCAAAAGACTGCATGACCAGAGTGGTTGTAATAAGATGAATTTCCATTGTCTTTTTCCAATAAGAAGATTCCAATCGAATCTTCATTCACAGATAACAGTAGTTCCTGGGGATCTGGGATGATACACTGATCCTGAGCTCAAGTCCTTATTAAATCACTTTCAAGCTTTGTGAACTTAGGTGTGATATTTAACCTCTCAAATTTTCTGTTTTATCTATAACTGGAAATAATTAGAGTCTCTACCTATTCTAAAGTCTCCCGAATTGAGGGTTGTTTCCTAACTCTGAGGCACATGATCTTTTGATTCATTTTAATAGCTTAGTGATGAAATCACAGATAGAGGAACCTTATCTGTAGACAACGGAGAGCCACACCTTGGCCAATCTTGCTTAAGAACAGTAAACAACAATATGAGTCTTGTGAATAGAAAAAATATTTACACATTCACAAAATATTGTTTATTTCTGGTCCTATAGTAGGGATATGGTTATAAAAGAACCAAGTTCATCTTAGTTCCTTGGAAACTGCATGCCTTTAGGGAGAAAAGTTGTCCTAGGGGGAATCTTATGCAGAAGATAGCGTCTTTTAAGCAAGATACAGTTTGCTGAGGGACTCAGCCTTCAGAACCACAAGTCTGTTCGACTTGGATGAGTCACAGGACACTCATTCAAGTTTCTTCTGGAAGCTTCGTGCAATGGACAGAAAAGGAGTTTTGTAGTCTTTTATGGGCTGAATAGTGTCCACCCTTTCAAAATTTATATGTTGAAGCTCTAGTACTTCAGAATGTGACTGTATTTGGAGATAAGGCCTTTAAAGAGATGATTAAGTTAAATTGTGGCTGTTAGGGTGGTCCTAATTCAATCTAGCTGGTGTCCTTATGAGAAGAGAAAATTTGGACGTGCAAAGGGACACAAGAGATGTGTACACACACCCCTGAAAAGACTATGTGAGGACACAGTGAGAAGACAGCCACTTGCAAACCAAGGAAAGAGGTCTTAGCTAAGAGACCAAATCTGCTGACTATTTGACCTTGGACTTCCAGGCTCTGGAACTGTAACAACAATAAATGTTTGTTGTTTAAGCCCTCTGGTTCGCAGTATTTTGTTATGACAGCCTTAGTGAACGAATTCATAGCCACAGAGACCTAGGCTTAAATCTTAAATTTCCACTTATAACAGCTCTTTAATCTTATACTAAACAATTACTCTGTCTTCTTCAATTTTCTATCCTGAAAGTTGAGATAGTTACATTTTTCTCATCAAGTTACTCAAACATTAAATAATATTATGAATGGTGACATTTATAGAAGAGGATCTTGCATCAAATGTGCCCTCACTGATCCACTAAATATTGAATGGATAGTGGGTATCTATTGCTTTTGCCTCCCTGATACCTTCCGCCTGTGCTTCTAATAACAGTGCCACAATTTTCCATAGGAAACCACATTTGCTCACTTTCAATTCATGTGATTTGAACCTTATCCACAGTAATTGGTTTGGCAATGGATGTATGACCCAGTAAGAGACTATAAGTCTCATTTTGTAGATAAGTCTCCTTAGTAATTCAAGCAGTTTTAAAAATGGAGACTTACTTTTTCTTCACGGGTGGTGAAAGGATAGATGATCATGGAAGTATCTGAATCACCATGAAGGGTGACCCTTCTTTAACAGGAATTCATTATAGAGGAAAGCAGAACCAAGTGTGATGGCTGAGTCTTGACCACATATCTAGAGCCTGGTAATAGTTAAGCTTGAATCCTTCCCTGCTAAGCGAGTCTATAAATTCCCTTTCTCTCTTAAGTTTGTTTGTTTGATTAACCAGTTTAAGTATAGCTTGTGTTTGGTTTCTTTCACTTGCAAACATAAGCTTCCTTACTAATATTACTAGTAGACACTGATCAGGGAAATAAGAGCCTTGCTATGAGATCAAAATCTCAGGAGAAGATGGGCATGTAAGCATACAATTACTGTGCTAAAGGTCAGAAGAGTAGCTATTATGGGAGTATAAAGAAAGAAACACCTAACTACCTGCTCACAACTAACTGCCCCTACCACCATTCTCTCTCAGGAAGAAGTAAATAGGGTCCCTTGCACTGGGCCCAGAAGAATAAACTTATATATCAAGGTAAATGAAAAAGAAAATAAGCTAAAATACAAATTTGTCATCTTATTCAGGCAGGCTAGTACGAAGATGTTCTCATCAATAAAAGTTTCTGCGGATTTTTATCTTCTGTCCAACTCCATACACTCCATAGGTCCAGCTCTTGTGTCACCTTCTTTACCCAGGAGTCTTCTATGTTCAGACTTTCTTGCTCCCATCTCCTTCTAGAACAGTCAGGATTCATCTCATTCTCTGAAGGGAACTCCCCTCACACTTCACAGCATCCACCACATTGAGTCATAGATAATGGGACAGGTCAGGGATGACATATTATTTTCTCTGTATCCCCAGTATTTGGCAATAGGTGCTTTCTCAATAAAGATTTGCAAAATAAAAGGAATAACACCCTTAAAGACAAGAAGAATGAATGTGAGCTTAATGACAATACAGACAAATAAATTAGTAATTGATTGAAATGTCATTCTCAATAATGGCTGATTAATGAACTGACTTCAGTCTGTTGAGACATCTATGGTGATGGTTTATAATCTAGTAAGGCAGCCCAGGCAAACACACAAGTCTTTCTTACTGCTCCCTCCACCTTTTTTTTTTTTTTTTCCTTTTTCTAATTTGCTTGTGTATACCAATATTACTGCCATGCTCTAATCTCCCAGGCTCAGTACCCTAACTGGTTTTGACTGTTCATCCTTCCTCACTCCCATCTTGACTCTTATTTTTTTCTCACATCCATCTTTCCTTTTTCTGCAATATCTACTTCCTTTATTTTACCTTTATTTTACCTAGTGCTCATACTCTAACCCCTGCTCCTTGTAAGTGATCCCTAACTGGTCTTCATTGTGTTTTATTCACTGGTGATTCCAAGTGCCTAGAATAATATCTGTTCAATAAATAGTTGCTGAAATATTGGTTTCCTTGGATCAGAACTTCACTTTTCCAAACCATCTTGCAAATTAATCTTTATAAAATCACATTTTCATCATAAAACTGGCCCATTCAAAATATTTCAGCAGTTCATCTATTTTATAGGCCAAGTCCAAACTAATTAATCCTGCATTTGGACCTTCACGAACTGGTTCCAATGGAATTTTCTGGCTTTATTTTCTGACATTGACCTGCACAACCTTCTATTCCTGTCCAACTTATTTATTCATTGTTCATTAACATGTCTTTCAATTCATGCCTCCATTGAATGGCATATGCTCTTCTCTCCTTTTGAAATTCATCTCTTCGGAGAAAAAAAGTTATAAAAGTAAAGATAGACATATATGACCATATGAGAAATGAAAAGTTTTATATAATAAAAGATGCCACATAAATTTATAAAATTTATAAACAAATATATGATAGACAAGGAAAAAAACAAACACTAAGACATAAGAATTATTAATATTCTTAATATGCAAAGAGCTCTCTCAAAGACAACAAATAAAAAGATGATATACAAATATAAACAATAAATGATAGATGAAAAATGTCGAGGCTCACTAAAAGTATGTATATATGTAAATGTCTGTCATAGTTTGCTATCAGATTTAGTAATAATTTAAAAGTTCTACTCACATCCCAAGATGCCATATATACAAAAA
>CM053511.1:10998681-11099580 GCA_028627145.1 Eidolon dupreanum
ATCCTTGTGCATTTTCCATCAGTGCTCCAGGGGCTGAAGAAGTCACTTCAGCAAGGTCATTGATTTTGCTGAGAACTGTATACCCCAGGTATCTCTTTTGATGCTTAGCACACTATAATAAAATTGTTATCTTACCCATTTCACATGTGAGAAAACTGAGGCACAGGGTATTTAAGCGTCTTGTCTAATATCACACAGCGATCAAAATGCGGAGATGGAATTGCAGCTCCAAAACCTGTGCTTAGGCTGAGCCTGAGTGTCTCAGTGCTCTGCCACTAGATTTAGAATCTTTATCTTTGTAATTTTCCATATTGCCTCAACATATTCAGCAATGTGTATGTTATACATGTGAGAAACTGACAACTTAAATTATGTAATTATCGTCCAAAATGAGGCTGAGGTTGCTGCCTCTATTAATGAGATACGTTTTCGTCTTTTTTCCTTGTGCTGGGGATAAACGTTATCACCTTTTATGTACTATACATTCATTCAGTCATTAATGCATTAATGAGCATTCAACGAACATTCACTTGGCTCCATCTGTGTGCCAGGGACTCTTGTGTGTGATCAAGGCCCAGACTTCTAACATAGGATGTTTTTGTGACTGTTTTAAAATACCGATAACATTTTCATTAGATACATGATTTCCATCTTCCTTATAAAAGGCTCAGGAAGGTCAAAAGACTTACTTCAGCCAAA
The DNA here is from genome assembly GCA_028627145.1 of Eidolon dupreanum. Classification (NCBI taxonomy): domain Eukaryota; kingdom Metazoa; phylum Chordata; class Mammalia; order Chiroptera; family Pteropodidae; genus Eidolon; species Eidolon dupreanum. The sequence goes on from CM053511.1 coordinate 10,999,381, forward strand.
TGGTAGGGAAATAGTAAGTATCTGAATTCAGATCTTCTGATTTGGTATCTTGGTGCTTTTTTCACTGCATCACTAAAAAAGGAAACCAATTACAATATTCCAAGTTTTATCTAAAACAGTAAGCTGGGAAGAGCAGTCAATAGGTACATACTTATAATTCATGTTTTTATTTATACCCTGATTTTCAAAATTGATTATATTTTTTAAGTTATTATTGACTCTTAATGTCTATAAATACATTAAGGTATCTTGAATTTTGCAGCTCTTCTACAAATTGGAAACCTGTTTCAGTCAATAACTCAGAGACACACATGGTTAACTTAAAAACTTAGCTTTGTAAAATGAATGCAAATAAGGATTTATTCATTTTAAAGAAGCAATTAGTTTTCTCTTTTGCTCTATTTCATCCCTGACCCAAGGATTTCTTAATATTTTGGTCTTTCTTGTTGGTGGTGAGACTTCTTAAAATCTTTTAGATGTATGAAATATTAACTGGCCTAACTGAATAAGGAGCACTGTAAGAGGAATGGGCACATCACAGCAATCTGACCAACACAGGCAGCAAAAATGTGACCTTGGCTTTGTTCCCATTCTATAAACAAGTCAGTAAATCCAGGACAGAACCACTCAGATATTCTTTCGCATGTGAGAAACTGAAATCTTAAATTATGTAATCACCATCCAAAATAGGGGTGAGGTTGCTGCCTCTGTCGATATGAGATGCGTTTTTATTTTCCTTTGCATCAGTGACTGGGATGTGGACTGATTTATGAGACTTTTTATCTCCAAAAATATGTATTTTTTCATATGGGTCTTAAAATCATACAGTCATTTTATTCAATTTTGCTTTGTCTTAAAAGATAGCAGCTTTATTAGAGTAAAATAAATTACCAAGCCAGAAAAATATAAACATTTTTTCCTAAGGAAAAAAATATCTACCCAGACATTTAATCAGACTATAAATGTGTATATATGGATTCTTGCAGCCTCTCTCTAATGAATTATAAAATTCTTCTGGATAGAGAATCTCCTTACTGACCAACTTCTGAAGAAATCTTATCACTTTAAGGCAACCAGAAGATGATTTCAATAGGAAACTGCTGGTTTATAATTAAACCAAAATTTTAGAGGCCAAATGAAATTTCTTATTTTTTTTCCTTGCCATCCAGAATATATTAAAAGGAAAATCAGTTATTCTCTGGTTCCTATAGAAAATCTTCAAAGTTATAAGACAAGAGTTTTGAAATTAAATGCTTTACTTTTAGTAATCTCATCAAAATAAAGTAGCCAAGATAATGAAGTGCTAGGTAGGGCACACTCACTTTTACAAGTACTTTACATATGTGAACCTGGTTCTCACACAAAACCACGAAGGCAGGCACTCTTACTACCAGGAGACAGGTGTTTAGAAGTGGATTCCAAGATCCCATGGCTGGTGATAATAGTCTGAGCTATGAGAGTGGTAAGTCAGCTTCAGAGAGAGTCTCAACTTAGCCTTGAAGGTCGCACTGTCTCTCCTAGTGAAAGCTAGTTAAACCATATCAATTCCCTGAGAAATGGGGGAAATCGAATTTGTAGATAATTGAATTCTTGGATCATTGATGGAGACAGACAGTAGTGCTATGAGTTATAGCATGGTTTTTTCCCAGGTGCAATCGATGCTGAGATGACTTTTTGTTTCTTCTTCAGAACCAATTATACAGCCTCCCATAACTGGTGTGAAAAGAAAATTCCTTCGATTCAATAGGAATTTATGAGTACCCACTCTGTGCAATGTACTTAACCTAATCCCTGGAGATAGTACAATGAATAATACTTAGTCTTTGAACTTGAGAATCTCTTTTTGTTAAGAAGAAATTAACATACAAGGCCAAACTTTAAAAATACTATATTGCTATTCTTATGCCTCAGTAAATATGTTTAAAATTAATATCTTTCTTTGACTGAGCACCTGAGGACTGGGGGCTATCATGTGGGATGATGGCTTTTATTCTAGAGTTGATGAGTATAAGTATGGAGGTATGTCAAACTTGTTCGAAATCCAGAATATACTTTGAAAACCCTATTTTCCTAACATTTATGAGATAAATTTGTTTTCCTGATATTTCTTTTTTAATAAAAGAAAGCAATTCAGACGTTCCATTTATTTGCATTACTGCTGTGAGCTGTGTTTGCATTGTAATTGGTATGGCACTCTTGATATTGGACACTCAAAGCCATTTGTTTTATCCTACTAGTTTTTAATTTTTCTTTATTAGGCAATCATATTCCTACAGAGAAGTAAAAAAAAAAAATTGGAGAGTTTCACTACAGAAATGAACAAATACCTCTTTTGGGTTTATGCTGAAAAGAGTAAATACATTCTATTTTTGCACATTTTTCAGAAAAGGAACTCTTTACCATTCCAGCTGATGGGGAGGGTGTTGGAAAACCTGCATGTATGTATGACACATGTGTTAGTTCTATAAGGGGACAAAAGTAGGTGGACTGAAAGTGAAAGTCCAAATTGCATTTTGATCTTTCTTCTCTCTCTGTCTTTCTACTTCCTGACCCTTATAATCCAGTTAAAGCTTCCTTGTTGGTGCAACAAATGCAAGAAAGACTCGCCTAACTTGATCTAGAAGGCTAATGGCTGGATTTGACATAGCATATGTTGTAACATACTATTGGTTACTGAGTACACACAGAGGCTTAAGACAGCTGGCCATGGCCACACTTTTGGCTTGGAGCTGCGCCCTGAACTTCCACAGTTGAAATGAATCCATGATTTTCTGGCTGCCTGATCCATTACCCATGTGGCAAGGGAGCCAAAGTGGTAAACCAGTTTCACCAAGGCTCAGATGTACCCAAAATGTTTACCTTATACCCTGATCCATACGCTCTTTTATTTGAAGGTGGCTGCTCCTCTGTGACAATAATGTATTATCTCTTTTGAGATGGGATCTATTAACATCTATAGGTATATATTCCAAAAATATACATTTTTTTACATAGAGTCCAAGGTAGGCATGTTGATTACTTAAGGAGAGCTAAATCAGCATTTAGGGGCTTCCCAAGAAAGCTGTTCCTAAGGACCCATCACATTCTTAGCTGACTTCTTGACATGAAAGTTCTGCTAGTTACTTCATACTAAAACTAATGGTCAAATAGAAAATTCTATGGTTCTATGTGTGTTGGGGCCACTGACTAGCCAATGAGACCACAGGAAAATAGTCTATGGCTCAGAATCAGGCTTAAATGAAATAAGAGTTGATTTCCTAATTAAGTAACAACATGCTGGAATCCATTTTGTTGTTGTTGTTTGCAAGCAGGTAAACAAAGCAAACATTCCATAAAAATCATGAAAGATTAAGATAAAAATTACAATTGTTTGGAAATCAAGTCCCCTCCCCCACCCAGATTTGTTAGAATTCTGACATCCTCAGCTTCAATTTAGAGAAGGGGTGTGTGGGGTCAACTGTTTGAACTTTCTATTTTTTCTTTAAGAGGCACCACTAAAAGGGAGGGTTAGCCACCATAAAATATGAGCGAAGCAACTGTTGAAATAAGACGCAGTCAATATTTATCTGGATGATAAATTCATGTCAAGAATTCCAATTTACTGTACATCTATGGACTTATGATACCCATCATTAATCACACTCTTACTCAGAGAGCCCATTAAAATCTGTTCTCAGCCACTGATGAAGCAAAAGCAAGCATAAAATAAAAAGGGGTTGCTAGGATGAAGGCTGCAGATTCTAAACAAAGATGAGTGACACATGTTGGGTAGGATAAATCTACAAATAGCCTGGGGCTAGACATCAGACATTATTTGAAATGACAAACTTCACATTAACTAAAAGAGAAAAAGATCATAGATGGAGACAGACAGTGGTACTAAGAGTTATACAGCTGCGTGATTCATTTCCAGAAGAAATCAATGTCAAAATGACTTTTTTTCCCTCCTTCAGAACGAATAATGAGCCTTCTATAATTAGGTAAACTTTCTCTGTCCTATCAAAACAAACCATTAAGCCACAGCGAGGCCACTGACACATCTAGCCCTCAACCAAAGCTATAGCGTTTTAATCTAAGGACAATGCAAAGATGCATGAGTCAATTTACCGTAAATTTTTAGCAAATAGTATGTGTCATTGGAAATAACTTCTGCTTTTCCAAAGTCCGTGGATTTATTCTGTAGGAGTTTTAGAAACAAGCAACAACAATTTTAGCTAAAGCAATTCCCTGCGTTCACTAAACCATAACTGTCTGAAACTAGTTATTTCTAGAATTACACAGAACCAAAATAGCAAACATGTAAACAGAGAGCTATGGGTTAGAATTCATCGAATGAGGAAAAAAAAAAAAAGTTTTGAATTTTAAGGTATAAAATATCACATCTGTGAACTATAGACACCCATTTTTCATGCACAATTCAAGCCCTAATTAAAAACATTCTCCATAAATAGAAAACCAATTTGCTGTGTGTGCACAGTGAATAATACAATCAACTTTCCCTAGCTATCAGTGTTCTCTTCATACAGTTGGTCAAAAAGTAATTGACCTTTGGACTTCTCATTAAAACTCAGCAGTTGAGGCTGGAAAAATGAAGCATATCTAATCTCATCGTTTCAGCTTTCTGTATTCTCAACACCATGCCACATTTTATCTATTCCACACAGTCAGAGTCTTAGTTTGCCACCGAGCTAATGAAATAAAAATGTGAAATAGGACACTGCGATGGAGAGATTGGACTTTCATCATTCTGGTCTTATGTTGTTAGATAGTATTAATACCTAAGGCAAATTCTTGGAGGGGAAATTCTTTGTGGTGCTCATTTCTTATCTTCTGAATTTCTGAGGAAATACTTATCAAGAACTTGGGACAAATTGGTAGGAGTAATACATTTTCCTGGGAAAGGATACAATTATGGAAATTTATTAAAAGTCTATAGGAATTTAAAACTGGAGCTGAAAAGAAACAGAGAGTCTCATTCAAACCCTTTATTTTATAGATGACAGAAATGTTAAAATCCAGACAGAGATAAAGAACAATTAGTCTCAGGTCACACGTTGCTAAGACATGAATTTGGGTCTCAGTTCTCAGTTGTGTCATTTCAGTCACAGCTTAGCTTTACTACTTTTTCATGTACTTTCGCTCTGTTGGTTAAAAACAAACGAAAATAAAAACAGACCCGAAATTCTCATTGAAGACATCTTGCAAAGTCACACATACATGCTTGGGTCTTTCTGGCAAGAGTTAGCTCCACTATGGCCATCCATGTAATATTGCTTATTTTCAAGTACATGGTATTCCCCACCCCCCTTTTTTAATCCCCAAAACTTATGACATTTTTTTTTATACTTCTTAAGGAAAGCCAAGTTTTAAAATGTCTCTTCAGATTTTTTGCAAATAAAAGATCTTTGCATTCAATATGAAACTTGTGCTTTAATTAAGGTGACCATATAAATTATCTTTCAAACCACACATTCGTGAAAGTGGATAGGGGTACTATTGATTATTTTACAACAGGACAACAGGTGCAAACCTAAAGTATTCTTGGCAAACTAGGATTAGCTTTAGTATTTCAAACATCCATAATAATAAAACTTCCCCTCTACACTCAGGTATTTGTTTGTTTTGTAATTTTCCCTTCCTTCCTTCCTTCCTTCCTTCCTTCCTTCCTTCCTTCCTTCCTTCCTTCCTTCCTTCCTTCCTTCCTTCCTTCCTTCCTTCCTTCCTTTCTTTCTTTCTTTCTTTCTTTCTTTCTTTCTTTCTTTCTTTCTTTCTTTCTTTCTCTTCCCTCCCTGTCTTTTCGTTCTCTCTTCTTTCTAACAGTACACAGATTTCCACCCCCCACCCCCACTTATCATGCCATGATTTCATAAGAAATGGGTTCCAGCAGCTCAGGCTTTTGTCACTGGTTCTCATGAAGTGTGCTTCTCTGGGTGGAGCAGGCTGGTACTTCAGTTGAACCCAGGTACCTTTCTCTTTCTGATCATTTCCCTTCAAACGTTTCAGAAAGCTGTCTCGGCTCTTAGAGTGCTCAGTATGTTCAACGTGTACATTAATTTTCTTGACAAGAATCTTGCTCTTAACTGGTTTGTTTACAAATGCCATTCGCATCCTGGGTGACACTGTAGGCTCGTCCAGCTTTGCTGTGGTAACACTGGTGCGGCATTCCTTTTTGAACGGTGCACATTCCCTTGATGTGTACGATATCACCTTTCTTGCAGATTCGCATGCATGTGGCCAAAGGAACAACTCTATGTTGTCCAAAAGGCCCAGAGAACGTGTAGTGAGTGTCTCTCCTTTTTCCCTTTGTGTTGATAATTTTAGTGAATTACTGGAAGATGGTGGTTCTGGCCAAAAAGGTTATTTTGTAGTTTTTTTTTTTTTTTTTTAAGGCAGCTTAAGATAGTGGATAAGTAAAAATAGAAAGAAAGAGATCTGGTGGCCCCAGTTCTACTTCTAACTGTGAGACCTTTAGCAAGTCATTGTCCTCTCTTAGATTCAGTATTTGCCTCTATTAAAAGATAGGGTTAGACTAAGTCATCATTATGTTCTCTTTAGCTCTAATGGTCTAGAATTTCTTGTCCTCTAGATTTCTATTTAATATGTGGGTGTTTGTGTGTGTGCATATACATACATACATACACACATAGCTATATGCATATATGAAAAATAGAGGTCAATCATGAAAAAAATATAAAGTTTCAATAAATATTAAATAAGTACACAACCAGATTTTGAGCCTTGAGTATGGTAATGTTCGTTATCTTTACCATATTGGTAATGTTATCTTTGAAAAAAAGTAAAATTGTTTATCTATATTGAAAGTCACACCAGACACATAATGTTATAGCAACTTGGTAGTTCAGTGACAGACAGGAAATGTGTTTTCATGTGTGTTTTTGGCAAAACTCTACCACTTAGGATACTGGTGTTTTTTTTTGTCATAACAGCGTCTTTTATGTGGCAAAGTCACATTAGATGCTGTCTGGTTGCTCTTGGTTACCAAGACTTTCCTATTTGACTCACCTTCAATTTTTAGGCAAATTCTCTGGCTTCCTGCTATTGTTTCTGGGTGTCTGCAAGTCCTTGCAATCTCTTATACGTCTTCTGAAAAGAAAGATTGGGTGATAGAAGATGGTTACATGGCCCATGTAACTTAAGAGGTAGGAATTATTAAAAACATAAAACTGGTTGGGTAAGAAACATAACCGGAATTTATCATACATTCTAGATCCTTTTCTACTTAAATAAATCCCCTCTTTTAAATGACAAGCAATAAGCCTTATCTGCTTTCTGCATATGTCACAGGCACAATTTGGGACAGTGTTTTGTTTTGCCTTTTCATATTGCTTGTCTGAACTCTAACATTTCAAGACTTCCTCAAATTGTCTTGCTGAGCTAGGGAGACAAATACAAACATGAGTGGTTTTCTTCTGTTACAACTCTTTGTTGGAAATTTTAGGCTCAAGAACGCTTTTTCATTTGATTACTGTGCTACATTCCTGCTCAAGCTGCAGTATAAGGAGTAGTTAATAACGAGAGCTTACTGAGCTATGAGCTTGATAATGCACTAGCATTTTATATACACGGTCTCAACCAACCCTCAAAATGATGCATTACACAGATAGAAAAAATGAGGTTCAGAAAGGCCAATTACTCAACCGAGTTTGCACAGTTAATAAGCTGCAAAGCCAGGAGTCAAAGCTAAACACAGCTGGCCCTCAAACAACATGGGGATTAGGGGTGCAAACCATCATGCAGTCAAAAATCTGTGTATAATTTTTGACTTCCCCAAAGCTTAACTACAGCCAGCCATTTGCATTCATGGTTTCAACCAACTGTGGATCCAATATAGTATTTTCATATTCCCAAACACAGTTTCCCATGGTTGGCTGAATCCACAGTTATGAAATCTGTTGGTAGGAAGGATCGGGTGTTTTTATTGAAAATAATGTGCATATAAGTTCACCTGTGCAGTTCAAATCTGTTTTGTTCAAGGGTCAGCTGTATATGTGAAATCCAACATTTGTATCCCTAATTGCAGTGTGTTAACTCTCAGAATATATTCTGCAGTAACAACTCTTTTCTTTACATTTGCACAAATCTTACAATTTTTAAACTCTTACTGGCACTTAGCATATTTGGTCCTCAAAACATTCTGTGAGGGCAGCAAAAAGGGTGGATGCTAGGTTCATTTTATAGATGAGGAATCAGTGCTCAGAGAGCGTCGATTACTAAGCCAGTAAGTAGTAGTGTTAGAATTGAACTTGTGACCTTGGGCTGCTACCCTAGTGCAAATTTCCTAAAACCAGAGTTATTTCCAAAAACAAAACAAAACAAAACAAAAAAACACAAAAAACTAAGAAAAAAATTAAATAAACCCAGAGAGAAACAAAAATTTGAAACCATAATTTATCAATTATAAATAGAGAACAATGGCATATTAATCACAAATGCTGGAGGTACCATTTAACAAAAACTTCCCCCCCTCTTTTGCCTATTTCACATCCCAACCAATGTCTAGCCATTCTAAATTTGTGGCAAACTCAATAAATTATGGTGGTTAATAGAACCCAAATCTCTATGACTCCCTCTGTCTTATCATGTACCACCTTATAGTGACTAGTCTGTTTTTGTACTAAATTCAGAAACCATTTCTTATACATCTTTGCATAGAGTGAGTTCCCACTAAAGTTTGTTGAATAAAAACAGAAGGTATTTTTGCTAAGACATGTAATAATAACATTTATTGAATCTTTGGCCTTTAATATATACCAGACACTCTTTTAAGTACTTTAGGTGTATTAAAATATTTAATCCTAACAACTATATTATTTTAACCCAATCTTATAGATATAGAAAATGAGGTACAAAGAATTCAAGTAGTTTGCCAGAGTAATATTAAAGTAGGAGGCAAGTCGAGAATTTGAATCCAGTTAATGCAATTTAGAAAAACTAAGATTTCGAACTCATTAGAACTTAATGATTCTGTTAGGCAGTATTCTTTTTAGTCTCTGATCCATTCATAAGAACATTAAAAATGCATTCCAATAGCATTTTGCTACTGAATCGATGTATTGGATGAGATATAATTTAAAAAAGACCTTCAGGTTTTTCTACCAGAATTAAATAGTACTCCATCATTTGGGGATCAGAGCAGAAGAAAAAAAATGCTGCTATAACAGATTCTCTGCTGAGTATTTGACAACAAGAGCTAACATGAGGCAGTAGTTAACAACATGGGCCTTGCAACAAGGTCAAGCTAGGCTTGAAATGCAGCTCCATCCCTGTTTGGGGCCAAGTTCCCCAGAGCTCACAGCTTAGACAAGGATTTGTGCACCCCATTGGTATGGTGCCAAACTAAATGTGAAGTTTCATCTAGTTTATGTCCAGTAGCAATTTACAGTCTTCTATATTTGAGACTTAATTGGTGTTAGTTATTCTCCATTTGCCCCAGTTCTTTTTCCTAGGTAACTGTTTGTTTGTTTATTCATTCATTCATTCATTCATTTTAGAGCATATCATTGTCTCATTTGCCCTATGGATCCTACATTTGAATTTGCCAAATAAGGGAGCAGCACAAGTTGAAGATCAGAAAGTAGGGAGAGAGAGAAAAAAGTCACCCTGTGGGCTATAGTTTTAACAGACATAGGTCTTCCTGTTAGGTCTTTCAGCCTCGTGGAAGAATCAGAGTTAAATAAGCATTAAGGTTAACAGAGGAAAAGCACTATCCAGAGGAAGTGTGGTAGGCTATGGATGATGTAGCAGGGTGAGTGAACAGGAGTACTTAGGAAAGGCTTCTGTGGAAGCAGGTGTTTCAAGCAGGATGAGCAGAAGCAAACTGTCCCTGGGAATGTAAGTGGGACAGGAAATTGGGGCACAAGAGATCCAAGTACAAGGAGGAGTTTGTTCCAGACTGAAAAGGAACATTTTATGCACCCAAAAGGAGGTTCCGCATGGCTGGAGCAAAGGCTTAAAAGAGCATATGGTAGAGATGAGGCTGTCCATGTCAGCAGGGACAAAGGGGACTGAGCTATAGTTGTCACAGACTGTGACCCCTGAGCCCTTAGGAACAGAATTTGGTGCAGGATCTGATAATGTAAGGAAACTGGGTCTATAATCAGGGTTGTTTGGTAAGTTGTGTGGATCGAGTAGCTCATGAATAAAATATTGACCTTAAAGACAAGATTTCATGGATGGACCTTGAAATAATCATACTAAGCAAAATAATCCAGACAGAAAAGGTTGAAAATCACATGATACCACTTATATGTGGGGTATAAACCTAAAAGTGGCAAAAGAACAGGACAGACAGAGATTGATGGACACGGACAATGGACTAGTGGTTACCAGAGGGGAGGAGGGAGGTAGATGGAGGGTAAAAAATTTAAATAATTTATTCAATTTAAATACTTAATTAATTAAAAATAAATAAATAAATAATAAAGACAAGATTTCACAAATGAATAAGAGTGAGAGATACACAGGTATTATGTCATCACTTAGACGCCAACATCTATTGATTCAAATACATTCCTAAAACAAGTTTAAATACCAGCTTATATAGAAAATGGAGAAGTAAATGTACATAAACTCCTATGGTATTTTATTCAGTTTTTTATTTAGTTAAAGTAGTACTAAGATTAAGTTTCCACATCCAATGGATAAGAAACTTTAAAGGAAGAATGTTGATTCCCATGATGCTATGCCCTTTTTCTAAAATTACAAGAAGCTCCTTAAATCCCTCATTTAAATCCACTGGTCCATCCTTTAACGAAAGCACATTTTTTGATTTCCTTAAGGGGAAGGTAATAGAGGAAGGGAAGCTGATATTTTATCAAGTGTCAGTGAATTTACTGTGTATGTAATCCTATTATAACCTCCCAGCAAACTCAGAGAGGTTGAATGATGTTCAAGTTATCAAGTTAGAAAAGGCAAAACTGTAAATGTGAGCCCAGGTCAGCCGCATATCAAAGTCCGCATTTATTTTATCTTACCATGTTGATTTTAATGCTCTCTGTTCAGCGGCAGAAAAGAGTGAGAATCGACTTTCTTGCTTTATCTCCAAAGTCAAGAGATCTGTCAAAAAGAGCCTAGAAAGAGGAAGAAGAATGTTGATCTCCTGAATAAATGCAACTTCTATTTTTTGAGCTTTTATTATGTGTCACGCTCTGTGTTTGTGGATTCCAAGATAGGGCTCAAGCCCTCAGGCAGTGAGACAACAAAATTTTATAGTTCATACAGTCATTCGAGAAAAAAATAATTCGATGAGGTCATCGCTTTCATGGAATGAGTGTTAACAGGGAATACAGAGAAAATGTACAAGAATCATCATCTAGATTTTCCTGGGGAAGAGAAGTCTCCACCAAGGAAGTTCATACTATGTATAGATCTTGAGGTGATTAATTTAGGGTTTACAAAACCTTGGGAACTGAGGATCTATTGTATGGCATGGTGACTATAGTTGATAACACTATACTGTATGCTTGAAATCTACCAAGAGAGTAGCTCTTAAGCATCTTGCCAACTCCCCAACACACACACACACACACACACACACACACACACACACACACACACAAATGAAACAAGAAAAATCAGGTAACTATGGCAGGTGATGGATATAAATTAACTTGACTGTGGTAACCGTACGTCAAATCACATTGCACTCTTAAATATATAAAATTGTATTCGTCATTTTTATGTCAGTAAAGTTGTAGGTAAAAAAAAAAGGAAACTTTGGAGAGAGTAGGGAGGGGAACCTCCCATCACCTCGAACCCACTGGAGGAGCAGAACTAAGTATGACATCAGCTCTAGGGCTGATCCCTCATGATCTCTCATGGGAGAGCCTAGCTACTCACCAGCAGGAAATTCCTACCGCTAGCACTGAACAACTCAGTAATAAAGAAACTGGCTTAAATAACCACATAAAATATCAAGTTCAGCAATAAGAAACATTTCTTTCTGGCATTTATTTATTTATACACTTATTCAGTGATTAGTTAAGCGCTTCATTTGTGTCACTTAACTGGCTTTTGGGTTCTGCCGACATTGTGATAAATCAGATGTGGACCCTGCTCTCAGACAATTTACGAAATAGGACAATTAGATAACAGCCAAGATAATGTTTTACACCCCCCCCCCAAAAAAAAATTACAGAATTTGATCCTAGGTACATATAAAAATTGTATGGGTCCTTTTCTAGTTTGGGACGGATCATGCTTAAAATCAGTGATAATAAAAATAATCCCTGCATTGGGGCGATTTGAAATTTTTGCCCCTTAAGATCTACTCTTCACCCTTTTCAAACCTTCTCTTTGTCTTGGGAAAGACCTGATCAGTATGGACACCACTGAAGAGCATGTGTTCTGGCTCCTGCTTGGCCAAGCCAATGGGAAGTCCCAACAAACTGCAGGGAACAGAACCCTCATGATGCCTCTGCCTTGATCTAAAGACTTCTGCCTCTCTCAAGGTGCATGCCTCTGCATGACTCCATTTGAGGCCCAATCTCTGCTCCCTCTTCTCTCTATTATGGTAACAACCAGCCACTATTTACTAGCTGTGGGTTACTGCACAATTCCATAGGTTTCCCCTACATCCATCTGCATTTAAATTATTCTAATTTGAGCTTATCTTCTGTTTTCTTTTGGAACCCTGACTAAAATAATACTTTTGTTGTATCCCAAGTTTATATTCTTTCTTTCTTTATTTTGCTACCATTGATTGATACTACACACCCTGAACTAGGTGGTAGAGGAGGACACAGAGATAGAGAAGATATAATATCAGCCTAAAAGAAGCACTCTCAAATACTCTCAGTGGGAACTTATATATATTTCAAATTTTTAAATGCACTTACCCTTTTCCCCAGAAATCATGTGCAAAGAATTTACCTTGTTCATTACAACATTATTTATAATAACAAGGTAACAAAATCACTAGACACATTATGGTATATTCAAATAACAGAATGATAATTCAGATATTAAAAGAATCCCGTCGATATATATATAACATTGAAAAGTCTCCAAGATATACTAAGTGAGAAATCAAAGTACTTGACAATATGTTATGTATCTATTTGTGTAACAAAAAATAAACCCGTGAGTGGTTCCATACATAAAATTTGTATGGGTTAATCTTGGACACCCAGAAAAAGACATTTTGAAAAGGAAAACTTTGGGAAGAGATACTAGGGAAAAGAGATTGTTACTTAACATTCTTTTAGTTTTCTGATTCTGTTTTATTTTTATTTTTTTTAACGCGGTTAAGTTGATATTTTTTAAAAACATACCAATAGAAATAAAAACGCAATCTCAATCCCTTACTTTGCTTAGTTTAACAGAGGAGTTCTGATTGCCAAAGCAGTAATCATTCAGAGAAAATAAAATAACTCCCTAAAACAAATTCACAAGAAACAGCATCAGTACATCAAACGATGTCACTTGTGACACCTGAAATGGAAGCATTTCACTCCACTTATTTTACATGAATATCTATTGAAACTGACTTCAAAGGCTGAACCACATGTCTTGACAGCCACCAAGAGACTGTTAACATAACCTCTGCTTGTTTCCTCTCTTATTATTTTTGCAATACAATTATAACTGGAAGTCCCCAAACCTTGTAATTGTCAACTAACTTTTGGAAAATGTAAATAGTTGACCAAGAATTTAAAGGGATGGCCCCTCCTACCCTCTCTGAACTTTGTGGTGGTCTTTGGATGCAAAATGACCCAGCTCAAGCGATCCTCAAAGATGAACCAAAGATGAAAATAATTTTCTTTTCAGGGAGGGTTTCTCTGTGGACGCAAAGATCTCTGAGAATGAATCTGTATATATTTCCTTTTCCCAGAACTTACTGGCATCCATCCAAGTTTTTCACTGGAAATTAACATCCTCATGTATATAGATAGGTTTGATATCTGAGCTTAGCTGGTTCAGCCCATTTTTGTGCAGTGTGTTAATATTCTGTTCATGCCCCAGGCACTCATTAATCCAGTACTGTTTTATATCTCTTGTTCCTGTTTCTACTTTTCACAAATAATAACAGCCAACCATAGATAGGAGATATTCCTGAAAGCATACAAAATAACAGCTAATGCACATGCAAAGCCACTTGGAGCTCAATTTGCCTTCTAGAAAAATTCATATCACATGCGTTGTCATTTCTGATGAAACTTCCATGCACGCAAGCATATTGCATTAATTATTTTCCATTATGTTTGCTTATTGATGCAGCATCTGTTGCTATTGTTACTCATGTGTGCTGTAAAGAGGCTAAACATGCAAGGTAGAAAGAAAAGTTTTATAGGTGTCTTGTGCAACAAATAGGAAACACTGTACTATTAGTAATTCAGAACACTAGACTTTGCTATTTTTGAACAATGTGATTAGTTCTCATCTCTTGAACGTCAGCCAGGCACTAAACTAAGTAGTTTATATATATATATTACTGTCCTTAAACTTCATGACAACCTTTGAATTAAAGATTTTGATTTTCATTTTACAGATGAGAAACATAGTTTCAAGAATATTATCTAGAATCACTTGGCTGATAAGCGGCAGAGCCAATGTTGTGACTTCAAAGTTTATATCTTTTCTTCTAAACCTAAAAGTAAAACTAACATCACAGAACTTTAAACAACCAAAGAGGTCACTTTTTTTTTTTTTAACTCTCCAATTAAGAGAATTACCAAAAAGCCTCACTAACTTGCCTATAACCAAAATAAACCAGCAGTCCAAAGCCCAATGCAAAAGACCAAAGTTAGAAACTGCTGATAATTTCACCCTCCACTTTTTTCCCCCCATCTGAAGCTTGGAAGGATACTTTTTGTGGATTTTCCTAGAAATATTCAGTCTCCAAATCTCTACATAGGAGAGATCTTTCATTCTGTCATATTCGCGCAGCATAACTACAAGGTAAAAGAGATGAGAAAATTCAAGAGAACACATCACAAAAAGTCCCTTTCTGAATTGTTTTAGAACAGACCATGACCAAGAAGTCCTTCGTTTATGGGAGAACAATATCTTTCTCCTTCAGAGAAACTACCGCATTTCCTTTCCTATCAAGGACAGGGCAATAATCCAAGCAATTCCTTAGCTGAGAGTAACACGATAGCCAGGAAAGGACTTTTAATAAATGTATTAATTACACCAGTGATAACATTTCCTGAGCAATGGTCTGTCTTCCTTTCAGTGACATGCCTACCCTCTCAGTGTCCCCATGGTGTGGATCAGTCACCATACCCCTCTGAACTCAGAGTCATTACAAGAATGAACACTCTATTACATCGTCAAAATCATTGAAAGTCGGTGCTTGACAGGGCGACAGAGGTATTTGATTCCAACTTTTCTAGTTTCTCCCTGTCCTAACAACCCATTCCTTGATTTATTTTTTTTAACCAATGAAGAAGGGTCATATGACTGTTACCTTGCCAATAATAAACAGCTAAATTAGGGCTCTAAATCATGTTTCTAAATTTCCAGTCCTCTGTTCTTTCTACAACATAGAAGGACTTCATTTTGAATCCTGGCTAACTTCTTAACAGTGAGTGATCAAACTCTCTAAACCTCAAATTTTCCCATTTGCAAAATGGGAAGAATAATGGTGCTTGCCTCATAAGCTTAAATGTGAAGCTTAACACAATACTTGATTCACAATGTCAATTTAATATATCATCACCACCACCACCACCACCATCATCATCATCCATTCAAAGCCTTCCAAATCAAGGACTCATTCTCTAAGATGTGCTATATATGGATATAGACTTTACAAATTACATTTATCCTCTATGAATGCTCAATTTTCATCACAAGTTGAATTAAGGTCAAGTACAGATAACATAAATGTATTCATAATCCTTCTTCTTATTTATCCTTCTGAATTAACTTTTAACATGATCAGGAGAAAGTATTCTAGACAATCTGGATGAGAGTTTGCAGTAAGACATAGAGGAATGGGAAGGCACTCTGGGAATGGTTTCTCCTTTCACCCAATTTACCGTCTCCTTCAACTGCATGTCCCACGCTGGTTATCAGGATCCCTATTCACAAAATGATTTACTTAAGTCAGAAACACGGTGATTTTCTTTGACTTCTACTTTTCTCCTTTTTTCATGTGATACTTCAAGCTAGCCAGTGACTTAGTCCTATAAGTTTTATCACTGGAATCTGTGTCTAATCTATTCCTTCTTTTCAGTCCCACCACAATGACATAAATGTTGACCCTCATTATTTATCATTTTAATTATGCAAGAATCTCCTATTGCTTCCATACTCTTGTGACAGATAATCATTTGTTGTCACATGATATTTCATTTGTTCTACATAGTTCAGAGATGAAACTTTGGAGGAAGTTCCATGTGCCCTGGTTGTGGAGTGACTTTTCACAACCAAAAACCGGGTGTGTACAACCACAACTCCAAGACCTTTAATCTGGTCTGGAATATGATGCAATACTGGCACCACCCTATATCTTTCCTTCCAAAGAATACATTAGACCTTTGGATATGATTTCCATCTGGGATGATTATAGCCCACCACGACACGATGTTATCTCACAACTTCCATCTCTCCATCCCAGAGTTATCAGTGGAATTTTGAAATCTTCATATAAAATAGGATGAATAATTACAATACTTTTCCACATAATAACTCAGAATTGTAGGTGAGGAATAGGGTAGCAATTGCCTTTAATATGAAATACGTTTAGTTCCACATGTTTAGTTCATAGCTTCATAGGTATTATTGATGGACAAGACCCTACTTTCTCAAAAGTTTTCAAAACAATATAAGTACTATTTATGAATCAAGTGTTATTCTAAGCTCATTACACATATTGACTCATGCCAACAACCCCGATATGGTGACTACTATTATTACCTCTATTGTAGTCATGGAAATTCATGCACGGAGGCAATAAGTCATCTGTTTATATTTATATGATTAATCAGTAGTAGAACTAGTATTCAAATTCCAGAACAAACCGCTGTAAAGTACTGACATCCTTTTCTATTTTGTACTGTATTTTTTATTTAGAAACATTTAAGTTACCTCATAGATATGAAATTATTAATGATGTTAAAAATTGGAAACTACCTATGCTTCAAATACATTTTTATTTCAGTACAAACATTATACCAATATTACATATCTGATACTCTGAAAAGTCTTGTTACGAATGATGGCCACAATTAAAATAATTCCATAATATCCAACCATGTAGCTTTACCTTTTCAGGCTTTCATATTGCATTGTCTGCACTGATGACAAGGAGTTAGACATGCAGCTCCAAGCAAGCAATCATCCGAATAGGATTTGGGCCCTGCACAGGGAGAAGCTAAAGGAGAATAAATAGGGATCTATTCTACCCCATTCCTATTTACCTAGCAGTATGGCTAATACAGGTGATTCTGTTTGTGTGCACTAGAAATAATAAAGGCAAAAATGACTAGATGAACACATGTGAAAACCAGACCTTTATAACTACATGCACCTGTGTAACTTCAGTGTTTTAAGAGGTCATTTTTTTCTCCTTTCCTAAGAAAAAGAGGCAAAGAAAAGCTAAAATGATGATTAACAATTATAATAACAGTAGGTTTCCTGGTCAACCTTTATTGTTGGCTGTGAACTTATATAGGTTTGTTTGGAGTTTGAAGATTTCCCATTTATCAACAAGGGCAAGGAGAATGCTTAGCCAGAGTAGCAGAAACACAATTACCTTACCTTCATTCTTTATCTTTGGCTTCAAGCCACTTAGGTAGAGCTATTTGTCTTTTTCAACAAGATTAAAACCCTTTGGAACTAGAGAATATGTCCTGTATTTATTTTCTATCACCCTCAGGACATGTTATAATCCAAAGCACTTGGATTATATTTAGAGAGTGGGATTTAGGTGAAATTCCTACCTTTGTGAGCCAAATAAAACTCCATCTAAAAGTGAGTGGTAGACAAGATGACTTCTAAATGTTTTCTTTAAAATTAAGTTTTTTTCTTGTGTAATCACATATCATAACACCTATGGTACCTACTCCTTACTATGATAATACCACAATACTCATACCTTCAGACACAAATAGTAAATGAAGTTCAGTTGGCCAGATTCAGAGATTGAAGACTTGATTGATTGTCCAGATTGCTGGTAGCTTCCCAGACCATCTTTCTAGCTCTAGTTTTAGCCTTTTCATACAATTTCCATATAGTAGTCATAATGGTCTTTGCAAAAGGAAAATCAGATTTGTTACTTAAACCCACACATTGCCCTTGCATAAAAGTCTAAACATTTAATAAGAGCTCTGAACTACTAGGCTATACTATCTTCTTGCTTGATTCCCTTCAGACTAGTTGAACGGTGCCTCTGTTACACTGTACCATGACATCTTGCATATCTCCTTTGAGAGGTCTTACCACACTAACTATCGCCACTTTCTGCTCTCATAGTCATTCCCCACTAATTAAGCTGTAGGCTTTGTGAGGGCAGGAGCCATATTTGCCTTTGTTCATCTTTTAACTACTTGCACCTAGTACGGTTAACATTTAGTAGATAATTATTGAATGAATGAATGAATGAATGCCATACTGCCATTATCTAGCCATTGTGATTTTTATTTCTATCAGCAGGGAAAAATTGTGTTTATCTGTCCAAGACGACATGATCACATATGAATTAACCTTTGAAACAGTTTTCACATTCTCAAAAAGATTATGATGCATTCTCATTTTAGAATAGAGATAATACTTCTTTAAGTTTCTGTGTCATAGACTTGACATTTCACTTTTTCTAAAAGTCTGTCCTTTATACTACTGTGCAATTTTCATATGATATATGATATACATCAAATCTTTCCTTAGCCGTTTATCCACCAATTATTCATTTAATATGCCAGACACTCTTCTAGATGTGAAGGAAACCAAGATATATAAGACAAGGCTCTTTCTCTTGAGGAGCTCTTGCTAAGTGGAGGAGACAGGAGATAAATACAATAGCACTTATGCGTACTAAATACTGAGTACACACTTTGTGCATTTTGTATACCTTTTCTTATTTAATTTTCACATGGACCTTCTAAGATATACTGAAAAAAAAAAATCAAGGGTTCAATTGGCCAGAGTCCACTCCACTAATAAGAGCTGAGTTGGGATTTAAACCTAGGACTGTCCAATTCTAGAACTCACCACATCACATTATGATATAATAGATTAGGTGCTTTAATAAAGGCATAGACAGAAGAGGTAGTGTAACACAGAGGAGAGAGAGTAATCCTTCCATAGGCAGAGAAAGAAAGGTCTGGGTGTATTTGTGCACTCATGTATATGAGTTAAAGAAGGCTTCCTAGAAAAGAAAATATATGAGCTGAGGAGAGAAGTTAAACTCACAAAACAATTGATTAAGGTTCCAGAGCAATGCAAGAGCCTGATAAGATGAGCTAAAAGTTATTAGCTGTTGCTGGAGAATTAGCCAAGTAGAAGGAAGTGGCAAGAGATGAAATGGTTCTCTCTCTGCTAAGAAACCTGTTAACTGTCTTATTGGCAATGGGATTTTAAGTAGGGAAAATGATGGATTTGAATTTGTATAAAAGGTCGTTAACTATTCGCAAAGGATTATTTGGAAGAGAGAAAGACTGAAAGCAAAGACATAGTCCAGACAATAGCAGATGAAGAACTAGGAAAGTATTGTTGAGACTAATTGTCATTAATAAGATGTTTTGAAAAATAATTAATAGAATTTATGAATTGAATGTGGGCATGAGTCTAGGATGAGTCCAAGGTAATAGCTTGACAATCTGTAGAACAGATTGTAGCTCTGTAGCACAGGCTTATTTCTGCAGCTGTCTTGAGTGGCTATGAAATAAAACAACTAATTTTTCTGAGCACTTACTATATGTCTGATATCATTTTAAGCAATCACAACAAACCTATGTGGTACGCAGCTGTGGAAAGTGAGGTACAGAAAGATCAAATAATTTTCCCCAGGATATAGACTAACGGTAATGGAAGCTGTGAGGCTCTGCTCAGACTCCCTTGGGGGCCAGAATATAGTCCCCTAATGGCTAGTGGTACTGCTGTCAGACAGTCCTCAGGTCTTCGCCCTATTAAGGGGAGAGATCTGCATTGCTCAAATTCATGACACACTTCCTATCGGGCAGCCTAAAACCACGATTGATAGATAGAGGCATGGCCTTGCCTCTCCAGCTTCACGTAACTCTGAATGCCCATCTCAGCTTCAGACATCCCCAGGAGGCTGGCTTTAACAAGAGGGCACACAGTTCTAGTTCCCTTTTTGCCCAATCCGGCTTTCTTCCATAACCCTCAAGAACTTGATCTCAAGAGCACGCCTTTATAAACACCCCTACAAACTAATCTTCATTTCTAAGTCTGCTCTCTAAAGATCCCTTTCTGAATAGCCACTAAAATGGCAGAGCTAGCATTTAAACCCAGACAGACTGGTTGTTGTAATAGCTATGGTTTTAAACACTTTTCTATATATCTTTGCACAAGTAAAGACCCTAGGAAAATGCCCAGTACTGCACAAATTATTAACAAATAGACACGTTATGACTTTGACTTTGTGTAATAGTTTACGATGCAGACGAACCATTCAATAAAATGTACTCAAAATGAAAAGTGGACTGAGAAGACGTTGAATCAGGTACTGTCAAAATCAAGGTAGGAAAACATTTCAAGAAGCAGGAACTAGTCAACCACATCAAGTACTAAAGGAAAATTAAATGGCCTTAGAACTAAAAAGTATCCAAAGGCTTCAGCAATGGGAAGGCTTGAGCAATGTGAGTTCTGTTGACGTGACATGTGCGGACATAAACAATATTTCTGTGTTACAGAAAGAATGCGAGGCGAGACTATAAAGACAAGGAGTGACTGTAAATTATACTGCCAAGGAGTTTGACTTTCAAGGGAACCAGGATGGAGTCTTGATGTTTTTTAACACTGCCCTTTTGTCAAGGTTGAATTGGGTCCATGTTTGCTGCATACTCACAAGGAACATAGAGTAATATGGTTTGCAATAAATCTTAAGCAAACATCTGAGCTTCTGTGAACACCCATTCGCATCACATCTTCTTCTTTCTCAAGAACTGGAGGTTCCCAAAAGTGAATACTCAAATCCCACACTGTGATGTGGTTAAGCCGCGTGCTTAGTCACTTCGTGCCCAGTGTCCACACTGTCGATTTTTTGGAAGCCAGAGTTTCCCCTAACATCTTGCCATGACACTATGAAGAACACCAGAAACTGTTTCAGGTAAGAAGTCCCTGACCTTAGGCCACAGGGTGGGTGGCCCAGGAGAATTAACCACAGAAAGTGTTTCCCACGAACCCACAGGGCAGAGAATCTATGTTTGAAATGTTGGTGTTTCTCTGTGTTTGTTTCCTTTCAGCAGAGTACAGTACCAAGCATTATGTAATAGAGGTAACAGCAGCAAACGCTTTAAAAAATAATCTCTGTGGTAAATTTGAAAGCAGATGTGGAAGACTGGAACATTTCTGATTTTCCACTCAGTGGACTGAATTGCCGATACTTCAGTATCACTTTCTCTCCATTTAGCTTTGGAAAATGAAGATGGAATGCATGACCTTGCAGTCAGTTTCAGTATTCTGAGAGGAACAGACCCTGTAGACTTGCGCTGGAGACCAGGCTATAAAAAATGGTGCAGTACAGATGCGAATATGTGTTACTGTGTTTGCATGACTGTCTTATAGAAGGTGGGATCTTTGGGTTACATATAATAATCCATGTAAATTTGCAGCCCACTGACACTTGACTGGGTTGAGGATTACATGTCAATGGTCTTGCCTAGACCTCTTGTGGTTAAAAAAGAATACTGTGAGAACTCTTAACTGGTAAGCCATAAGTCTTTTCTTAGTTTCCCTTCTGAAACATTGTAGTAGATACAACTTTTATCCTACAAATTTGGAAGCAAGAAACTTCAAATTATTCTCTTTCAGTAAATCAGATGACCCATTCTGGTCCTCTATATTTCTGGCAAAAGTGAAAGAAATGAAAGTGTCATGCAGAAACAATGGAAGTCTCATGCATCTAGAACATTCAGTGAAGGAGCCTCTGCCTCTACTTTTAAAGTCAGGTAGGTGCACATCATTATAGGCACATGTATGTGTGTGTGCACATGTGTGTACATGTGTGTACAGGTGTCCATGTGAATGTGTGGATGTGTTGGGAGCAGGTAATTCTATCCTGAGTATCTAGCATCCCAGGATGCTCTATGCAGCTAGTCCCACTTGAGGTAACACACATAGTCTAGGCCTGACATAGAGTCCCCTAGTTAGAAAACCAGTAAAATATTATCTGCCCCAATATTTGGGGAAGCTCTACAAATAGTAAAAAGTATTTTTCTCCTAGTTGCTTCCACGTCTGCCTTTCCCAATCCTTGAAGCCTTTAGTCATAGCAAGTGAGACCAAAGGTCCCTAAGAATACTCCGGGGATGGGTGGGAAATAACTGTAGGGTGCTCTGGACAGAAACGGCTGAAACACAAGACTTCCCGCACTGCTCTCGAAGCAGCAACCAAAGTCCAGCTTCTGCCTTTTTAAAAGCTAGTCATCTGATTTCAAATGATGGTACATAACTGCAGCTTTCACAGAATGTATTGACATCAAATAAGTTGATTAAAAGACAAATGTGAAATGCGATGCTGCTTTCGCTGAAAGATTTAATGACTGAGATACAGATTCTAATAGAAACAATGTCATTGTTCTATTTTAATAAATGCTATTCACTCTTTCAACATAATTTAAGACTAGAATATTCTCCAATTTTCATAGAAAGCACAAAGGGAGAGGTAAGCTGAATAGTTAATAGGCTTAGAAACTGGAGGTTTAAAACAAGTCTTTGGAACGTTTATAACTTTGGCTTTAGTTCTGTTAAATTCTATTGCCCCATTTCTCTCTCTCTTAGCAAATTCATTGAGTACTAACTTGGAATTCTTAATACAAACACACACATTACTCCAGTTTCCACACTTAATCAAGTATTGTCCTTCATACTCTAATACGCGGTCCCACCAACACTCACCCACAAAATTCACCTTGGAGATTCATTCTCATAAAATCCCACAGACACAGGTAGGTGAGTGAGGGTGGACAGAACCACTGGCTTGTACCTATGCAAATCCCTGCCCCCCCCACACGCACTCACACACTCAAGCTTGGATTTTGTGGGAAGTTAGAAGAAAGCCTGTACCAGTGACAGATTCGAGGGGCGAAGCATGAATAGGGCTCTGATGTTTATTTCCTGCTCCATTCCTTTAGGAAGCGGAGCAAATCATCTTTGATCTGCTTATATGTGGATTAAGGATTAAATTCACTTCAAGAAGACTGTGCTTTGGCTCCTGATGGATGTAAAGCAGTTTAAAAATTTATTCAAAAATTAAGCAAATAACACTTAGCTTTTTAATGCTGTCTTTATTAAAGTTGATAATAAAAACTAACCCTAAAACACAGAGCATGTGCCAGTGAGTTCTCTAACCCTCACAAACACCTGATGATACAGGGATACTATCATTCTACCTTTTACAAATGAAGAAACTGAAGCATGAAAAACCTAAGAAACATGTCCAAGGACACATTACTAGGAAGTCATAGAGTCAGAATCTGAATCCAGGAAAGGTGGCTCCAGAGACTTTGAACTTAACCATTATGCTTGGCAAGTGGGTTTAGCAACTCTTAATAAAAAGACAATGCCTCTCAAAAAAAAAAAATGTATATATTCTTTTGAGGAATTTTTATTGCTTCCAGTGTAGTTTTATTTGGCTTGACAGGGAGTAAAGTTTGCCAATTACTTCCCGATACGCTGACCTCATAAAAAGAAAGCATTCCTCTTCATTTTATAGTTATATATTTTTCTTCTACAGATTAAAAAAAAAACTATATAAATCTCATAGGAGGGATGTCTTCTATAGGAGGCGTGAGAACCCCAGGAGTGTTCATAGGACAATCCATGCACACAAAAAAATACTACAGCATCTATTTACTCTCTCATTTGTTTAAATGTTCCATTGTTAGTGTATTTTAATAAATAACATATTATTCATTATTATAGTAGTTCTATAAAATTTATAAATTAAGGTTGTACCTATATTGGAGACGAACCCTCAATTTTCTTTTTTTTTTTCTTTTTTACTAATAAAGGTGAATATTCAAACGAGTTTGGAGACCACCATCTCAGAAACTCTAGAATTTAGAAAACTTTTTATATTTTATTGCAGTGAATAGATTTACATTTTCACAGAATAATTTAAGCTGCTTTATAAAGACTCACTGGATTTATGGGCAATGTGGAAGCTACCAATATTTCTGAGGAATTCACCATAATGCAAAATTTTGAGATTTCTAACATAGCATCCAATGCATAATGAATTCTTAAAAAAAATTGTAAGAAGGAAAAAAAGAAAGAAGGGAGGGAGGGAAGAAGGAAGGAGAAGAGAAGGAAAGAAAGGAAAGCTGACCTCTCTTTTACACAGCATTTTATCCGTAAGGCACGTTTAAGATGACAGACTGTACATAGTCCCGATCTTGCCCCGCAGCGAGGAAACTCTCTTGATATGAAACACAGACTGTCCTTGCATTCAGCATATTGGGGTGCTCATCCTAAACTGAACAAATATTCAGTCTGGTGAGAGTTGGGGGAAGCAGTTGCGTACTGCTGAGACTCTGGGTCAAAGCTGACACTCAACAAATTTCTATTTAGTTAATAAAACATAACTCATTTTATTATTGTGTACCACGTTATGGACACTTATACACGTTATCTCCTTCAAGCCTTATAACACTATTAGGAAACAGGTTCTGTGATTAACTTCATTTCATGGATGAGAAAACAGGCCGGAGAGATTAAGTAGCTTGCCCAGTGTCACAGCTAGTGGCAGATGCAAGATTCACACCCACATAATCTGGCGAATCACTACACTGGGGCTCAAATATTCCTCTATCTCTTCCCTCTTTTTCACATTTTAAACTTTTAAACTTCATTTCCCTTTTAAGGATATCCTTGATTTTCATTTTAACATAATGTACTTATCCTGATATTTGCAATGTGGAGGCTAAGGGGAGGTCAGGCTGTGGGAGAATTTCCAGAACTCTATGAAAAGATTAGTTAAAACCATAATACCAAGAGTATAATGAGAAACGTTATCATAATAACTCATATTTTGTGTTGATTTAACAGTTCACTTTTCAAAATACTCACATACATAATGCTTTCATATTTAACACGTAATGTTTCCAGAGTCTTCTCAGGTAGGCTATAATTTCCCATTTGTGATAAGGAAAGACGCTTTGATGTAGAAGGTTTAGCCACAGTCATAAGGCTAGGGCATGAATTTACATTATCTGATTTCCTCTCCTGTGACCTTTCAATAATTTGTCCAATTGATACCCATTGGCAATGGGCAATATGGGGGTGGTGGTAATTTTTCTAAAACCTAAACTAATAACAACTTATATTTGTAGAGAACCAGATTAGCAAGTAGGTTCCGTATCAGTTCTTACTTTTTGGTAGCGATCAACTGTGTTGAGAAGCTTCTGAGGCTGAAATTCAGCTCTGTGGGGATGAGTGCAGTGATCGATTAGTCATGTCTTTTTCACAGGTACATGTGTAGTGATTGAGGCAATAACTAACAGCATATTTACTGAAGTTCTCATTTTGATTATTTATTTATTATTATTATTTATGCCTAGAGCAACCGGTCTTCCTAGGTGGTCTCCCATCCAAATACTAACCAGGCCCAACCCTGCTTAGCTTCCGAGATCAGACATCTGGCTTGTTCAGGGTGGCATGACCATAGATCATGGACTGTGGCTCCAATGGGGCATGAACCCAGGACCTTCTGTGTGTAAAGCAGATGTGCTACACTATGGAACTACGTCTTCACTGAGGTTCATGTTTTGAAAATTGCCGTCTTATATATTGCTTCTTCCGGATACAGCACTATACTTATTCTTATATGGTATTATGTTAATAACAATATAAATATCTAACGACATTTTTCTTACTCTCCTTCTTGAAGTCAGAAACCTCATATACCTGGGTATTTTCCAAGCTGACACAAATCCTGTTCCACAGTGGAACTCAATAAATAGTTATTGAACAATTTACGGCTAAAAATAATTTTGTAAGATGAGGTATCTGTTTAAGAAGGTTGAGAATTCTGTGAAACCATCTTAAGTTGGCACAGAGTTAATAAGCTTTTCCCCTGGGCTGTCTCTTATTCCTAAGGTGAAAATGACTTACCCCATCACCACTTCCGGGACTTTTAAAAGCTATTAGTATTCTAGGAGGGAGTAAAGATGTCTAAAGTTGCTTCTTCAACTGACCTACTGTACTTTATTTGGAATTAAACTGCCAGCATTTCCTGCAAACTTTGTCAGTTCCCCAGAGACATGAAAAGAAATTGTTTCCACCAAGCCAACTTGCTAGGAGACCTTTACTAAAATTGTCCTGAAGAAGAAATTATTCTTCACCCCCGAGGTCACTTGATATCTAAAACAGATTTCTCCTTTTTCTTACAATCTGTTCTACTACACTATCTCCTTTTTTTGTCTGTTCTTAAAGATATTGCCTTATTTATTTTGATGGCTTCTCAACTAATTGAATACTACAGTGAGTTCTTTCCTCCTTGACTCTTGAGTGTTTCTACTATCCCAAGGGGAAAGGGTCTGCATCAAACAGCTTAACTTTGAGATACTTGCTTATTGAAATCATTTTCAAAGTTGCTGTTATTTATGAGGTTTTTAAAGTTTGCACATTTGGCTGAAACGTAGAGAACAGAGTGATACCAGCCTTGGCTTGTGGTGGTGGTATTTCCAATTTATGGATAAGAGAATAGTTTTTGAAAACAAAAAGATGGATATGTCTCATAACTTGATTTTTAGGTCTGTGAATATTGTCACCAAAGGGTCCTAATATAATTTAAAAAAAAAAACAACTAAGGAATTAACTGTATATGAAATAAGAAACAAAAACTATAAAGTCCAAATCATATTTAGAAACGTTACTGAGGAGAGAGAAATAATTGTCTTAGAACTAAATCTTTCCTTCTGGCACAGAGATGACTTATTTCTGACCCCACAGTTAGCAAATATTTTCTGAATCTTTAACACATGCACACACACACGCCCCCCACAGAAAAGGGAAATCTTCCCAACTGGTTATAGCAGTGTATATTTCTCATCCTCTTTTCTCCATCTTCACTCTCATCCTCATCTGTCATATCCATTTTTTGAAATAGTCTTAAAAACATTTTCACCAAGATAAGGATTTTACTTGAAGAGCTATAAAATTCTAAGAAAAGATTCCTATTACCTTCTCCTTCTGCACACTGACCCATACCCAATGACTCTCCAGCGCTCAGGATTTTCCAAGCTTCTATGTTTAGTATGCTTTATGTGTAATGAATCATAATGCCCACCTGTAAGTGTCACAAACAGACGGTATAAATATACCTGCATAATGTGACTCAAAACACATGGCCAGTTTTAGCTGGAGTTCAAACAGTATTCACAGTTCCAAGAAACCTGTGGCTTGCTACTTCGGAGGCAGGGGGAGGAGAATACCGGAAAACTGAGGCTGGTGTTCTTTTCGCTGTTGCCTGTCGGTGCACACTGCATGGAGGGGGCGGGGGGGAGGTGGAGGGGAGAGGAGTGACAGGAAAACCTGTTTTCCATTTGTGCTTGAAGACATGCATTTTAAAGACTCCCAAGAAAGTGGTCTTTGGATCCTATGGGAGTGGGTGGTTTCACACGCGTTCTTCCCTCTTCCTGGAACAGGCAGCCTTCCCTCCGTTCCACCATGTTCCATTTGTCTCTCCTCTCACTCAACAGGTCTCAGCTTCAGAAACTTTTTCCTGCTTCAGGGGAGTTCTTTCCAGCCCATAGATGAGGTGAAGTATCCTCCACTCCACACTGCCATGACATACTAGAGTGGGAATCCTCTCAGGCAGGGGAATGTGCTGGCTCATACACTGATCAATGCCCAACATCGGGCACAGATAGTGCCTGGCACTTACTACAAATTGTTCATTTAAACCTAATGAAGCTAAACAGCCCAGTTACAATTTCAATATGATGTTCTTTGACTTCTCAGAGAGTGATCAGGCTTGACTTTCAAAGAAAAAATAAAAGCAAACAGATTCATCATTGATTCTGGGAGGTTTCATTCTCTCCTTAATGTGTCTCTCACAAGAGTCAGCTCAAATATCTTATCCACTTTGAGGTTCTGTCTGATCTCCCCAGACAAGCAGCAGCTTTATCTTCTGTGATCATACAGTGCTCATTTATAGTCTGAGTTTCTGCTTTATCAACCTCTTTTATCCTGTTCTGCCAGCTCACTAGCTACTTAGGGTTGTGAACGGCATTTCTGGTTCCTTTGCCCTATTCTACTTTTTCTAGGACCCAGCATACTGCTTACCACAGTAAGCTCTTGGATTTGCTGAAATGATTGAAATGTTGGGGGAAAATAGAACATCTTTTTATTTAACCAACATTCAATAAATATTTATTGAGAATCCAACTGTTTACCAGGTACTGTTTAAGTGATTGGAATATATCAATAAAACATTCCCTAGTCTAATAAACATTTTACAAGTTTTTAACTTTTCCAAACACTAGAGAAATGGTTTTCAGGCTTGTTTTGTAACTCTGTTTACCTAAGAGATACACACAGATACCTAGTCAAAAAATTGTTAAATACTAGGTGTTGAATTCCAAGTTTGTGGTTAAGAGTCAAGCTTAATAGTATTTTTTTAGTTATGGGTGAACCTAATTCCCTGAAGACGGGTGTTCAATAATGAAAATACAAGAAGAAGCTAAGTTAGCAAATAATTTCTGTTTATTAGTGTTACCTTGGGCACAAATATCAATGTTATGGTGAAGATTCTTTTTACTTTTTAATTATAAGCATCCTAAAGTATCCTGAAGACTGCAAGTGTGTCAATCCCAAATCAGTTCCTAAAATTGTACTTAATTAACTTTCATTTTTAAAAGCTGTCTAGTCCTTCTTAAGAAAATAATTCTCTCTTTATTATATTTAAATTGAATTCACCAGAAATAAATTTTCCTTATGTTTGTTTTAAGCTAGAATCGTTAAAAATGCACAAGAATTTCATACTGTGCAATCTTTATCTTTTCTAATAATGCTACTTTAGTTGAGAAGTGTTTAAACAACTAGGACTTGTTCGTTATCAATCATTTTGACATTGTAGATGATATATGGATTTTAGCAATTCGTGTCAACTGTTGTTTACTGGCATACTTCATTTCTGAACCAGAAAGCAAAATTTTTAAGAGCAAACCTTCAGTATTAATTGGAAAATCAATAAACTTCTGATAGAGTAAATTTTGTGCCTTCTATTTCCCTAATTTTGTAAGCTGCCTCAGTTTAAATCTGTGGCATTAGCCCGTTAATATTATTTTATGAAAAGGCAGATGGTGACTTTTTATTCTTCTAGCCTGTAAAGGAGACATGTATCACATTATTTCCAGATTTATGCTAACAGGACTTAACAGTTCTTAAAGGGCCTTATAGCATTGCAGCCTTCATAAACAGGTCCTCTCATTCATCACAGAACTTGACTCTCTGCAGATGAACTACAGCAGCAATTACATCTAAGACAAGGACTCGCTAATGCAGTTAGAGGCAGGGAATGAATGTCCTCTATGATCAAAGCATAGGAGCTGGAAGGAACTACTCTTGTTTGAGCCGGAAGAGGTAAAGACTTCCCTCTGGAGGGAAATGGAATAGGCAGCGTTTCATCCTGGCTGAGTCTGCATCTCAGGTCAAGACTGTTGAGATCCTATAAACCTGCTGAACACTACCACTTTTTTTTTTTTTATCCTGGATAGTCCTTAGCAAGACTGTAAAATTGAACAAAGTTCACTTATGGTTCACCTTCTCTTTCCAGAAGGAAAGTGCCTAGATCCCATTGTAGAAATCTGACTAGAATTAAATTCTGAGTTTTGAGCATGGTGCTGTCATTTATCAGTGATCTGCTCCTGTGCACAATGCAGCCAATAATGCATCTTTCACATATTCATTGAGAGGATTGCATGGGTTAATGCATGTAAAACAAAACAGTCAACTGAGAAGCAATCTATATACTTGGCAGATAATATCGTCATCACCCATAAAGCTGGCTCTGGGACAAAACTTGGCAAAACCATATCACAGTTGGTATTTCTCCCTCCAACAATCATTTTGCTCAAATGCCAACGTTCCTTTCACCTCTCTCCCAGCAACATCCAAATATCTTGATGTTTCAAAGGAAAAATAAAAGTTGTAACTGTCAGTACTGTGATAGAATTGTTGAAAGTAAATTAAATCAGCTACATAAATTATGAACCAAGTATGGGTCCTACTGGTTCTGTGAAAGTCTAAACACTGGCCAGTTTCTTTTTTTTAAAGGAAAGCAAATGAAAAACAAAGAAACTATAAACACTCTCTTAAAAAGGCAGGCCACTCCCACTCCTTGAATCTTTTATTTCCTTGCTAAGACTGACAGATGAAACAGCAAAAGATACAAAAATATAGGTGAAATGTTAGCATTGCATAGAAATGATTTCAGCACAAAAGAGAAGAAATGCTCGAATACGGAAAATAGAAAAGTTCGTCATTTATACAGCATAAAAACTTTGGGGAAGGCCAGCTGGTTTTTGCTTTTTTTTTTTTCACATCTCACATCCAATATCAAGAAATCCTATTGGCTCTTCTTTCAAATTAGATCTTGAAAGTGACCAAGTGAGTACTTCTTACCATCTCCTCTTCTTCAACCCTCCTATCTAGTCCACCCTACTGTGGCTCCCACTCCAGCCTATTCTCAACTCAGCAGTCTGAGCAATCTTGTTAAAATGTAGGAAGGTTCATGTCATTCTTTTGTCAAAAAGCCTCTAATGGCTTCTATCTCACTCAGAATAAATGGCCACAATCCTGAAAGTGCCCAGGAAGCTCTCCAGATCCCACTTCTGTCTCTCTGATGTCACTCACCATTTATCCTCCCTAGTTCACTCTGGATGCCTTTATCTTCCTCTTTATCCAACAAGCACCTCCTGCTTGAGGGCTGTGCGTGGGCCTCTGCTCTGCTGTAGGCAGCTCCAGTAATCCACGCTCTACGCTAGATACCCATGAGGTTTGTACTTATATCCGCTTCAAGGCTCTGTCTAAACGTCACCATCCCTATAAAACCCACCCCAACACCTTATTTAAAACTATAGACTGCCCACCCACACTCTTTGCTTCCCAGTATTGCTTACTTTGCTACATTTTTTTCTGTAGCACTTATCACCATGTAATACACCATATAATTTACTTATGATATTTATTATTTATTGCCTGTCTTCCAATCATTTCCCCCAATATGAATTCCCAAACTGCATGTGTTTATGTCTATTTGTTTTATTTATGTATCTCATTTGTAGAATGAATAAATGAATGATATTCCTGAGCAGATATTTTTGAGAGTGGTATATTTTTTAAGGAAAACTTTAGGGAGAAGTACAGAGCTTGACATAGAGTATGTTTAAAATGAAAGAGAGAGAGAAAGAAAATGAAAGCGAGACAGGGAAGGAAGGAGGGAAGGAGAGAGAGAGGGAGGAAGGAAGGAAGGAAAAATGGAAGGAAAGAAGGAAGGAAAGAAGAAAGGAAGAAAGGAGAAAGGGAGGGAAGGAGAAGAAACTGTTGAGTACTTATTAAGTGCCAGGTAGATTGTTAGATAATATGTGAAAATTCATTCTCATTTAATCATCACAACAATTCAGTGGGGGCACTATTACCATTCCTTGTTGATACATAAGGAAACTGAGGTTCACAGGTTTAAGTTACTTTCTCCAGAGATAAAGTTATTAAGAAGCATAGCCAGGATTCACTATCTAAGTGTGTCAGAGTCTAGATCATCACACACACGTGTCTTCCCGTCTCCCATGAGAAGTCACTAGGGTCCTAGGCAGCTCTAGGAGGCCAGGTCCCTGTACTAATCATCCCGCTGGCTATTTCTCTAGGAGCTGTCACAGACCCAAAACTTAGGCACAAGCTGAATCTCAGTGATAAGAAAATTACCGTTTTGATAATGACTCTGTCAAGTTAGCCCTTCCTTGGCCTTACAGAATTGCATTTCCTAAATTACTCATTATTATGTAAATCGAGATTGTGATTGAAGAATACTACTCCAAGGAAGTATGGGAACCAAAAACCAAAGGAGGGAAAGGGTGTTCTGGGACTTTCCAGCCTTCACAGTCATCTAAATTCCCAGATTAGTACTTTCCCATCCTTCTTCTTGCTTGCAATTCATTGGAGTCACACTTATTATAAATGTGTTTTTACAGAGAGGTATTAGTTTGAAAAAAAAAAATCATTGTATTGTACAATTCACTTATAATTCAGTTGTTTGGGTCTTGAACTGCATTTTCCCATAGGATTCATGTTCTTGAGTTAGCTAACAAAAATTCTCTGACTTCTAATGCAGCTGAAATTTACTATACCAGTAAAATGTAAATAATAGACTTGAATAAGAAATATTTATTTTCGTAATTATCAAAATTATAATAAATATAATAATGATAGATGAAATCTTGTGTCAGGGTCAGTATTTAACATCATTTCATGAAAATCTATCAAGGTATATCATATCCCATTTTTATAAATGAGAAAACCTTACAGAGCCAAATAAAGTAATTAACCTAAAAATACATAATTAGTAAATGGTCAGGATTTGAACTCAGATCTGGTACATGTTTAATGTTCTTGTTGCTCAGTCTCTCTGAATTTTGATGTAATAAAGTACTGACATTGGAGACAGAAGATTCAATTTTACTTCCAATTCTGTTGCTAACTTGCTTTGGGCAAGTCCTTTGACATCCCTGGACTTCATGACTTCACTAGTAAGTTGAACAGTTTAGATAATTGGTCTTTAAAGTCCTGGCCAACTAAATGCCCAATGAAAAATTTTGTACCACCTCTGAGAATAGGCCTTTAATTGTTCCATGGCTAAAAGTTTAGAAAGTTTATTCTTCCTAGTCAATGAAAATATGTGTCCTAATCATATCCAAACATTTTTCTCCTAGAATCCCACAAAATAAATCTACACATCT
Organism: Eidolon dupreanum; assembly: GCA_028627145.1. NCBI lineage: Eukaryota > Metazoa > Chordata > Mammalia > Chiroptera > Pteropodidae > Eidolon > Eidolon dupreanum. Next base: position 11,032,485 of record CM053511.1, read on the forward strand.
TTTCCATCCAACCATCCATCCATCAGTTAAGTATGTAATATAGTGCCAGCATTGAGGAATCCAAAGAGGTTATAGTCAAAAGGGTGGAAATACAATGAAACAATTAGAATTAAATTTTTATTTATTTACTATAGTTACTTCCATAAGAATACAGAAGAATTCCCTATGTCTGTCTGGGATATATTAGTTATTGTATGTTGAGCTATCCTAAAGTAGAAATAAAGCCTGACATCTCAGTAGCTTAACACAAAGAAAGTTTATTTTTTGCTCTAGTAAAATCTAATGGGATTTGGTAATATTCCTAGGCAACTCTCCTCCAGGTGATGAACAAGGAACCAGGTTGTTTCCAGCTTATAATTTTGCCATCACTGATCCTTCACTTCCAACTACACAGACAGAAATAGGTGGAGAGTTGGAAAATCATGCATATAGTTTTCTGGCTAGAGTCGTATATCACTTCTATCACCTCTGCCCTCATTTCCCTGGCTGGAACTCAGTCACATCGTCTCAGATACATGCAATGCTAATTGTGAAGTGTAATCTTCCAGTATTTCCAGAAATCAAATTGGTGACCAAACTGCATTATGTTCCCTGCAGAAACTCAAGGAGTTTAATATAATAGAGTTGCAAATGAGTCGAGGCTTAAAAATGAGCAGGAGTTTTACAGGTGATTAATCTGACGAAGGGGCTTTGGGCAGAATGAAATTCCTGAGCTAAGATCCAGACAGAGCCAAAGATCCAGAAAAAGCATAGCATGTCTGGAGACCAGCATTTATTATATATATAATATTTTAGTCCAAACTATGTATCAGTGCCTTCAATAAGTATTGTAATTATTTTGATAACATCATTTAAAATGGATATCTTCATGAGAGTTCCCCCAAAAAAGTTCCTGAGACAAATCCTTGAGTAAAGATAGTATTATTTACAAAGTGATCCCCTAAAGCAAAAGTGATGGACAGGGGACAGTGAAACAGAAAAGAAAGATGAGCCAGTACAAGATTGCGTCATCTGGTTGGCCCTGATACAGGTAACCAGTGTTTGAGCTTGAGGGTCATTATTGGAGGCTTATAAAATGCTTTATAACTGCTCAAAGAGAATTTGGAGTTGTGCACAACAACTATCTGATACCATTCCCCTCCAGTACCATCCACCTCTTATCCTACTCAGATCTACTCGTGCCTCCCATTAGTCTGATTCATCACTAAATCCCATTCAAAGAATTAGCCAGTTATTAAATGTAGACTAATGGAACTAGATCCGATCTTTCCTGTTGTAACTTGTTCTGAGGCACATAATTCAAATTCATTTACTCGTATGTTATCTATTATGAACTAAATGTTTGTGTCCCCCCAAAACTCCTACATTGAAGCCCGAACTTCCAATGTGACTGCCTTTGGATATAGGGACTTTATAAAATAATAAAGGGTAAGGCTGTGTAAGCACACAGTGAGAAGAAAACCATCTGCAAGATATAAAAAGAGCTCTCACCAGGAACCAAATTATTCAGCATGTAAATCTTGGACTTCCTAGCTTTCGGAAGTGTGAGAAATAAATTTCTTTTGTTTAAGCCACCCACTCGTGGTATTTTGTTATGACAGAATGAGAAGACTAATACACTAATACACTGTCCATTTAATATTTTCCACATCCTTAGCCAGAACTTTGTGGCTGATTTAGTAGTCTTTTCTAGTGGCCTAGGCTGCTTACCAAGTGAGATGGCCTAGACCTTCAATCTTGAGGGCTTTGGACTCGTGCCCTTGTTAGGTCATGGTTATTACACTTGCCCCATCATCATTTTCACTGGATACAGAAACTTTAAGATGTTTCCAAGTGAATTCCTTGGCTATATTCAAACTTGTAGCAGCAACTTTGGGTCCTCATGGTGATCATTATCAATTATCCACACCGGTACTGCGTCCTTTCCTTGCTTGTTGGGCCTCTAGCATGAAGAATCCAGAGTGACTAAATGGTAGTCCTAGCTTCAGATCTAGTGACACCCTTTCTTTGGAGGCAAAATCTTCAGGAAAATAAAGGCCTCAAATACAGCAGAGCTTAAGCACAAATTTTATGCCTGGGTCTCAGAGCCTGATGATAAGAGTTCTTAATTTTATGTAAATCTCTGGATTCCTGGATCCATGTGTTCTACCTATTGGCAACCCAGCATCACCTTTTGACCACTAATTCAATGCATTGACTCCATACTGAAGATAGTGCTGCAATACTAAGGTCAATATTATTGAGCTGGAACATTACTCGAGCTTTTCATAGCGTTTCCACTATTCTGTTAGACCGACTGCTTCTTGGATTTTTAAATTTTTTTCAATTACAGTTGATATGTAATATTATATTAGTTTTTGATGTACAACATAGTGGTTAGACATTTATATAACTCACAAAGTGATCCCCTCAATAAGTCTAGTATCCACCTGACACCATACACAGTTATTACACTATTATTCACTATATTCTCTATGCTGTACTTTACATCTCCATGATTATTTTGCAACTGCCAATTTTTACTTCTTAATCCCTTCTCCTTTTTCACCCATACACCAATTGCTTCTTGGTTTTTGGCTACATAAGTCAAGTAGATCTCATGATTGTGATGCTGTTTCAGGCATTTTATAAGCCTTCAAATTGTGATGTTGGTTATAGCAGTGAAGGCAAAAAGGAGAAACCCATATTCTTCCACATAACAGTTCCAGCAAGGACAGATTATCTCCTTTTCCAAGGTATAAGATGTTTGATGCAATCAACCATCCACTAAGCAACTTACTGGTTTCATTGAAAGAGGATACTATTATAAGGGCTCAGCATTGGTCTCAGATGCATACAGATTAGGTATATAGTCACAGTGTTACCCAGATAAGCTTTGAAGAGAAGCATCACATGTTATTGACTCCATACATATAGACTCTACTCTGCTACCATGGCTACTTAATTTATGAGCCCATGGTGCCAGCATTGGGCTGGCAGGAAGTGAGATTGGCTGTCATACTTTGCAATTATTATTGGATATTTCTTTCACACTCTTCTCATGATTTATGTCTACTGCCATAGGTCCACTTATGTGGATCCTATGCAGACTTCCTTTTTTCCCTTTTTATCTTACTCATTTTAAGTTTCTTACCAACTGGCACACTATTTTCTAATAGCCACAAATCCACACATACCCATACTTCAAGCCACTTCTTGCTCCATACTATATGAGCATACCAAGTGTCTTACTAATAACTCTGCCCACTGGAAGGATTTCCTCAACTAATCTCATTTAGGAATCCCATGGATGAGTCTGTGGTGTGACAGCAGTCCTTTTAAACTATTGCCTAGATAACATACCAATACGGAAATACTCATTAATGTGTCAACACATACTCTGAATCATTGTAGACTTCATTTCTCACCCACTGGCTCTGCCTCACATGTCTCATAGGAGTATTTATAGTTCTGGCTACTTCATGCTCTCAAGGTTCAAATACACAGAAGTATCCAATACAGTGTGATATAAAGAGGAATCTTCATAATTAAGAGAGCTTTATGTCAATTAAATGCTTGAGCTACCACATAACTCTGCTTTCCTTCTTCCCATAACATCACAGTCTACCATATGTGATAGTCTTAATAATTCTGATGATACTGAATGCTAAAGATCATCACCATCCACTTCTTAAAAGTAATGAGTTTAATCTCTTTCCAGTCTATGAGTAATCCACTTTTAAAATCCCATCACAGGGGTTTCTTTTATATGAATACTCCTAGGGACTACAGTCTCATATTTCTTTGAAGACGGGACCTCAGTCAAAGGCTTATGTAAAGGTAGTTTATTTGGGGAGTAATCTCATGGATCAAGAATTATGGAAAGAGGGAGTAAAATAGGAAAAGAGAGAAAAATAAATAAATATGAATTGTTGAGTTGGCTATCAGAACTGGTGACAGGTCCTCAAATCCACATAACCGGCAACAGAGAGGGGTTCATAAAATATATCCCTGAACTGTTGGCCCAGGCTTCTTCCCACACACAATAAGGTGGCTCCAAGTGTATGAACATTCCACTCTTTGGGGCTGCCCAAGCGTAATGGTGAGAAGCTTCCTCCTTGGAGAGCCCCATGTCTCAATGACAGATATGCCCCAGGAAAGGAAGCACTATATGGTTTAAGGACAAGGTGAGGCACTTTCAGGATGCACCTGAGTGAAGCCATTGATGTTCTATATGTAAAACCATTACCGGTAACATGACTAGGACTAAGAGGTAATAAGAGGTAAGAATTGAGAAGATTAGCTAACATGGAAAGGATTAGATAACATGGAAAGGATTGAGTAGAATTTGAATAGACAGAGACCTGATGCCAGGATACTTCTTTGTGATAAAAACTACTTCAGATTCCATCCATTAGCAGATACCACTGAAGTATTTTGAGCATGGAAATATATGCTCTTACATGCACATTAGAACAATAAGGACACGTTTGTAGGTAGTGTGAAAGGTGCTGGAACTAGAGACATAAAGAAAAACAAAAAAGACAATTTTCAGTAAAGAAGTGAGAGATGATGATAGTTAAAATCCAGGCTGTAGGAATATATGAAAAATGCCCATTTGGAGATAGAGTTAATCAACTGGGTTTGGGTTAAGAAAAAAGACTATAAGAGAGAGTGAAACGTTGGCTCAAAAAAAAATTGGCTGATGTAAGTGAAGCATTGAATATACAGAGTTCAATTTGGGTATGTAGAGTTTAAGAAATGGGTTGTAAATTTAATGTATATATTCAAAAGAGAATTGGTAATTTCAGTGTGGAGTTCAAGAGAGAAACCCGGGCTGGAGAGTGGGAACTTACAGCATACAGATTAGGTATGCTGAGAGAGAAAAAACAACAGCCTCAGGAAGGTGGGTACTCAATCATGAGATTCTCAAAGGGTAGTTCTTGGAAGTCGTGAGGGAAAATGGAGAAGACTGGATTGAAGTAGCATAAGTCCACAACACTAGAAAAGATGACATAGGGTTCCTGGTATCGTAGTTGTTAGGTACCCTCCCCGCTGCCCCGTTGGTCCTATAGTTAGCGCAGCTAGAATAAATGGTGGGCATCATTGCTGAACTACTACCACGTTTGGAGGAATCTAATTCTCTAGTGGTCAAAACAGTTCTCCACCTTTAGACTTCCTGCAAACAACCATGGTTAACTAATTTCGAGCGCTTCATTTATCAGGTATTGTTTGAGTCTAGAGCTTCCCCCAAAGTATGCTGCTTGCTGTGGATGGGTTATAGTTAGGCTGAACACGTGTCTCGGTTTGTCCAGTAAAATCCCAGTTTCTGCAGAGTGTACTAATCCCAGTGTTATTATTAATATGCTCAATTTCACTTTCAGAGGTGTCTATATCTACGTGATAAATGATATAGTCCTCCTAGTTATAAATGTGCTGAGATATTAATCACTTCAATGAGCCTGGCCCGCTTAGCATAGATGGGAGACCAAGCTAGTAGTTTCCTCTGGCCTCATCCATTTGCTTCAGTGTGTTAACTGAATGTTATAATTTTCTATGTGGGCTAAAATGTAGAAAAGATAGATAACCTGGGCAACTTTCTTGGTGTCATTATCTCAATTTCAGAGATAAGGGTATGTGTTAACTGGCACTATGAAGATCAAACAGGAAGAGAGAAGATAAAAAATCTAGGTCTCTCTAAAGGATCCCACGCTGCTTCCCAAGCATCCTCCTGCAGAGAGGACACCCACTTAATTCAGCCTATGCTCAAAGATGCCAATCACAGGCTCATTCTGTTTATGCTGAAGTAATTTTGTGATGATGGCATTAGAAAGTATTCACCTTTTAAGACTATCAAACAGAGAAATCCTCCTTCTTACTTTTAGAAACAATAGTGCTTTTTAGGGCCCAACAGAGTATTTCAGAAGAGCCTTAAAATCAGTGAACTAGAACCTGATATAGAGTGTAATTTATTCTGCACATCATTTCCATTTATGTGGTTCCTGATATTGAATCTTCAAGTCACACTGAAGCACAGCATTCTTATCAAGCATACTTTTAAAGTCATCTGGTTAGAAGATTTACAAAAAGTAGTTGAAAAACATAATCTGGCAAAGACTTTGACTTCCATCCATTTTAATTAGGCATACAATTTTTCTAAATATTTACTATGTATTTCAGTCTCTAAAACTAGTTATGTTCTTCAGCCAGAATATTTCTCTCTGTAAAGGGCAAATTCAACTGGAACTAAGTCAATGAAGAGAAATCAAACAAAATATGATTATGTAAAGAACTTTCCTATAACTAGTTTGTAACTACCAGTTTGTACCTCTTAATCCCCTCACCTTTTTCACCCAGCCCCTCAACTCTTCTGCCATCTGGCAATCATCAATTTGTATTCTGTACCTATGAGTCTGTTTCTCTTTTGTGTGTTCATTAATTTTGTTCTTTAGATTCCATATATAAGGGAAATCATCTATTTGTTTAATCTTTCTCTGACTTATTTCACTTAGCATAATACCCTCTAGGTCCATCTGTGTTGTTGAAAATGATAAGATTTTATTCTTTTTTATGGCTAAATAACATTCCATTGTATATATGTACTAATTCTTCTTTATCCAACCATCCGTTGATGGGCACTTAGGTTGCTCCCATATCTTGGCTGTTGTAAACAATGCTGCAATGAACATAGGGGTGCATATATCCTTTTGAGTTAGTGTTCTGGATTTCTTTGGGTAAATAACCAGAAGTGCAATTGTTTGGTCATAAGGTAGTTCTAGTTTTAATTGTTTGAGGCACCTCCATACTGTTTTCCATAGCGGCTGCACCAATTTGCAGTCCCGCCAACAGTGCACGAGGGTTCCCTTTTCTCCACATCCTCACCAACACCTGTTTGTTGATGTATTGATGATAGCCATTTTAACAGGTACGAGGTAATATCTCATGGTGGTTTTAATTTTAATTACCAGACATTTCTCTGATAATTAGTGACATTGAGCATCTTTTCATAGGCCATCTATATATCCTCTGGAGAAATGTCTGTTCAGGTCCTCTGCCCTTTTTAAAATTAAATTGTTTGTTTTTGTTGTTAAGTTGCACAAGTAGTTTTTTATAAATTTTGGATATTAACCCTTTATCGAATGTATCATTGGTAAATATCTTCTCCCATTCAGTAGAGTGTCTTTTCGTTTTCTTGATGGTTTCCTTTGCTGTGCAGCAAAAGCCTGGGGTTTTCAAATAATGTTCATAGCTGACTTCAATGATTTATGTCACTCACCTGTATTCCTACCCTCATGAGACTCAATTTCTCAGAACTGATCAAACTCCCTTTCTTTGAATCTTTCTTCTATCTACAGCTTCTGATTGTTTCTCTAATTCCAACTGAATCTCTCCTTCAACATTGTGACAATTGCCCATTCCTCAATGCCCTCTCTCTTCCTAATCTAAGATCATTAACCTATTTTTGGCTTCATTCTCTTATTCTACCAGGTAGTATCTTTTGGCCAACTATTTTAACAAAGTTTTCCCAAAATACTATGTGATCCCATTTTCTAACTAGCTTGGGCAATCTCCGCCCACATCTTAAATCGAATTCCTTTGTAAAGCAATGCAATTTACCAGATAAAAACTTGTAGTGACTTGAAGACATTTGATCACTGGAATAGAACAGTAGAGTATTGTAAAGAAAATGCCGTCATCCAGAAAATCTGGTCTACATGACCTTTTTATTTTAGTCCATTAAATGATTAAATATGTTTAACAGGTAAATCCAAGCACCCTCCTCTCATGGTTGCTCAATACCATTTGAGAACAAATACTATCTAATATTCTAATAGAAGAGTAATTTTGTTATAGAATTTAAAATTGTAGAAGTTTCTTCTAGTAATTGCTTCATATCTTTTAAGAATTAAATGTTTTTACATATTTTATTAGAAAATATTATTTAAATTAAGCTATATTATTATGACATAACCATTTTAAAAAGTAGCAGGCTAATGATGTTTTATTAATATATTTTAAAGACTTTTTTATTAAATTAATAAAATTTATTCATGTGACTAAATTGATAAAAAGTACTAACATATTATAAATATATACACTAAAATTTATACACATGCATGCTCATATAATCACATCAAATATATAATTGAGTGTTGATATCTATGAAGTGGGACTATAAACTAATTTGACTGATTTTTTTTCCAAGCCACTTATAAATATAAGCCCAGTTTTATTATTTGCCGAGCCTTGGTTTGTAAAACACAGAGTAATAGAACTAAGTTCATGTTGTGAATAGGGGGAAAAAAAAATCTAGATTTAGAATGAAAGTGATTAGCAAATTAAATACAGTTCATTTTTTTGCCTCTGCCAAAACTCGACTGATCTTTTGGTGTCATAAGCTCTAAACCATGATCTTTATGACTATAGTAGAGTCACAGGTTATTCTAAATTTTCATTTTTAAAAACCGTAAGTAGTTAGCTTCACTTCCTACTTCACATTTGTAAACAAATATGTGAAACACGTTAAATAATGATTCTTACTTACAGATTTGCTGTTTTGGATGGTGCATGGTAAAAGTGTGAAAGAGAACCAGATGTAGGGCTAGAGGGATTCAAAGTATCAATAAGCTTTGCAAGGCCTAGTAATTAGGTAGTACTTGTTCGATTGACAAGTATTTTTGAGCACCATTTCCAAGCCTACTGAGACGGTGTTTCGCTCCTGCTGCTGTGCCATCGCATTGCCTTGGGTCCATTTCTTTGGATCGGTACAGTCTCCCATCTCCATGCAGTTCAGCTATGGCCGGAACCAGGCTTTCTGTCAAGGCAGGACATGGATCCTAAGACATGCCCTCACTCTTCTCCCCAACTCCAACTTATAAGGGAGCTGTTGGAATTTAGCATCTAAGCAAGATGTGATCCACCTTTCTTCAGGACACCACCTGCCTGATCACGAGCCAAAATACCAGCCTTTTGTTTTTATTTCCTTTATTGCACGCTTGTCAGATTTGGGCTTTCTTTCTTTTGTTTTAATTTCCTACTTCTCATCACCTTTCCAAATTTTTCTAATAGGATACTAAATTTCAAATTCAACTATTAAAACTCTTAGCTTCATCTCCTAGTGCCTCCTATACACTCTGACTTGAGTAAAATCCAATTCTCTTCTGGAACACCTGTCTCCTGTAGCCCATTTGCATGGAAGCTCCTTTTCTCTCCCATATTCACAATGGCTCAAGGTTTTTGGGAAGAGTAGGGTCATCCCCATCATCACAGTGATGTCCAGACCATGACCCCTCCACCCCTCTGTTCATATCTGGTGTCCTATGTGAGTTCGGATACATGAATTTCATGTGAACTGGTCGTGGTCCCCATCACCCCTAGCATTCAACGTTAACTTCACCACCAGTCCCACTGTTTTCCTCTCCACCACATTTCCTGCAATCACCCTTAATGGATTCAACATTTTCATCTCCATCACACTGGCCTCTACCCCATCTCAACTACCCACTCTTATGAACACCCCTTCTGCTTAACAATGGAGACATTTCAAAAGTGTCCTGTTATTCTGGTTCACTGACAATGAACACACTCGATAAAACAATTTCATAATCTCATCCAGATCTCCATTTCTTCCCCTATCCCTTTTTGTTTTGTTTTGTCTTGTTTTAATATCCAGAGTCCTCTTCCATTTTCACTGTGCTCCTTTTCCTGCTTAGGTCCCATGTTCAGATGTGTAGTAACTCCCTTGCAAACACTCTTAATTCTCTTCCCCTTCCCCGCTCTCTCACTCTGTCATTTTTGTCTGGTGAAACCCAAGCTTAGTTAAACTAAACTATTCACTAGTCCTGCCCTTGCACTTGAGTGACTATATGATGCTGATGCTGGGAAAAAAGCACACAAGTGTGCTAATGGGCCTCACTTCAAACTTACTACCGTGAGTCTCTAACCGGTACACTGATAATCCTACCACACTTCTCCGGGAATCTTATTTCTGCACACTCCACTGTACAATCTTTTTCAGCTAGCCAACCTATCATCCCCTCTCATTCTCAGCTGAAATCATTAAAGGATAACCCCCCCGCCCCCCCACCCCCACACACAGATAATCAGAAAAGAACAACTTCATCTTCTCAACTCTAATGCTGGCACCTTCTTTTGCTGGTGTCTGCATACTCTGTCTTTCTTCCTGGTTTAATGCAGTACGTGTCCTGCTCTCATGGAAATCCACCTCCCACCCCCACTAAATGCTTGGGAGACCAGTACTATTTTCTTTCTTTACTGCAACATTAATTTCTTCCTTTCCACAGAATCCTTCCTGTTTGCCCACAAATATGCCTTAATACACATCTTTAAAAAAGATCTCATAACTCTTTCCAGTTATCATTTCAATATATTCCCCCTTTATAATAAAATGCTTTAAAGAACTCCTTTTACTCATTGCTTCCACTGCCTCACATTCTATCTTTCTTAACCCTGATGTAACTGAACAGTTTTAATTGAAATCATTTTTATCAGGGTCACCAACATCTTATGTCTTCCCAAAGTCAACGGTCATCTAACTCAACGTCTCCATAGGATTTGACTGACTGCTCATCTCTCTTAATTTTATTTTTTTAGATGTTTGAGACCAATTTTATGTGCTTTTTCTTCTTTCTTGAGGGACACTCTTCCTTGATCTCCTTTGCTGGCTTCCTTTCCTTATCAGACCTCTAACAATAGGAAACTCCAATGGCTTTGCCCTCAGCCATTGCTTAGTTCTAGCTATACTCATCTCATCCCAAGGTAATTTTCTTCATTCCTATGGCTCCAAATTCCATCTAAATATCAGTCTTCCTCATAAAAAGTTCAACTAATCTTGATGAATAAATAAATAAATGGCAAAAGTGCAACCATACTGATAGTTTTGTATATATCTTGTGTATATCTCACTGCGTGCCCTTGGGAAACTACTTAATGTATTTATGCCTCAATTGATAACATTATTTAGTGTCTGAAGTTCTCATGAAAATTAAATGACTATGAAAGCAAAGCACTAAGCATAGTGCCTAGAAAATAGAAGGCACTCAATAAATGCTAACACGGCAATAAATGTTAGTTAAACTGAGGATGGGGTATTATTTGGAAAAACACAATTAAGTCAAGCAAATCCAAATTCTGAAATTTTCATCCCAAGGTCACATGCACAAAATTATGTAAAACACTTGACATTTCAAGAGCATCTATTCACGAGCTTTCCCAACACAGCACTTAAATGATTAAGCTCTTTATTTGGTCAAGGTGATGGTTTCAGGGCTCCACCACACATGTCCAAAATCACTCCACTGCCTCAATGTTACACAGGAATGAAGCCAAATGAGTAGAAGCTTACAGTAGATGTTATTTACTAAGTACTTACATAGAGTTTAAGTCTATCCACACTGAGTATAACTGAAATATTTACTCCTTTTGGGAAATATGTCACAGGTAAAAAGAAAACAACTTATTCCTTCTAAATTTATACAGTTTTATATACAATGTCTCAGTTTACCTGTAAGCCAATCTTATGAGGTGGCAGGAAGAACAGAATTTTTATTTTATAGATGAAAATACTGTGGTTTATTTACTTATCCCGGGTCATGTGTTTTATAATTGGTAGATTTATAATTGGTACTGGGAATTCAGCTCTTGATTATTGCTAGTTTGTGGGACGCTGCAGCATTAGCCCTTAATGCTGCTGCCTTGTAGAGTTTATGATGAACTGATTTTATTATATTAATAGAACAGGTTGTTTTTCATTTAATACCCACATCTCTACTATCACCATCTAACAGATTTCCTTATCACCCCCAGACTGAGGAGCTGCACCTATTGGTGCTTGAGTCTGTCTGCTGTATATAAGTTTATATGCCATGAAACATGGTCCATTAACACTTCAGAATTCCCATAAGGCAGAAGATACCCAAACACTCACCAGTTATAAAGCATGACCAGCAAAGAAGAAAGGTCTATGGCAAAAGTACAGCCTACAAAGGGACTTCTTTACGAGGCAGTGAATAGAGAACAGGATCAGATTCACTCAGAGCCGAGTCATCACCACCTTGCTATGTCATTTAAAGTATAAATACTTTGAATCTGTTTTCTCATCTAAAAATGAGGACAGTAAGGTTTAATTCATACGGTCATCATAAAGATTAAAGAGCTTCACACATTATTAGTGCTTAATAAGTATTTGCTCCCACTGCAGTCCTTTCCCCCTCGTAATTCATAACTCCTCCTTCATTTTGGTTAAAGATGTCACTCTGTAGTAGGAGGGAAGACCAATTCCAAATGGGCATTTCATTAAAAGTGCAGTAAAAAGTAATTAAAATCAAATATGTACTCCTGTTTTGTTCTTTGTTTCAGATATTTTCATCTTTTTTTTAATTACTTGTACATTTCAATGCATGAAAAAACTATATGGAAAGTATTAGAATGTTTGTGTTCCTCTGTCCACTTAAAGCATCTTTTTAAAAGTAAAAGCTTAATAAGTAATCTGATTATGTTTGGTTTGAAGAAGAAGTCGCCTCTTGGATAGGTATTGCTTTGATTTTCGAAAGAGGAGTTTTGCTGATAAATGAGCATAATCTCATGTATCAAATGTAGAGACTCGTTTAAAATTTTGCCTCTTTTATTTTCTTAAAAATGTCATCTTTTACTCATCCACATAATGATTTTTTCCTCCCTCAAATAGCCTCTAACGTGTTAGAAAAGACGGAAGAAGATTAGAAAATGCATTGTGTTAATTTGCAGAATCTAGGAATCTGCTTAAGATGCATTTCCATAATTACAGCTTACACAGTGAAAGAGGCTGAGTATTTCCAATTCTCTTATGTGTTATCAGATTAGAAGAGAAAATGACCCAAATACTTAAATGAGTATCCTTCTGTGAAGATCGAATTAATAAAAAGTCAACAATCTTAATTAACAAGAGTATTTTAACATTCACATCATCAACGAGTCTATTAACTTTTAAATTATTTTAAAGTTATAACTTTTCAGTTGTAAAAGTTATAACTTTAAAAACTGATTTATTAAAACATTTATAAATTACTTTTAATCTTAAAAGGCATTTTAGATTTTTTGTTTCATTTAATCCAGCACCAGGGTGCTATCTTTATGCCCATTTAGCAGATGACTAGAAACTGAGTCACAGACTTAAGAAATCTGTCTAGGATATACTTCAAACAAGTGGAATGAATGGATAGAACTTGAGCCTGGGTCTTTTGAACTCACATACCAAATCCTTTTCACTATCAACTTTACTTGAGATTTATAACACCTCAATTTGAGTAGGGCAACTTTGGGTTGTCACTACTTTGGGTAAGTTACTAACTTATTAGAAGTTCAGGTATCTTTCTTTAAAATGGGGACATCTAGTTTCCTCCTAAGGCTTTAGAAAGAGCAGAGGATATAATAAAGGATATACTTTGTACCAAATTTTATTTTGCTATTCTGGAAGTCAAACATTTGACATTCCAGTCAGTAGAGGCTGATGGTCTAGCAAAATGACCACTGGTGAACCTTGGATCTAAATGCAAATCCTTGTTTATCACTTGCTGGCACTGCAACCTCATCCAAGTTCCTTATTTTCTGAGGCTCAATTTCCTCGCCTGCAAAATTGGCACATGCAATCAATGCAATTCCATGATCCATCTCTGATTTACTTTTCTTTTTTTAGTTGAAATAGCTATTACACAGGTTTAAGTTATATTCAGGATATTTGTTATGAGACATTTAATATCTACACAGTAAAAACACACTCGCCTTCTTTAGTGTGATCAAGTTTAATTTTTTTTAACTGCAAATTCCATCTTCATGTTACAGACAGGCCTATCGAATTGAATTAAAATGAAAATAATTTATACCCATCTCAATTTATAACGAAACACAACAAAAAGATATCCTGGATTTCAAGCAGATAATAGAAAGATGCAAGAGAGAGAAGAGAAGATATGCATAAAAATGAAATCTTTACTCAGCTGTAAAAGTGTGCAGAAGAACAGGGGTTTTGATTGCTGGGTGAAGGACAGATTCTGGTATCATTTCCTTGCACAAAGCAGTAGACTCAGGCCAACTAGAGACCTGGGAAGCCTTAGATAAGCCACAGGAATGACTCAGGGGCTGTGAAAGGTCTCAGAGCAACTTGTTGATATACATTAGCTTCTTCCCCAGACTCCCAAAAGAAAGCCACTTGTGACCAAGTTTGAGCATTAAAATACCCATTTGCTTGCTTATTTATTTATTTATTTATTTATTTATTAACTTTGGTCAATGACATTATATAAATTTTGGGTGTACAAAATTATAATTGGCTATCTGTATACTCTATTGTATGCTCACCACCAAAAGTCTAGTTTCTTTTCGTTACCGTATATTTGACTCCTTTACCCAATTTGCTCTCCCATTAACCCCTTTCCCGCTGGTAACCACCATTCTGTTGTCCATATCAATGAATTTGTTTTTTTTTTTAATTCATTTGTTACTTTTTTGTTTGATATTCCACATATGAGTGAAATCATATGGTTTTCTGGTCATTTGATTCTCAAACATTCCTTTTTTAAAGCAGCACATAGCAAAATGAAATTTCTGTAAATACAGAGGCAGCTAGGATTCATACCTTGCTATCACTCTCCCAAACAACTTTTGAGGGGGACTTGACATATCCCACCCACGAAACCTCCTGCTGAGACACTGACAAAAAAAAAAAATAGATTGCTTCACGCATCAGCAGCCCAGAGTTATTTTGGGAATGTCACTTACCAGCAATGTGGCCTTGTGTAGGTCACTTACCCTTTCTGGGCTTCTGTCTCCTTATCTATATATCTATGAGGATAGACTGAATTTGGAATATCTGCCAGACCCTTCCTGCTCCAATGTCCTCTGATATCAGCACATGAACTGATCATAAGAATTTCCAAACTAAAACAAATTTAAGATTGTATCCAACTTGGAATGCACTGACATGATGTTACTAGATTTAGCATATCTGTGGAGACGTTAAAAAAAAAAAAAAAAACAGAGTTTACTGGCAGCCTGGGTGAGTCAAAAGGCCAAGCTATTTTTGGTAAAGACCACTAAACTGGCTCAAGCATTTATATGCATTTTCTCAGCAACAGGACAAAAGCATCTTACTCAAATTCCAGGGGAAGACCTACTACACCTTTACTGCAATTTAGTAGTAAAATAAATATATCTAGTTAAATAAGGACATCAACACACTGAACGCTGGTTTTTTAATATTGTTAGGCTTCACAATCTGCTAGTTGGTAAGGCTGTCAAGTGACTTGGTCATCAGGTAGGACTGAGAGCTTCAGCAGGGCATAAAGAAGCATGTTAGGACTCTTTTTTTTCCTTTTGCCCACACAGACTTGAATGAATAAGTCATCACCTTGTGAAGACTTCTGTTGCCAGGGCTTTGAGATATATTGACCATTGCACATTGAGTTTGAAAGACAATTTACTTTGTAAACTGAAGTCAAACAAGTGGTCTTTCTAGTACATGTAGATAATTACAATAAATAACAGTGCTTTCCTTTCATTCCTGACATAGCTGTCATCTCAAAACTACTGAAATTTGAGGGAGTTCAGCTCTGCTAAAGAGACCTAACACTGGGACGCAATGGCCAACGTGACTGAAGCTAACACTGCTGGATGCTATGTAGGAAAGTTGCTAAGAAAATCTAACCTAAAAGTTCTCATCACAAAGATGAAAACATTTGTTTGTTTTTGTTTCTATATAAGCTGATGAATGATAACTAAACATTGTGGTAATTATTTTGCAATATATGTAAATCAAGTCATTAGGCTGCACACCCTAAAGTTACACAGGGCTGTTTGTCAATTATATCTCAATGAAACTGGGAGAAAAAAATTACAAGAAAATAAGTACATTTGTTAGTTTTTTTAAAAAAGAGAAAGAGCTAACTCTATTAGCTAGTATGTTAATGAGACAGCAAAAAAAGTGACATTTAGAAGCAGAAACTTCAAAACCAAAATGCTGAGACATGAAACCGGCTCTGCCTCCCTTACCAGTCTGTTCTCTTGGCAAGTGATAGACTCCAGGAGGCTTAGTTACTCTGTCTATACAGTGGCAATAACAATTGTGCCAGTGTGAATATAAATATACGTGTGAAGCGTTCAGCGGAGAGTTTGACACACAGTGAGCGCTCAGGAAACACTATCAGTATCAATCTATTGCTGAAGTCAACTTTGAATTATACTTTGTATAATTGTATACATTTTATCTTTTGTTTTAGGTCACTTGAGAACCTTACCGGAAAGTACAAAATTCATTTATTTTTATCCTTTTTCTATTTTGCCACTTAGGATCCATTGTTGCCATTTAACATTCATTTGACCATTTCACAGGTAAAAAAGTTAACCGGATTTACCCTCAACTCCACTAAATATGAACCCCTGAAGACACAGGGGCTGGGTCAAGCCATCTTCCAGCCAAGTGGACTGAGAAATGGAGGCGGCATCAAGAGAGCAGGTGGAAGAAATGTAAAAAGAGAAGCCATTTATACCAAAGTATCATGTACAATATCCTATAGACTCTTAATCAAGGTACCCCTCAAGCCTTAGTGTTGAAATGTTCCATTATGTGACCTAACAAATTCTCTATTTTAATTGAGCCAGCCTGAGATAGATCTTATGCTATTTGGAAAAGAACAAGTCCTAACTGTTAGACACTTGTTAAACTGCAGCTCCCATGACCTAATGAATCAACTCTTCAAAAGCAGGGCTGAGGAATTTTGAATCTTTAACCAGGGCCCCAAGTGATTCTCCCACAAAACCAGTGTTATGGACTGAATTTGTGTGTCCCCACCTCTAAAATTTATATGTTGAAGTCCTAACCTCAATACCTTAAATGTGACTGTATTTGGATATAGGGTTTCTAAGGCATTAGTTAAGGTTAAATGAGATCGCTAGGGTGGGCCCTTATCCAATATGACTGGTGTCCCTATGAAAAGAGAAGATGAGGACACAGACACATGCAGAGGGAAGACCAGGTGAGGATACAGGGAGAAGGCGGTCATCTACAAGCCAAAGGCAGAGACCTCAGAGGAAATCAACCCTGAAAACACCTTGATCTGCAACTGGAGAAAACAGACGTCAGTTGTTTAAGCCACCCATCTGTGGTTCTCTGTTACAGCCACCCTAGGACCCAAACGTAATCGGCTTTGGGAAGCATCATCTGGAACTCCTCATCCTACGCTAACATATGTTTTGCAACCTTTCAGTCATACAGTCCTGCAGCCTTTGTTAGAGTTCTCTCTGCAAAGGGAACCCACAAAATTCCAGCCCCACACATTCCATCTTGGGACTGCTCTCTCTGTGAAGAGGTATTCCTTACTTTGTGCTGCAATTTATGTTATAGTAACAATTGAAGTTTATAATGCTAACATCGGGACACTCTAAGAATCTAAAGGGGTTCCAGAATTTCAAAGAAACATTTCACTCACTGAAAGTTTAAAGTTATGTATACTATTTACAGTATAAAATTCAATATTAATATTCTAGCTTTTAATTAATTTGGGACACTTGATTATCATTTGATTATAACTAGCATTCTCCATTTACTGATCATTCTGGATAAAAGGTAGTTCGTTTATCATAGTTTCTAAAAATAGAATGAGATAAAAACATTATGGTTGAATAATGTTTTTTTCCTCCCCAAGGGATTTTGAACTTCTGAAGTACAATCACTGAATGATGACAAAATCTCAGTAGGCTTGGCTCCACAGCCCTTTCTGAGGTCAGATCTTTTTTCTTGAGAAGAAATGCTTTTTGCATACAGATTTCTATCTGCATATCACACGCTGTCTATTACCATGAACGTAGAGGCAAAACTCCCATCAGAAAGTGATATTTTTACTCTTTTATTTCAACCAGTTCTACGAACTGTTTTACTGATGCACTGATTATTTTGGACAGGTACTGTCTAGTGGAGTTGTTTAACCTGATTCAATTACCTGTATAATTGACCTCCAAAGTCTTTTCATTTTAGAGAGGATATTTCTCATTTTAAAGCGAACGCTGACAGGCTAAAATTGAATAAAGGTTCTTTCCCTTTAGCTGACTCTGTTGAAAGTCACATTAATCACGATAATAACAACAATAGTAATAACTAACATCTATTGATTGCTTACTGTGTTTCCAGTAGAAGCTTTATGCGTATTGCCTCATTTAATACAATTATCCATCGATACGGGCTGTATTTACTATTTGCATTCCACAGATGAAAATCAGAAAAGTTTAATAACTCAAAATCACACACTTCAGTAGGTAGCAGAATCCAGTTTTTACCCAGTTTGATTTGGCTTTGAAATTCTGCTCTCAATGGCTATGTGCATTCCACAAAGAAAATGCATAGTCTGAGGAAAGAAAAAATTTATCCTCTAGGCAATATCCGAAAAACATCTGTAAAGCAGTGATATTAACACCTGTCACTTGAGATCGTTGTAAAGATTAAATAAATGTAATTTATCTCAGTATCTGGCCATAGTTTTTGGCAGCCATTTCTTAAGTGCTTTATAAATGTCAAATTTTTCTCTTTCAGCAATTTTTTGCCATGTATTTCCAAGGCACTGAACTGGGCCACACAAGAAAAGCCATTGCAAGTAGGAGATACAGTTACTCCTGCCTTCCTAGAGTTTATATCCAAGTATAAAGGCAAAAGATGGTAATATATAAAGGTTACACAATAATCTATTTCGATGAGTACTTAGAGCAAGGGTTTTGTAGCTAGACTCCAATGATTTGCATTCTATCGTTACCACTTGTAAAATCTTGTGCCAGTTACTTTCCCTTTCAAGGTCTCAGCATCCCTATCAGTAGAAAGAGGATCTACCTCATGTGGTTGATATAAGGATTTTAATAGCTATTCTTTGTTGGTATTAATTTTTACCAGGGAGGATCACGAGAAATTTGCTTATTGTATCTCATTCATTCCTCATGGTGACTTGCTGAAACGTATATAATTCACCATTCTCAAGTTGAGGTAACCAAGACACAGGGAGCTAAATATTTGACAAATGTCACGTGGCCAGTTGTGGTGCAGGTGGGAAGCCATCCGAGGTAGTGTGGCTTTACTGCCTAGTCTCTCAACACACTACACTGATTTCTAGATTATAAATGACATATTTAAAGTTCCAGAAGTATTTTAAATGCTCCCCAAAAGGCATATGTATTATATTACAGTCACAACAGGGATATGTTCTGAGAAATGCGTCGTTAGGTGATTTCATCATTGTGTGACCATCATGGAGTGCACTTGACACAAACCTAGGTGCTTTAACCTACTCTTGAATGTGCTAGACTTTTATAAGACTGGCAGCACAGTAGGTTTGTTTACATCAGTGTCACCACCAACATGTAACACATGGCACTACGACATTTCAATGGCTAACACCTCACAAGGCAATCGGAATTGTTTAGTTCCATTATAATCTTATGGGACCACTGTCGTATATGCAATCTGTTGCTGACTGAAATGTTATTATTTGGCACATGACTGTATCAATGTGTAAAAATAAAAACAAATTAATTTTAAAATTCTTAGATTGAAAAGAGATAATAAACAGTGGTCTAATTTGTGAAAATAATAATGCTTTTAAGTATGCTAAGCAGCATTACAATTTTTTTTATTCCCTAAAGGAGAGAAAGCTCTAAAACTCTGATATTGATGGCATTTCCAGGCTTTTTCAATTCCTGTTGCTTCATGTCATTTCGAAAGATGACTTCGACCTAGATGGCTTTTTCCTTTAGCTCTGGGCCACTCAGTTTACTTTTTCTAACAAAGGTCCACAGATAAATCATGCGTGGCTGACGTGATTTCCTTGAAGTTCTCGGTGGTCTAATCTGCCTTGATGTGGTTCCTTTCATGGTTTCGTATGGCACTTGTGGTACATGAGTGGGTATAAGGCCAGCGGGGTCATATTGCACCAATTTGTTTTCTCTTCAAAATGAAGATAGTGTTTAAATCAAAAATTATATTCCAGGAACAAATTATTTCCCTTTGAAGCTCTGTCTCCTAATGTGACATTTGAAGTTTTTGTGGAGAGAAACGATTTGTATTTTTACATATTCCTCATGATAATTTTGCCCTTTTATTTACAGTGAAGAATGAGAAATTCAGGTCCATCTTCCTGTCTTCAATATTAAGACAAGATTTATTCCGAGAGGCTTATAGTTTTAAAAAATCATTTTCCAAATTATAGAAAGCTATACAGTCAGTCCCTATTCTTGAGTATTATGTATTTTTCCTATAATTAAGTAATATACTTATGACATTTTTAAAAAGAAAGAACTAGGTACCAGGATTGTGGTTATTTATGAGAGCCACATTTTGACAGGCTCGATAACTAAAAGATGCCTTAAAAACAGGATACTCATCAGTAAGAGAACATTATACTAATGAAAACAACAGCATGGCGTCTTTTCTTTCAGGCTGTTACATCAAAAATGCCATTAACTAGGTGGCTTATAGACAACAAACATTTATTTCTCACAGGTCTGGAGGCTGGGAAGTCCAAGGTCAAGTCGCCGGAAGATTCGATGTCAGGTAGGGACCCACCTCCTTATAGATGGCATCTTCTCCCTGTGTCCCACATGGTGGAGGAGGCAAGAGATCTTTCTAAGGCCTCTTTTATAAGGCAGAAATCTCTTATAAAAGTTCCACTGTTATGACTTAATCACCTCCCAAATGCTCCATCTCTTGATACCATCACCTTGGGGGTTACTATTTCAATATATGAATTGGGGGTATATAAACATTAAATCTATAGCTTCATAATCATTATTAAGAAAAGAAAAAAGCAAGCATAGCCTAGGAGAAAATATTGAGCATACATAGAGCTGACGAAGGATTGGCATCTAGACTATACATAGAACACTTAAAAGTAAATTATAATTTGCAAATCCAAAATTTTTAAATAGGTAAGAGATTTGACCAGACACATTATAAATATATTTGAATTGTTACAAGACACATGAAAAATGTTCAACATCATTACTCGTTGGATAAATGCAAATTAAAACCCTTACCAAAATGAAAGTCTCTATTAACCATTAGAATAGCTAAAATTAAAAATATTGATGATACCAAGTGCTGGCAAAAATTTAAAGCAACTAGAACTCTCAAACATTTATGGCGGAAATGTAAAATCATACAGCTGTTTTGGAAGATAGTTTAGCAGTGTCTTATAAATTTAAACATACACTTATCATATGACCCAGCAATTGTACTTTTAGATATTTACTTAAGAGAAATAAAAACATAATCACGCGATGACTTTCACATAAATTTTCACCACAGTGTTTTTCCCCCCCAATCATCAAAAAACAAAAAAAACAGACAACGAAAAAATCCAAATATCCAATAGTTCATGAGAAGATAAACATTGTAGTACATGAATATTATGGAATACTACTCAGAAATAAACAGAAGCACACTACTGATAAGCAAAACAGTAGTGATGAATCTCAGAACTATTATACTGAATAAAAGAAGCCAAACATAAAAGAGTACCTACTTTATAATTTCTTATATTTAAAAGTCTACGTAAAGCAAATCTAATCTTTATGGATTAGACAGAAAACAGATAAATAAATTGTTGCCTGGGGCCAGGATGGGAAGACTGTCTGCGATTAGGCACAAGGAAACTTTCTTAGGTGATGTATATATTCTATATCAGATTCCGGTGATGGTTACATGAATACAGACATTTATCAAAACCCATTTGACTGTACAATAAAATGTATGCATTTTCTTGTATGTAAATTATACTTCCATAAAACTGATTCAAATAAAAACAATAGCCTGGGAACAAATGAAAATGCAAATGGTTATCTTGGAAGAGAGGGAAGTTTTTAGGGAAAAAAATGCTTTTATCCAATGTTTGGAACACTGTCATATATTGGATAAGAATTAAAATGGTTCTGAGAATCTAGGGATGATAAATAAGAACAAGAATAATCTTCGGAAAATATAAGTAAAAACGTCCAGAAAAACAAGTTTTTGACTTTGATATTTGAGAACTTTCCAAATGTTTTGATTTTGATAAAATGCTCAAGTCCTCTCACATTTGAAGAGTTTTGATATCATATTGACACAGTAGCATTAGCCTTATTCTATCTTCCTTTGATAAAAATTGTTGTTTTGTGATTTCTCTTCAAATACCTGAATTATGAAGCCAGAAATTAAAACTGTATTTAAATATGCATTAGAATGGAAAAAGTGATGGACCAAATTCTATCCTTGGATCTATCTAGGTTATCTACATATATGAACTAGAAACGAGTCTCCTCCATCCAACTCCATTTTGTAATTTCTAAAATCAAAGTGTGGGCTAATTTCCAAGTCACTCTAGTTCTTAAATTCCTCCATTAATTGCCCTAAATAGGCATGGGATTTGATGTTTGACCCTAGAAAGATTTGTGCAACCATAAGAGGGCAGCATTCCATTTACACAATTTCCTGCCAGTGTTCAGTACACTAAAATAACAAGTCTTTGAGACTGGCATAGCATTTGCTAATATTAACCCCCTTAGGACTATGTTAAGAAAAGTAACTTTTTTTTCTTTATTTTGAGTATGAATGCATAGAATTATCACAACTGGAGGCAAAGGTGAGTCATGTTACTCCTTCTCTGGCTATCAATCTTTCATTTATTTAAATTGAGGAGACTATTCTTCAATTTCATTAGTACCATGACATTTTAAAACATACGTGTCAAACCAACTAAGGTGGAACATTCTAGGGCTAGGATGTAGATTTATAAAAAGATATTTTTCTATGGATTGTGTGTAAACTGCAATGTACACGGTTGTAACTAAATGTTCAAGATCAGTGTCAATGTCCTATGTCGAAATCACATTTCAATAATAAGATGTGAGGTAGGAAAATAAAAAGTTATCCTTGGATGAGAATTTATTTGAATCTTATTGGTTCTCAACAGATTTTTTAAAAAGTGAAAAGGCTCAGAAACTACTTTTAAGGCATTTACAATTATTAAAAGAAAATGGATAATTGACAAAAGATAGATTCTTTTATAGTAAGAGGAATTCCAATTTTTTCAATCAGTGTTCCAATTGTTAGCTACCTTACCTGCCTTATAAACTCATCATCTGACAAGGACAGAAGGTCAAGGGGGCTTGCTCAGCCCAAGATTACTAAAATGAATTCCTGGTTTACAGAACTAAATGCCCTCTTCTCTCTTCTGTCTTCAATGCTGGTTCATCACCTCCTGGTCGCCCATTTCAATCTGGGGGTCGAAACGCCCTTTTATCTTTCTCCTTGGCATTGTTCATCCTCCTATACAATGTTAAAGTATCTTACCACTCTCTTAGGAAATCATCTCCATTTTTCATCATTAGAGGAAAGAAATGTTTAATCGTTTGGAAACGAAATGTCCAAGTACTGGGAAAATGAGGAAACCACCAGTTATCAGCCACGTCCTTGTCCAGAGGACAACCTGTCACCTTGCTGGAATGTCTGAAAGAATTCATTTGACTTGTTTTGAAACACTATCTTTCTTACATTTATTAGAGTGTATGTTGCCTCATGATAATATAGTGAATATGAGCAAACAAACACTACAATTAATCATATGGCTTTTCTTTGAAAAGAACGTTTACACCAGAAATAAACTTACTTGGCTAAAATTACCCATGAGATAACAAAGCAGAATTTACAAGTTGAGGGAATTCAGAAATGCTATATAAATTTGTGCCTTGCTATAATACCAGACCAAAGCCATGCCTTAAAAAAAAAAAAAAAAAGTCATTTGATTACAAATGCTTTTTTTCTAATTATACTCTGACTCCATTTTAATATTTAAACTCAGTCCTGATGTAGTGTTAGGATGTTAATAAAATGTAAATTGCTTTTATCCTGACCTTCTGTTTTATTGTTTCTCCTCAGCTTTTATTGCAGAATAGTTATTGCTATGGAAATGTTAACTTCCTGTTTGTGTTTCTGGAGCCCTGAAGGGCGTGGAAGTTGGCCTGTTTAGGCTTTATTAGATAGCTACTGAGAGAAAAATATCTGCAGAATTTGTGTTTTGTTTTGCTGCAGTTCACTAAATGAAAATTTGTTCCTTAAAAGTAAACTTTGTGGTCAATGCCACAGAAATGTCTCTTTTTTCTCCCAGCAACAAACTATAAACCTTAAGCTCATTTAGGTTCCTTTTGAAGCTCCATAATTGCTGCATCTCAACAAATATGAACTTGAATCTAACCATTCTCAAATGGATGTGCCGCCCTGGAATATTGGATGATCGCTATGAGTAAGACTGGACAACTTTCCCAGATGTGTTTCATCATGGCCGTCACGCACTGGAGGAAGATGATAGTGAAGGGTTGAGTCCTTGGCTTTCCAGATTCACAAATTTGATTCTGTGAGTTTATTGAATTTCAGCTCTGTTGCTATCTTGTAAACAGAAATGATACTTTATTACTTATTAAGGGAGACAGTGAGAACCCTGAGAACGAAAACCTCCAGTGATTAGAGCACTTATGTACAATAACTCTCTTTTCATGATCTTTCCTAAGAACAAGGCAATTAGAAAACAGAGTTAGTGATAGATAGTT
Source organism: Eidolon dupreanum (assembly GCA_028627145.1). Taxonomy (NCBI): domain Eukaryota; kingdom Metazoa; phylum Chordata; class Mammalia; order Chiroptera; family Pteropodidae; genus Eidolon; species Eidolon dupreanum. The sequence goes on from CM053511.1 coordinate 11,057,073, forward strand.
GCTTGATGAGACATCAGTAAAGGGACTGACTGTCCTTGAAGGAGTTTTCATCTTAATTAAAGGTTAATACACCTGTCTCTCATGATCGGAACATAGTGCATTGGTTTGTGCTTTTGGTTAATGAGAGGATAATTATTAGAAGTAATCTGTACTCTTTTTTTCCCCTCTTTCTCATGTGCTTGCATTTTATCCTAACAAACTCCCCCTTTATTTTACCAACTGAAGATACACACACACACACACACACACACATACACATACATATATAATGAATAAAATGAATATATATATATATAAAATGAATAAAAGAGACAAAGATCTTTGTTCCATGGAACATTAATTTTAGTGGTGAAAAACAGACAATTAAATGTGGCAGATAATATTTTATGTGGTTAAAAATAATATCCAGAAAGAGCTAAAGAAGAGTAAGCAGGCAGAGAACAATGAAGGAATTGCTGTTTTCGATAGCATGCTGCAGAAAGGCCTCTCTCAAGAAGTACCATCTGAATTAAGTGAAGGGCAGGCCACAGATGTATCTGGGGCAAGAGGGCTTCGGACAGAGTAAACTATAGTGCAACAACCTTGAACTGGGACGTTGTTGGTTGGGTTTGAACCAGAAGGAGGCCAGTACATCTGGATCGGAGAGAATTCGGGGAGGGTCGTTTAAGGTAAGATGTGGATGGTGCAAGGCCATTGTGAAGAATTTAGTGTCTATTATGAGTTAAATAGAAAACAGCTGAGAGGTTTGGAATAGCATTATTACAAGACCTGATTGATGCTTTAAGGATCTTCCTGATGACAGCATGTAAAATAACTGCAGGAGAACGTAGCAGGCAATTCTCAGATGGCATCCAGTGATTCCTGCCTCCTGGTATTCATGCTCTTTATGTGACCCCTTTCGCTTGAGTGTAGGCAGGATCTGTGACTTATTTTAACCAACGAAATATGGTAAAAATAATGGGATATTGTTTTTGTGATTAGTTTGTACAAAATTGTAACTTCCATCTGGCTAGCAGATTCTCTCTATTGTTTTCTTAAGTTGCATACTTTGATGAAGCAAAAAATCATGTTGGAGAAGTCCATGTAGCAAAGAAGTATAGATGAAGGTGGCCTGTGTCCAACAACCAACAAGGGACTGGGTCCCGCTGTTTAACAGGCCTTGAGTAACTGAGCCTCATCTACGATCATGGGAGCAGGGAAGTAAATCTTTCCCCAGTCATACCTTCAGGTGAGACCTTATTCCTGGATCACACCTTGTTTGCAGTCTTATTGGATTCCTTGAAGCAGAGGAAATAAGCTATGTCCAGACTCCTGACCCACATAAACGATTACATAATAAATATATGTTGTTTTAAGCCACTGAGTATTATGATGATGTGTTATCCATCAATAGATAGCTGATACAGGGAATAAGGGTAGAAGCCGTGAGGACAGATAGAAAGTTAGAACTGTGACCCAGGTGAGAGGCGCCAGTGACCTGGAGTAGGCCTACAGTAGTGACTAGGCTAGAAAGTAGATGGATTCTGAAGGCATAGTTCAGGGGAAAGGCCTAAGTTGTATATATGAATTTGGAAGTCACTTGACTCATCCTCTCATTCCCCTTGGGAGACAATAAGAGCAAGTACCCTGCCCTAAAGAGTAAAGAAGATAGCAGAGCATGGAAATAGCTCTTTACTTAAATCCCTCAAGGCCAAGGATCAAGTGAAACCAGGAGAAGCTACAGAGAATTCCTCAAATTGCATTATTGAGACTCTGGTTATTTACAAATTCTGGCTGTACTGGGTAGAGGATGACATTAAACCAATGAATGAGTCACAAAGTAAAAAATAATTTGGTGATAAACCCACTGTAACTTTTTCTACTCAAGAAAATATGGCTGCCAAGGGATTAATAAAAAGTTCTAAATCGCTAACCAAGTACCACTTGGTGAGGCGAGGGTGGGAGGGAGACACATAAATGGCATTAGGAACAAGCAAGTACATTCAGTGTGACCAGTACGTGAGCCAACTGGGGGAGAAGCTGGGAGTGTGAGTGAGAGGCAGGAAAGTAGGAGTTGATTCTAAGGGAACAGATATTAGAAGTCTGGTTTCAGGTAGGAGTACGGGACAGATGTATCTAAAGCTCCTGATGTAATCCCCGTTGAGATTACAATTTTTATCGTAACACGTCAGTGACACCATGGTGTTTACTACTTACTGAATAAGGCACCAGGAGCTTCCCTAGAGTTACATTTCTTTGGCGGAGGTGAGATAAGATGATAAGATGAGGACAAAGATATATGAAATCATTTCAAAACAACTGATGAAATGTGTTTTCTGTTCCGTGAAGCAATAATGCATCATCTTTAGCATATTAACAAAGTGTCTACAGTTTCCAAGTCACTTTAAAAGAATGCTGTATGGGCCTTATAGTAACAGAGTGTCCGATGTTTTTTGTTTCCTTTCACGTGGACTCCTGAAGTACCTCACATATAAACATTCATCTTTAGGAAAGTCTTATGGGCATATATTAACTCATTTAATTCTTATAATAACTCTTCTCAGAAAAATCTGTTTTTTTAACGGATGAAATTGAGGTACAAAGAAGTTAAGTAACTGGGGATCAAACAGTTAGCAAGTGCTACCACTGAAATTTTTAATCCAGGAGATCTGACACCATTGTTCTCATTAAATTGATGTTACAGACTTAATGCTGTGTCTCCCCAAAATTCATATGTTGAAGTCTTAATGCCATGTGATGGGATTCAGAGATAAAGCCTTTGGGTGGCAATCAGGCTCAGACGAGGTTGTGAGGGTGGAGGTCCTATGATGAGATTTGTGCCCTTATAAGAAGAGGAAGCAATGGGAGGACACAGCAATCCAGGAAGGGAGACCCCACTAGAATCCAATGGTGGTGACATCTTGATCTTGGGTGTCCAGTCTACTGTGAGAAATACATTTCTGTTATTTAAGTCATCTGGTCTATGGTATTTTGTTACAACAGCCAGAGCTGACTAAAACAATTTATTCTACTACCTGTCAAATTCAGCTGGGCTGTTTTTTGAGATTAAGCTCTATTAAAAATTACTATATCCACCCTAGATCCCAACACTGTTCATATATATGAAAAACCAACTTAAAATTACTATTTAGAGGACCTTAAAAGAGAAAAACCATTTTAAAATGTCGCTGTGCAAACCAGGACTTTGTTTTGGTGCTGGGTAAAGAAACTGATATTCATAGGCATTATTTTCCTAGTGTGCATTTTCCTACTACCACCTGGAGAGGCCTATTGTATCACTCAGGGTCCCATCGGGAAATTAAGTGGAATTGAGGAAAGCTTAATAAGGCATTATTTATACACTTATGTGCAGTACACTGAGACTTTTACACTCTTCGGCCCTGTAAAATGAAAAGATGGTATGAGTAATGGAACTCGGAAGAAGAGTCATTCCTTAAGACAAGGTGTGACTTTCAGAAGAGAAAGCTAACCACCCAGAGGTGACCCAGCAAGGAAGGGTCCATGAAGATCAGCATCCCTGAGATGGGGGTTGGGTTTTGGGGGTGATGAATGGAAGGATAGCAGGAACACCTTCTTTTTGATCACCAGTCTGAGAGCCTAACAAGATTAAAATATGGTATCTCAGTCCTGCAGAATAAAGGGGTCACATTCAACCCAACAAACAACTCTCCCTTCCCCAGTAAAGCCTCAACATGCCTAGTGTTGACCATTGGTCAGGGTAGTTCTAACGGCCGTGGAAATAGGAAGACTAATGGACACAGACAATGCTAACCTGGCTTGATCTTTGGCCACTACAAAGTCAGACTCCTTGCTAACTTCAAAGAAAGAGCGAGAACTATAAAGAGAAGGGACGCTGGGTCCAATGACTTGAGTGCAAGTCATACCTGTGACAAGTACGATCTTTGCAATCATCGATCAAGCTGCTTAATCTCTTTGAGCCTCAGTTTCTTTCTAAATAAGCATAATTATAGTACTTAGTCATAGAATTGTTGGAAGGATAACAAAATATGATGTGTGTGAAAAGGTGTTATAACATGCAAAGGACCATAATGCTTTCCGATGACCTCCCAGGGATATGAGAGCAAAAGTCAGTACTTAGTCATAATTGCTTTAGAAGGAAAAAGGAAAAGGCAGAGATAATTACTGAAAGTCCACTCAATGCCCCAGACATTGCTAAGAGCTTAACATATATTATCTCATTTAATTCTTTGAATATTGTCTATAAAATAGATATTATCATTTTACAGGTAAGAAAACTGAAGCTTAGAGGAATGAAACAATTCACTCTAGATGACACATCTTCTGAGCAGCAAGGCCAGGATTCATATTGAAACACTGTGAACCCCAAGTCAATATTTTATGGGGTTTTTTGTTGTTTTCCATATCATCAATCCTGCCCAACGCTACACCAAGAATACAGAGAGGCTGTATATTTCATTTCAGAGTTCTCCTGGCATAAAGAAGAAGCTGATCACCTACTCCCTCGGAGTCCTTTCTTCTCCTTCTCTGTGAGGTGCTGAGAAGAAAACCTGGAAGCTCCAGAGCGCTCTGCTGGAGAGCAGCCAGGGCTGGGCCATTGCTGTCCAGCCCACGTTGCTCACTGCTGGGTGCAATATGAAAAGATGTTCTGCCTTGATTTTCAAAGCCCAACACCTCCAACGCTTCTTCTCATGTGAGAGCTGGCAGAACTGCAAGAGGGACTCCTGCCTTCCTACCTCAGCGGAGCGAGGCGCCACATCACAGGGCTCAGGCCTCCTGCCAGGAACCCAGAGAGGATCATCTCCATGCTTCACCGAATGCCATGTCTTTCCAGAAAGGGAGTGAAGAAATAGCCCTTTGATTTGTTGCTTCTCAGATTCTTCAGAAAGCTATCCTAAGGCTAGAGCTCAGGTGGGTCTCACACATCCAGAGTAGATGGTGGTAGGTCAGGGTAAACATTTGGTTTGATTTTGATCTAGTGGGATAGCAGGAACTAGGCAGAATGTGAATTTGTATAGGGGAACTAGGCGTTGGGTTTCAGGACAGGCCACCCCAGAATATGTTACTTTGGCATGTGGATTATTTCAAGCTGAAGACAGTCAAGAGCCAACAGACTCAAGAAGAGCTTTTTACCTCCCCCTTAATTTCCTAAAAGAATTTAGATGGAAGGCCTGTAAAGAAGAAAGTTTTCACCAGAGATAACACAAAAATGACTTATCTGTGCGGCAGGGCAAACAATTGTTATCAAGCATTCACTCTTCCCATCTTCGTGTTAATTTCCTTTGAGGTCCCTGGTCCCTGTGAGGCCCCTGGTCCCTACCCCCTTCCCCTTAGCTCAGGATGGCAGATAACCTTCAATTGCCTGATTGTTGGGGAGCCTTTCAAAGACACATACCTTTCTGGGCTCCCATACATACACAAGTAAATCTATTTTTCTCTCTGTTAATCTCTCTCCTGTCAATTTAATTATTAGTCCAGCCGAAGGACCTAGAAGGAAAGAAGGGAAATGTATCCCTCCCCCTCCACGGGCATGAGTTCCATGAAGGAGGGCCATTTTGTTGGACGCAGTAGTGACATATCGGTTCAGGGAACAAAGAGCAGAGGTATCAACAGCAGCGTCATCGCCAGGCAGGAATCACACCTGTAGGTATGTCCAGAACAGCATCGACCAGGTTACATATACTGCACCCATAGGCTCTTTGGTTCTTCATCAGGGATAACTATTCTTGGCCCTTCTGTCTTGTATGAAGAGTTTCGGCCCACTCAGCTTCATAGCCGTTCCTCTCCTGTGAGGATGTGAAACTTTTCCGATTGCTTTCCTTCCTCAGTTTTGGCATGGTAGCATAACTGTGAGCTCCAAAAAGACAGGGACTCTATCTGCCCCCTCAATCTGCTGATGGTAGAAATTATTATGAAATTCATATTTATAACAAAACAATTCTGTCCATAACACATTTTAGCAGCTCAGACGTCAAAGGGTTGCAGATTTAGACTGTGGCTCACATTTCCTTTTCACGCAGACAGAGAAATATGTTTCCCAAATGCTGAGATTAGAATGCGGGTTTAGCTTGTTAGGGATGAAACATCAGTTGGTTAATGACCTGCAGACTATTTCTGTGGAATAAAATGAGCTTTTTAAAAATAAATTGTTGGTTTATAACACTGTCACAAACCTTTGAAGTGATCAAAGGACACTATCAACTGATTTAGATCATTTGCTAGAGTGGGTAAAATAGACACAGAAACCTACTCTAGTCAACTTGCCTAAATAAGAAATTTATGATAAGGATATGGTAGTTCAAAAAACCAAAAGAAAGTGCACTACCAAGGCTCAGTTAACTGCCTACCAGCTGGAAGAAATTGAAACAGTGCCGCTCTGGGGATCAGGTGTAGTACCATCAGAATTCATTAGCTCTGAGTATCTATCTTTTGGGGTGGGGGGCAGGGAAGATCTCTACACTCCAGATTCCATTCCTAGGATCCTGGCAGAAAGGTTAAAAAAGGTATCGCATGGATCATATGCTTACTGCTGACGGTGACTGGCAACTGTTAGCAGCTCCATAAATTGTTGTTGAATGAATGAATAAATGAATGACCAATCTCTCTGGGCTTTATATCACTCAATCAAAATTAAGAAGATTGAATCTGATTATCTATGAGGTTTGTATCAGTTGCCTATTGTTGTTATAATATATTTCCACAAATCAGTAGCTTAAAGCTTAAAAAAACCTCACAAATTTATGATCATGTAGTTCTGGAGGTCACAAGTTAAAAATGAGTCTGATGGGGCTAAAATAAAAGATTATTATGCCCTTCTCCCATTTGTAATCAAAACAAAATGAAGCAAAAAAACCCCTAAACCACAAAATAAAGAGCCTAATTTTATCTGTGATAATTATCGAATGATTGTTTTGAAATATTTTTATCAAATAATTTCATTTTAAGAATTGCCATTTTCTTCTCATGCCTTCTTGTTGATACAGTAAATGCATTTTAATCTTAATGCAGCCCCAAATATTCCTGGCCTGCAAGAAAGAATAACATCCTTAATTATCCAAGCCAGTAATTTCTAGATATCATTTTATGGTACCTTCAAGTTTTACTAATATCATGAGAAGGGACTTTGGCATTCTCAATGCTAATACAATTATTTAAATTAAAATATGGACCCAATATTTATTGTACTAAAAGAAAATCCTGCTATGGATCTTAGATTTTAAAATATTCTATCAATTAAATAAAATGCCTTTATTTGCAGTATTCACATTTTTATTTTTTGTCAAACATACTATTTAAGGAAGCTTCTCAGTATGAGAGATAATTAGAGTTGACATTGTTTTAACAACTACTTTATGCCTGTCTCTCAGTAAATACTTTATATAGCTTTAATCTTATGCGTAATACCTACTTTAGTCTCCAATTTACTGCATGCATTTTTATTCTACTCATTACAAGGTGAGTAAACTGAGGCATAGTGTGGCAACTCAATTTGATACAGGTCACAGAGCAAAGAAGGTATCTGAACCTGGGGAGCTGACCTCTGAGCCATCACCCTGTGCCAGTTCCCAGCGTTGCCACACTGGTTAGGTGTCATAGCAAGAGCTGCCAGTGTTCGCTTTTTTTCTATTTCTTTTCTTCTTATTTTTGAGAGTAAATTTATGATTTCCGACAGACTAATGGTTTGAATGAGATCCGTACATTGGAATAACTCAAAGAGTGTTTCCCAATATGTTTGCCAGATCCAACCCTAGCGATTCTGATATGATGTGCCTAGGCAAGTAGATACCTGTGTGCAGGTGACAGCTCCCAATGGGATTCTAACATGGACTCCTGAGCAAGAACCTGTATACCAGGTCTTACTAGATACTAATAGAAGTACTGAAATTGCATTATTACCTTCAAGGACTTGGAGGAAGCTAGGAATTTTAAGTGGTTTTAGAATGTTAATCATGTGATAACTCCAAAAAGATTGTGAATCCATTCTAGGTGGGGAGAACAATTTATAGCAGAAACGTGGTAACTGGCTGAGACATCATAGCAAACACTATGAAACTGGAAACATTTAAAGATGAGTCAACTGCCTATGGCCCTTTGTGGCCCCTTTTCCTGCTTTTCCTGTGTTATGGCATGCCTTTGCTTTCATGGGAAGAGTGGTAGGGTGGAGAAGAACAAAAGAATACAACTCCAGATGAAAAGAAAACACACTGAAAATACATTGTGGTTGATGTTGAGTAGCCCCAGTTATTTAAACGGAGTGATCTCTTTCAAGAAAGAGCACTGGGAAATAACCCCATACCTTTCATTCATCTCCTATGCTTTCTGTTCTCCAGACAAACTCTCACAATTCTGCAAAAAAGGTTTAACAGGCTTTAAAGATATGGAGAGAAGTCATTTCAAAGGGTTAGTGTGCTATGGCATGCTCATACTGATTTTGAAGTCTCTCTGAATTGCTTCATATGAATTATTGCAAATAATTCACACCCTTTCAACAGCGCAACTTGTATCTTCTTTCAGTTGCTATGCAATATTCTTTTTGTTGTTGTTGTTTTAGTCAGAAGTCAACTTTTTGGCTTTCTGTTTTGTTTGCACTTGTGAGAAAGGCAAAGGAAGTTTTTAAAAATGTTAGTGTCTTCTTGTATATACAGTTGATTTTTAAAAATGGACTAATTTTGTACCCTCTTCTGCTTCCTTGTTTTGAGTTTCCATGTGTAATAAACAGACACTGAGTACTTTATTAGGGTCTACTCAATTTTTCCCATAGTCCTGGGGCCATCTTACATTCTGTTTTGTTTTTGTTTTTGTTTTCATTAGAACCCCAACATGGTGTTTTCAGTAGACTTTCATTCCTGGGATCTGGTCTTTTTCCATTGAACTCGGATTTTTTCCCTGAATTGCTTTTAGATTATATAACTGTTGCCAAATTAGACATGGTTTTTAAAAACCACCACTACCTCTCCTGATGTTGAATTAGGATTTTAGTTTAGCCACCCAGGAGAGAAATATCAACAGTCACTCATTCATTCAAATGACAAAATAATTTTTTTTTTCATCCAGTCATGGCCTGGAAAGAATAAACTGATTTTACTGTTCACTTGCCTAACCTGCCATTGATTCTTCCATTTCCATGACAATGATCACACAGTCAACAAATATCAGTTGAATGTCTACAATTCAGAGAGCAAAGGACTGTGCCAGGGCCTGAGTGTGAGATCCATTAATAACTCTCTACTCCTTCTTTTCCTGTTTTGAAAACAGTTGGAGGTTTATCCAACAACCACACCATTCACTACTTACCCGCTTGGAAAACATACTTCCTCCTAGCAGACAGAATCTGTCATCCCATATCGAGACTGTAAAAGCCAGGCACATACTTTTCCAGCCTCCCTTGTGTGTAGAGCATCAACATGTGGCCCAGCCACAGCCACTGGGAACTGAGGGAAAGTTTGCTATGACTGGCGTGAGAAGGGGGCAGACAGAGGAAGAAGATATGGTTCTTTTCTGTGACCAAAAGACTTCTGAGAAAAGTTGCCCCTTTTCAGCCTTCTTTTTTTTTTTTTTTTTAAATGTGTATGTACAGCTGTTTAGATACTATGCCAAGAAATTTGGCAGTGATAATGCAATCGTTGAGGGGTAAAGTTTAAGAACAAAAACCAGTATTCTGAGAAAGAGAAGAAAGGTTAAAAGAACACGAGTCCTCAATGGCATTTTGAGCCATTGAACTAAACCTGGAATTTCCCTGCCTCTGTTCTTTATATTGTGTGGAATAATGGTTACACTTCTTATCATATCTGTCTTTAGTGGGGTAGTCTGTATTTGCAGTCAAAAGCATCCAAACTAGTGTACCTGCTTAATTCTTCTTCTTCCTTCCTTCAAAATTAAATTGAAACATCAACGTCCTAAATAGTATCTTTGCCCCTCCCCATGGTATGCTCACTTTCATGCCCACCCAGATAGAACAAAGTGACCCTCACTTTCAATTCCCATGTTACCCTGGCATGCAGATGCTTATTTTCCTACAAATAACCTAGCTTCTCAACACCCCACCCCCTCATCCACTAACTCTCAAATCCAATGCGCTGTGTCTAGCTGATGTGACCACTTGCCCCCATCTGTTGGTGGCAGGCAGGGGACTTTGTTCACATTTAGAAAAGATAATAATTGTCACTGAAAGTTCAGAAGCAGAGAAAATTCTATGCTGCATTATAATCAAATCATTAATGTACGGTCTCCTCAAGATCATGCACACCTTAAATGAATATTATCGTGTCTCCTTTCCTTTTATCTTAATTCTTCTAGCGGTCTGCAGAAAGTTTAGCAGCGTAGCAAATAGTAGTTCCTCAATAATTATTTGTTAAAATGGGCTGATAATTATAGAATTTAAATGCAAAGTTAATGGCCAATTAGAGATTCTCTAACATAAGCTCCTAATTTCACAGGTAAAGGTACTAAGGACTGCAGAGTTTATATAACTTCTCTGATATGTAAAGTAGGGGCAAAGCTACAACTACCATTGAGGCCTCCTGTCTTGTAATCCAATGGTCTTTTTATTCTACAAGAAGGATGAATGCATTTGCCATCTAGGTGAACAAAAAGGATATCTGCACAAATACACATGCAGACACAGTAAGTGTAATGCATTTTTGTAAGAGGGAAGAAAATGTTTTGGACTAGGATGGTCAAGGTTGGCTATTATATGTGCCAGGCAGCGCAGTAGTCCACATTCTTGAATTCATTGACATCACTGTTCTGATATCAGATTGGGGAGGACCTTTCTGATTTTCTGACCTGAATTTGGGCACCACTTCATTTATTCTCTCTATATTACCTTCAAAATTTTCACTTCCCCCAACTTCTCATGTAGTTTTGCACCTTCATTTATGCACTTATTTGTCAGTTTGTTTAATTTGCATCATGTCCAGGAAGGCAAAGACCGTGTCTATTCTATTCCTTACTGTATATCCAGCACTCTTTACACAGCTACTGACACATAGTAGGCACTCTATATGCCATCAGTCATTAATTTATTCAGTGACATTCCAACTTATGGGGCTACAAAGATGAAAAAGGCAGAAAAAATATTCTACTCACCTGGAGCTTATATTCTACTGAGGAAAGAAAGAAAATAAGCAATGTAGTAAAAGCAAAATACTGCCTATATCAGAAATTTCAGATACCCTCAATTTCAAGATACGCTGTTATTTTTATGTACAAAGAAAAAGACATCACAAACTTTGCCATGGCATTAATATTCCTATGCATCCTAACTTTAGAGATATAAAAATATGAATAAATAAGCATCTTAGATTTGGTGAAATATAGTAATTGTGTGTTAGCTGATGACAAATATTATAATGAAAAATAAAGATAGGCAAGACATGTCAAGAAAGTTCCCTGAATTGATGAAGGAGTTGGAACTAGGTATGGAGCAATGAAGTCGGTAGTAGAAAGAACTGCTATATTAATCAAGAACCAGCCTTGCATTCACATAGTATTTGGTAACTTCAGCAGCAGGTGTACCCTAACCCCAGACCTGACAATCATTCGTTGAGTGGGCTAAGCAATTTTTGAGTCTCAGATTTCTAATTTGGAAAATGGGTCTTATAAAATGTGATATTTGAGATAATGTCTATAAAAGACCCTGAATTTAATGGGTATTCAAAAATGGTAGTTTCTGTCACCTGTACTATTATATTCAGTAACACCTGAATTAAATTCCAGCTGATTTCCTATTTATTTGTTTGTTTGTTTGTTTGTTTTAACTGTTGGACCCTTGCCTGGCCAGTTCTGGGCTTTTTTCCCCACTCTGTGAACTCCCACAACACTCTCTTTGTCATTTGTGCCTTCAGTTTCAACTTGTAACACATCCTTCTCCCCTACCAGATCATAAATCCCCTGAGCATGTGGACCCTGACTTAGTCTCATCCATCATATCCACAGTACAGTGCTTGGCACCAAGAAGTGTCTTGTAATATATGCTGACTGAATGTAAAAAAAAAAAAAAAAAGATGTGTTGGGTAAAGGTCCTCCCAGCTAAAGGGAAAGTTTTCATTAAAGCCATGGTGAGGAATGCAGTAGGCATTCAACTGGTCACTCAACAACACTTCTTTGGAGAGCTAACCGGCAATAGTTTCAGAGGAGAAGATTCCTGCTCCTTGGAATTCACAGAATAGCCCACGGAACTCCCAGGTCGGTACTCATCTTGGGCTTTCCCCATCACACCAGTTAATCTCTACCACAGGCAGTCACTACTCCCAGTTTGATTCAATGTGCTGCTCCAAGAGTCCCACACATGGTAAGCCGTTCAACTGTATGAGGTTCTAAAGAGACTGCAAATGTTTCTCAACATCTTCTCTGAGTTCCAGAATTTACATCCACCACTGCCCCGTGGGAGGGCTGGCACTTAGGTAATGCAAAACAACAGGGGATGACTGGCTTCCCTGCCTCATTTAGACAAGTATGCCTGGGAAAGCGGGAGCTCAGCTGTAGGCCCATTGGTTGACAACTCAACCCGCAAAGTCATTTCTTTGAAAATGACTTGCTCTTTTTATTTCTTAAGAACTGACTAGGGCAATAAAAATTGTGCAAAGCCAAGCTCCTCGTTAATATGTTGAGGTCTCTCTAGGTAAAAATAACCTTCTTCTGGCTTCATAGGTCAAGAATCCATTAGAAAGAAATCATTTCAGCTGCCCAAGGATGGCCTTGAGTCCAGCCCCCACAACCCCTTGGGTGCCAAAGCTATCACCACTTTGACGCAGATGGGTATCCAGCCAGAAAAGGTCGAGCTCCAGTGTCAGACTCTTCCTGTCACTCTGGCCTGGGAGTTGGGAGGAGTGGAAAGTGGGAGGAGAGGAAGGCAGGCCAAAAAATCAACAAACTGCAGCATGTCTCATAGCCAAGACACTCAGCCATGGTTCCTTGATGCTCTTGACTAGTTCCTGGACCAGGCAGAGGGGGCAGCCACTGTATCAGATGAGTCACTTGTAGTCTTCCACCTTGGCGCCTACCCACAGGTCTCAAATAATCAGGCCAGAAAGGGTTCTAATAACAGAAAAAAAATGCCCTTTAGTCTACAGACGCTTACTGTCAAATAACAGATAATGGCTCGAAGTGAGGTGAGCAGAAGCAGCTAGCAAAACCTGGTGGTTGGTGTACGTAAGTTTTGAAAGAATCTAAAGTTCAAGCTTTTGATTAATTTTCAGCCCATCTCTTGTTCATGGTGCCATCTTAGATGGGTCACTGGTCCTCTCTGAGTGCTAGTTTTCTTATCATAGAAATATTAATCACAGAAATATTGACCCATCTACCTGTCAGTTATTAGAAAGGTTAAATGATTAGATGATCAAATGACATTTTGTTGATTTAAAAGCACTGTACAAAGGTTGGATTTTATTTTATTATATTGGCTTAAATTATAAAATAATAGGATATATTTAAAGACACCATGGCAATATAGATATACTTTATGAATAAGGACATCATTCTTATTGAACGTTTTGACACAGTTTGGAACAAAAGCAGAGTCTGTGTCCAAACAAGTAGCTTTGCAGAGTGATCCATAGGTGGTCCATAGTCCCACCTCCACCTTCCTAATCCTTCTCTGTTTGGGAACATGACAATCTCCTGATGTTTCTGCTTTATTTGCAATGTGCGTGACATGGCTAGGCAAATACCAGATAAAAATGAGGTAAATAATGTTTCCTTTATGTAGTGCATGATCTTGCTCTAAGGACAAAATAAAATAAAGTATGAAAAGCACTTCAAAAAGAATAAAATAGTTTACAAATGGTGCCTCCAGCATAGTTCTCATCATGCTCAAAAACCGTTTGAGCCTCCACTATCCACAAAACGATAGTAGAACCTGACATTCAAAATTGTCCATATTTTTCCTTGAGCTTTCTCCTTTTTTGAAGCTTTAGCGCCAATGACAAGATTCTCTTTCACGTGTGCTGCTCACCATCCCTTTGTTAGAACCATGAACCCTACAGCACTCATTCTTCCCCTGCCCATTCTTCACCGTCACCAACACACGCTCCACCCCCATCCAACATCTGGGCCTTCAGTAGCCTTCTTTTTCCTGCCTGGAATTCATTCCCTTCTCATATATGACTCTCAAAGCCCTGCTAATTTTTCAAAGTTCCTGTCTTTCAGGAAGCCTTTCCAGATACCTCCCTACTTCCACCCCCAATCCTATTTCAAATGCATCCTTCCAACCCCCTAAACTCCCGAAGTCTTCATACCATACTTCGTCAGTATGTCTTCTGACTTCCTGTACCGCATCTTTTTTGTAACTTTTTTAAATGCCTGTGTAACAGAATAAGCCACACTCTGATTAAGAAATGAGATAATACTCTTCCAGAAGGCAAGGAAGACAGACACATGGACATCCACCTTCGGTAGGTTTCTGTCATGCTTAGCACAGGGCTGAACACATTGTAGCCACTCCCGGACACTTACTTAGGTCCCAGCTGATTTGACTGCCGCAGTTGCTGGGAGATTTTCTGATTTGAATATCTAGTTTATACTTTTAAATAGGTAGTAACTGTAGCATGAACATTTTTTGAAACTATAAAATCTCTCCATTCAGTGGCTTAGACAGCCGTGTCCACACAGCATAGGGTACAATCATTCTAAAGTAACACATCACTGAATTTGATTACAGATAGGTGCTGATGTTTGTGGAGAGCTTACTGCTAGCCAGGTATTGTTCTGAGTGCCTTGCATACATTCTCCCATTTAATCCTCAGAACAATCCTAACAAGTGAATACTGTTATTAGCTCCTCCACTGTGGAGACATGAAGAAACGAAAGAACACAGAGCAAGGTGGCCAGCCTTCAAATGTAAGCAGTCCAGTTTCAGAGCCACGGCCTTACTGGACTCTATTGTGTTTAGTCTAAAAAGGCCCCAAATGACTTAGCAGCATTGGCTACCAAACTGCTGGATCTTCCTTCTATGTTACCTAAGCTTTATATCTTAAATGGGTTTAAAAAGAAAAGACCATTGAAAACCCCCCCTTCCATACTTCCCACTGTGCCAGCCTGTTAGGACTTCTGCTTTTGTAAGCTTTTCATCTTTTCCACATCTAACAACCACTAAAGAAGCAGCAGAGATTCCTTCCATTGTAAATTGTGGTAAGTACCAGGTTGTTCAGAACCCAAGGAGCTCCTGAATCAGTGACTGTTTGCTGTACCCTCTAACAAATATCTCTTTGAGGTTCTGAATGGCTCAATCACACATTCACACCTGCCAAACAGAATCAGCTGCCCTGAGATCTGAACTATTCTGAGAGAACACAGTTTTAAAGGGCAAGGCCATCTGTAGACTTGATTGGTATAATAATCCATGAGTGAGGAGAAAACAATCTTTATTGACATGACATTGAAACTTCAGAATCGGTATCCTGGACCAGAACCCAGGAAATATAAATATTGAAATATGGCAAATGATGATACAACAATATTATCAACCAAAGTACAAACATCTCTTTAAAACATCAAAAAGCTCCACCATATTTCAAGTTCATTTCCTTACTGGAATCATAGGCCATGAACCTTCTGAATTGAATGCAGAATTTATGTGAGGCTGTATACATTTTTGGGGGTAGAAGACCTGCATCTTTCATGAATTCGAAAGCCCCAGCCATGAGGCTTTCTCTCACCAATAAAGCTTTCCTGCTGCACATCGACTGGAGTTAGAAACGTGAATTCATCATTTCTCAGCCCAGCCTTTGGTCTCACTGTGCAAAACCCTCCCAACTAGTCTGGTTTAGAAGTTCAAGTAGACCTTTGACTCTACTGGAACTCCTAGCAGAAGCAACGTGTCTTTTAAGAGAAGAAAAATGCACAACTAATGTCTTTCCTACCAGGACCCAGAAGGTGGCCTTGGCTATTCTCCAGTTCTCACTGACTGCTATGTGATACCTACAGAAATATGGAGCTTCAAAAGCCATTTCATGCACCTGAGGAGGAACCTTAATGACAGAATTTGGGCTGCTTTTCATATGTGCATTGTTTATATTCTTCCAGAGCAAACCCCATCCTTTCCCTCATCTTTTCCCTATAGTCTAAGCTATTTTCTGCATAGAACTCTTTTTCTCCATCCATTTCCTTGCTCTGGAATCCTTTATTATGTTGGTAATTTAATTTTAATATTTTGGTACAGGGTGTTCTTATAACACATTAATTGAGTTAATTTATCCTCTACAGGCAGATAGTTGACTTAGCCAGGATCCCCACTTCCCAAAAGGTGAATTAGGATCTCATCAGAAGGTCCACATCCCAGGGATTCAGTCCTGCCCATCTCACAGCAACACCAGAGACTTTGTAACTTAGCATAATTGTGGTAACGTGGGCTCTCCTGGTGAAATTATGGGTATTCAAAGCATGAGACTGGCTGAAGCATGCCTTCTCAATGGGAGTGATATAATGAGCAAGTGGGCAAATTTTGGGGTGGGTGGTAAAAAAATATGAGCTATTACAAGGGCTTTATGGCCCTCCAAAAAACAACCCTACCTGAAAAAAAAAAAACAAAAAACAAAAAACAAAAAACTTATATCTCAATATTTAATTTAATTAAGTTAAATTAACTTAGAATTTTCTCCTTTGGAGACAATTTAAAAAGTGCGTAGTAGCACCCTCTGTACTCTATAAGAATACGGAATGTAGCTAATGCTTCATCCTTTATTTTTAGGATCACTGAGTATGTGTGATGTTAGCTGAGGGCTTGTCACATATGGCCTTTATTATGTTGAGGTACATTCCTTCTATACCTACTTGTTGAGAGTTTCTATAATGAAAGGCTGTTATATTTTGTCAGGTTCTTTTTCTACATCTATTCAAATGATCATATAATTTTTTATCCTTTATTCTATTAATTTGGTGTTTCCAATTGATTGATTTGTGTGTATTGAACCATCCTTGTATCCTGCTTGATTTTCGTTAGGATCCTTTTTATGTTCTGTTGATTGTGGTTTGTTAGTATTTTGTTTAGGACTTTTTGCATCTATATTCATCAGAGATATTGGCCTGTAATTTTCTTTTCCTTTAAGTGTCCTTATCTCGCTTCAATATCAGGGTAATGCTGGCCTCATAAAATAAGTATAGAAATGTTCCTGTCTCTTCAGGCTTTTGAAAAAATTTGAGAAGTACTGGTATTAATTATTTTTTAAATGTTTGGTAGAAGTCACCTGTGAAGCTTTCTGGTCCTGGGCTTTTATTTGTTAGGAAATTTTTGATTACTGATTCAATTTCTTTACTAATGATGTCTCTGTTCAGATTTTCTATTTTTTTTCTTCCTTATTTAGTCTTGGTAGGTTGTATGTTTCTAAGAATTTTCCATTTTTTCTAGGTTGTCCAGTTTGTTGGCATATAGTTGTTCATAGTAGCCTCTGATGATTCTTTGAATTTTTGTGATATCAGTCATCATACTCAACCGTGAAAAGTTAAAAGCCTTTCTTCTAAGATTAGGAACAAGACAAGGATACCCACTTTCGTCACTTATTCTTAATATAGTACTGAAAGTCCCAGCCATGACAATTAAGCAAGAAAAAAAAGGCATCCAAATTGGAAAGGAAGAAGTGAAAAATAGTTTCTGTTTGCAGATGGCGTGACCTTATATATGGAAAATCTTACAGACTCCCCCGAAAATCTATTAGAACTAATAAATTAAAAGTTTCAGGATACAAAAGCAACACACACAAAATATATTGGATTGCCATGTACTAACAAGTCACTATCTAAAAGAGAAATTAAGAAAGCAATCCTCTTTACAATAGCATCAAAAACAACAAAATACTTAGTGCCCGAGGTCTGACCCCTCTGAACTATATTCTTCTTCTGATTCTAAGAATACTTGTTTGCCTGACAGAGGCAATGTTGCTTCATCCTGCCACTGTGTATTGTCACATTTGTTTCAGGTCAGTCTATAACGTAAATTGTGTTTAGAAGACCAAGAATTTGATGAGAGCTGGGACTTCATCAAAGTGTAAATTCACATTGTGTGACCATTTGAGCTCTGCTTGCTAATAAATATCTGTACATATAGTAGAGTTTGATGTAAGAAGAAAAACTAACCCTCATCCATTTTTAACTTCGGGCTGCTACCAAGATATACCAAATACCTGATCATTCTGTAGGACAAAATTGACTTCTAGCTTTAGAAAACCCTTAAATTTATTATAAGCAGCAGAGCCCAGACTCTGGAATAAGACTGACTGGACTCAAATCCATTTACTAGCTATTGATCTTGTGCAAGTTACTTATTCTCTGTGAGTCCCAGTCCTCTTTTTAGTAAAATGGGAAAATTAATAGTTTCTAAATCATGGAAGTTAATAAATATAAGAAACTTAGCACAGTATTTTATACATAAGCATCTAAAAATGTTGTTATTATTGTTGTTATTATTATCATCAATACTTTTAGAAACAATTAAGCCTCAAGTATCTAGAAAAATATGTAAAAACAAAAAATGTTAAAGTTCATGTACACTCAGCATAAATGTTTTTTTTTTTTTTGGTATATTTTACCATTTAGTTCTCTTATAATCTTCTGACATGTTGAAGACTGACACCAAACTTAGGATCCAAGGAAATATCCCTTATTACATAGAACTTTAGGATGAATGAACTCATCACATACATTATCTGATTCACCTAGCATCCTTATGATGTATGTATAGCTTCATTAGGTAACTAGAATATTTCTTTTATAGACAATGAAACTCAGGAGGCTCAGAGAAAATAAGTGACTTAACCAAAGAAATTTGCATATAAATGATGAAGCTGAGACTCATTCTTCTGCTTCTCGGGACCTAAAGGTATGATGATGATTGTCCTAGTGACAATTACCTTCCTGCTTCCTGTGATCTTCCTGTGTCTGCTCTAGCTTCATTACCACCACCAAAAATGATCCTTTTGCATGAATGTCAAGTCACTTCACTCACATCTTAAGACATGACAGTTGGCTTCTCACTGTCCTTCACCTGAAGTGCCAAATCCTTACCCGACCCTCTAGAACCTACATGGTCTGGCCTTGCCTACTTCTCTGGCCATATATGGTTTAAATCTCCCCTTTGTTCTCTTAGGTCATGCCTCGCTGATATTTCTCACCTGGATTACTGCACTTACTCATCCCTCTACCTGGAAGGCTCTGACCACACCTCAGGAATCAGCAATGTTTTCATCCTTCTATTATCTGATTAGAAGTCAATTCTTCAGAGAGCCCTTCCCTAAGAAGCTCAACTAAAGTCACCCCTTCTTTGCCACACGTCATTACACGTAACTTGTTTTATAGATTTCATCTTTCTTATCAGTCTCTGGAATTGGCTTACCACCATCCACAAAGTTGATTTCTAGGTTTATTTCATTACTCTCTCCCCATCCTGACTGTAAGCTTCAGAAGTATGGAGACTATTTTTTTTCTCTATTAGGGGTACAGTGTGTTTAACCTACTAGGTACCAAGTAAATATTTGTTGGAATAAATGAACGATAAATTACTTAGTTGTACTGAAACAGAGTTTCTTTCCTGGTTTTGTTAATGGCGTCCCATCGGCTGAATATTAACTAACTTCACTCTCCTTTTTAGCTTAATATTCACCTAAAGATGCTCTCTTAAGCTAAGCCCTTTATAGGCAAAACTCTTGTTCCAGGAAGTACTTCTCTCTTGCCGGCTAGTTCCTCTGAAAACTATCTCATCAAAACCTTTGTTTCTAAGGGTTTGTTTTAGTTAAAGGAGGGAGTTTCCCAGATAGAAGTACCTAATTAGCTATTAAAAGAATAGTTCTAAGGGTTCTTATCTATCATATTTTCATTAGCCAAGTGCAGACAAATTGCATGGGGGTTGGGAGAAAAGGAGAACCTTTGAATTGACATTAGAGATAACCAAATTACCCGAAAGATTTGTGAAGAGTGACCAAGAGGGCAGGCAGCATTCCCTAACACTCTTCTGATGCAAACTTCTATTTGTTCAGGAGACTCCCGGGGAGTTGTTGTTTGAGAAATGCATCCCTGTTTAATTAGGGAGTCGATTTCTTGGGACTGAGTAGACACTAGATGGGTATCTGAGTTTCAGGAAATCCTGGCTGAAGTGATTCGCAGCCAAGGTCAAAGTGTTTATAAGCAAGGAGTTGTGTCTCTTTCTCTGGCTTCAGAGAACAACAGAAAATCTGTTGGGGTCTGTGGAGATTGTTGTTTCCTCTTCTCAACTTTCCCTCCCAGAGGTATCACAAATTTGGCACTGTCCTCGACAGGAATTTCAAAGAGAAAATCGTCATGTGTGTTACATGTACAGAAAGGTTTGACCTACGTGTTCCTCTGCTCAGGTGGGCAGGGTGTACTGTGCTATTTAACATAACTGAACTCTTTTATTAAAAGACTTTATTAAAGAAGGAACAAGAATTCCTCCTTGCTAGTAGGGTACCAACCTCACACAGAGAAGTCAGAATCTGTAAGTGGGTGAGACATTTTAGAAGGTGTAGTAGGTATAAATTGTAACTGAATTATGGAGACTACTATTTTATTAGATCAAAGAGAGGAAAGAGTTCAGAAAAGGAGGAATGAGAAAATTTGAGGGAAATAGTGACATTACAATTATGTATATATGTTTATCGAGCATTATGTAGCAAGGATTTCAAAAGCCTACATTCCTTTTAAAATAAAGCATAAGATTATGCGTCCTAAAGGAGGAGGGGAGAAACATGCTCCTATGAATTGAGTTGTGCCCCACCCTGAATTCATATGTGGAAATCCTAACACCCTAATGTGACTGTATTTGAACGTAAGGCTTTTAGGATGTAATTAAGATTAAATGTGATCATAAGAGTAACGTCTACGTTCGATAGAATTGGTTGCCTTATAAGAAGAGGTAGAGAGAGAGATCTCCACACACACACAAGAAAGAGGTCATGTGAACACGCAAAATGGCTTCTTCCTACAAGTCAGAAAGAGAAGACTCACCAGAAGCTGGCGCCCCAATCTCAGACTTCCAGTCTCTAAAACTGTGAGGAAAATAAATGTCTGTTGTTTAAGCCATCTAGCCAATGGTATTTTGACATGGCAGCCCTGAATCGTGAATGAGGCAGCTGTCTTAATAGATCTCAGGTTGAAAGACCAGACTTCCCACCTAAAGAAAGCAGTGCTCCCTCTAATGTCATGTGACGTGAATTACAGGGAGTAGTATTAACCTATTTTCCCCAAAGTGGTAAGATTAATATTAGGAAGATAAGGTATTTCAGCGACGATTTGACAATACCTATCAAGATGTAAAATACATGTACCTTTGTCCCAATTACATTTCAAAGAATTTATCCTTAAAATGTCCCCTCACATAATTGTGCTAAGATGTATGCATAAGGCTGCTCATCGCCAGTAATAGAAATAATACTGGAAGCAGTCAGATTATCCATCAGTAAAGCAGTAGTTAAATAAATTATGATATATTCATACATTAGAATACTGTGCTACAATGAAAAAGAATGAGACATTGCTATATGTGCCCATCCTTGGCCTGTCTGTTCCTACAGATCACCCTTTATTCCATCTGTTCTCTGTATCACAGGAGAGTCCACCACCAGAAGCTGCATTACCAGGCCGCCATGCCTGCTGGCCTCCTGTTTGTGTTTGGCCAAAAGAGGGTCTGGCAGGAGAGTCGAGGGGCAGTGTTTCTAATAGCAACTCTGTCTCCTCAAAGGTCAGGTCCCACTGGACAGAACCTCTGTGGTTCCAGCTTCCTCCAGGTGAGCCCGGTCCCTAACTCTTCCCTTAACCCTCCAAGTTAAGGGAGATCATAGCTTTATGCTGCTGCTCATCCCTTGGTTGCCTCTGTTTGACTTCTCAGGGATTCTCTAACCTGTGTAACCAATTTCATGTATTAAGTTCTCTCTTTTGAAGACCTCAGACACGACGCTGGTACGAAACAAACACTATTAAGTGGCAAAATGACATTTGGAACACATGTATGCTCCTTTTCACATGAAACAACAGGATATCTATCCATAAGCACGTGTTCGTATAATATCTAAAAGATCTCACAACAGTCATTAGCAGTAGTAGCTTTTGTAAAGCGGCAGTAGAGGTATGGCATGAAATGGGGACTGACCCTCCATAATTATATGTTAATTCTATTTGTTTTTTGACCATATACAAGCATTAAAAAAAAATTTAAACTTAGTTAAGCTAATGAAAATACTTTTCAATTTTTGCTGTGTTTAGTTTAAGGGATTTCTCTTGTGTGTCTATGTTTAGACCTATGACCCTGAGAGGTTGGCAGGGTGAAGGTCAGAGAACTTCTACCCCACTAAAGCTAAAATGATCGTGTCAGTGTCGTGTTTAGAACCTGCCAGTGCTTCCTACACTATCTTCTCATCACTAGTTTGATAGAGGTCTGGTTTAAAGTCACACTGGGTCAGGTACTCCTATTGTACCTTATTTCTTTCCATGTAGCACATGGTCCTGATCATAATTATACATTTGTGTGATTGTGTCATTAATGCCGGTAGTCAATGAAAGGCTTATTTTAATGGATGAGTGGCCTTGCCAGAGTCACACTCCCCATTGTGTGGGGAGCCATAACTATCATCTGCTGAGCCCCAGTCCCACACTTTCAAGCAGAGCCTTCAGCTACTGGTGACTTAATCAGAAAGTGCCTTGCCTTTCTGCACATTATTATTTTTTTAAAGCGAGTATACATTCATTCTGAACACAGTCCACAACACCTTAAAAGTCAAGTAGCTTTTGTCTAGAATACTAATACACTCGAAATCATGTTTTTTAATAAAGAAAATGGCCAACATTAATACAATAAATGAAAATCAATAGGCTAGTTGCATGATATTTCTCCTCTTGTTCTGTTTTTTCCTTTATGAAATCGGTAAAAGCTTCATTTTAATAACAGTGTGATAACTAGGAGTATGTTCTTCTTCAAGTTAATAACCTTTCACATACATAACCTCAGAACTTGTATTTCCAATTTTCAAGCAAGGGAGCTTAGATATGAGATGTTCTAGACACTTGATCAGTCACTTCAGAGCCCGCTGCATGCTTTGTCTTCCAAATGACCTACATCAATTTCTGTCCTGAGTTTAAGGGATTTCTATGATGATGATGATGATGATGATGATGATGATGATGATGATTATAAATGCCCTTCTGTCACAGGTACATTGCCACTGTGCTAAAGAGATGAAGCGTTTCCCTATGTGAGTTCCCAATATTCGGGCATCATTTCTTTAAGCCTTAGGAGTGGCGGAAATGGGGGCTGGGACAGTCGAAAATACAGGCAGTGAATGTGTGTTCAACATGAGGTCTAACTCAAAAGAATTCAAGGAAGAGAAGATGAGGATTATCTGATGAGGTGTCACCTAGAAAGTCAGCATCACACATAGCTGGTGCCCAGAAACATAAGGTTACATTTACAAGACACTCTATTTAATGTCTCTGATGGCCTCTGCCAATGAGGGATCTGTCACAGGAAGATGAATGTAGTCTGCCATATTAGTGTTCAAATGTTCCCTATGGGTTCAGCCCTAAGTCCCTGGGTCCATTTCAATTCAAGCTTACAATGAACTCTAGCTTCAGAGTGCTAAGGGCCAGCTGCCCACAGTAGTAGGTCACATGGGAAGACCCAGGGGGATGGGCCCAATTGCTCCAGGAATATAACAAATGAAATGACCGATAACTCATAGTGTCTGTTTCCTGTCAGTGGGTGATTAATAATCCGCCCACTGTCAGGCCCTGAAATCAGAGTCAATACAGTCTGTTTTGCAACTCTAAATGAATGGTGGCTCAACTTTTCTCAAGGTTACACTAATTACCCTTACACACACACACACCCACCATCACTACTATTATTAGTAGCATTTATGGAGTAGTTATAGGGAGCCAGATGCTGAGCTAAAAGTTTCAGGGAATACCAAAGAAAAATACCAGATTCAGGAGCTCATACAGTCTAGACTCAACTTGTGCTCATATAAATGTCCCTAAGAAACTTCAGATAAGAACAATAATAACAGCTGACAGGTAACGAGCACTTAGGATGTGGTAGATACTCTTGTGAAAGCTTTATATATTTTAGCCAATTTAATCCTCATAATAACTTTCATAATCCTCTGAGGTAGGTATGATTTTTATCTTTATTACACAGATGAAGAAACAAATAGTTTTGATAAAACTTGCCTGAGGTCACAGAGCTAAGTGTAGTAGACCTGGGGTTCAAATTTATGTGTCTGCTCCAAAGATCAGTAGTATTTTAGGTACTCCCCTACAACAATCAGCTGTAATTTAGTAAATATGTCCTATGAGCCGGCACTGTGCTTGCTATCTTACATATATTACTTTATTTAATGCTCACAATTAGTGAATCACCTCATTTATAAATGCTTTCATTGCTCTCTCCCTCATTTCCGTAATATCAGTATTATTTTTTATCTAACAGATGAGGAAACTGAGGTTTAGAGAGACATGAAATGTTTCCAAGGTTAGATGATTCAATCCTTGATCAGTTTTCTCCAAGCTTGATTCCTGTACATTGGTATTATATTGTAGATGAAAAAGGGGCTACTTACTAAACCTGACAAGCTCATGGGGGGCCTGCATGGCAGCTCCAACAAACCCAGAGACTGGAAGTAACCACATGGGATGGTCTGAACACGAAAAATCCTAAATGAAAGCAAGTCATGGGGATAGTCTGGTCATAGGCCTTTAGCTTTCTTGACAAAGGTCAATCTTTACCTTAAGTGAGCCTGTCTATGTCTTTTTGCATCTAAGATCACATACCTTTGAAATGTCAGCATAAACTTTTTTCCCAGACCCCTCAGAGAACAACCACTGCACCAGAGAATGAGATCACAAATCTCATCAGTATCTTGTTCCCAGCATGCCACACACCACTTCTCTGCCTGTAAATTTTTTTTAAATGTTAATTATTAACTATCCTGTACCCACCACTGTAAAAGAAGTAGTAGTCTCTTGGTTTAACTTTTTATCCAATCCCAGAGATTTCGCTGCTTTGCTTTCTTACACTCCACCAACAAATTTCATGTAACCCTCTTTAAGTCTCCTTCTTTTATTCTAATGTATAAAATAAGCTGCAAAACTGTCATTCTCTAGGGCATTTTCTAGATCTGTGGAGATTTTTCCTCCTGGTGACTGTCTCAGCTTGGCTCATAAAAATTCTCTATAAGTTTGGACATTTTTTATGCCAACAATATTATATTTCAAGAAAAATGCCTTCAGATAATATTCTAGACAAACTTTACCCTATTAAAAACAATAATACTGCCATTTATATGTTTCATTGCTAACATTTGAATTTACTCAAGTCTTATGGTAAGTCTAAGTGTTAGTAGCACAGATTGTAGACATCAAAGCTGAAGTTTAAACTTAAGGGGCAAGTCCCGAGTCATATGACTTCGTCCTTCGTCACTGACCTTCATTTACTCACTAGCTCGCTTAAGCAACCAGCCGTGCTGTTATGTTCTGGCATTGGAGAGATAACAATGACTAAGACCCTCTGTTTTTTTGTAATTCATGATCACAGCAGAGGGGCTGAGATTCTTTTTCTCTTCATATTTTCTCCTTGGTCTATGGATCCACTTTGAACTCCTAGTGGAACCATGTCCATTCAAAGGGGCAGAAGCACTGACCCAGGTTGGCCATACCTGTGCCCTTTCTTGATTCTTCACCTTCCATACTTAAACTCACTGAGAAGCAGAACTTGCCCTTGTGAAGAGACATGTAGCAACACTTGGCCCTGATGGGGCAGCCAGCTCTGCAGTGACATTTTCAGCATCTGTAAGCAGAGTTCTGGTGACAGTCTGAGAGCTAACGGATGAACTGCACAACCCTGGAATGCGGCTATAGTTTAGAAGTCACTGGGTCCAACTTTCAGACAAGCAGCTTTGAGGAGTGGATGGGGAATGCAAGAACCCTTTATGAATGCACCAAGCTTCTCTAGACAGCTTGTGGGCAGTGGAACAACTTCGAAGAGGCTATTTCAGAAGTTAAGTATGTAGGACACTAAGGTACCAATAGCCCTTTGATGATTAATCTGTCGAAGAAAACAGTGGCCAAGGTATCCCACAGCCTGTACGAGTTTACCTGCCTTAGGCCAAAGCTTTTCCCCTGCTGATTCTGCCTCTAACCACCCCAGACAACAAGAAGTGAAAGGGAAAAGCACGGGCTTTAGAAGCAAACAGACAGAAGTTAGAGAAATCCCTTCTACGACGTCTATGTAACCTTGAAGATTAATGATAGCTAAGTCCCCAAAAGTGCTCTGAGACAATGCACGGCCTAGATGAGGAGCCTTGTCATCCGAGCTCTCAGAACTCGCAGAGAAGGAGCCAGTCAAGAGAGGGATAAAGTGTCTGGGAAGCACCGCAGGCTGCGCCGGGATCTTGGCTGCAGGGGACGCTCAGCTCGGCGTGGAGTCGCCGGCTCCCCGGCGTGCGCCCGGCCCTCCCGCCGCCGGTCGGCTGCCAGGTGGCCGCCCGCTGGCGGGAAGGGGCCAGGAAACCTCAGAGCCTCTCCGAGACAGGAGTGCCTTGTTCCGCAGCCCAAAAGCTTTTTTTCCCTCCCAGGGGCCAGACATCCTTGACTCTCCACCCTCCCCCCACCCCCCGCCGCCCCGTCTCTTCAAGCGATTTTTTCTGTCCTGGCTCTGAAAGTGTTAACCCCAGAGCATCCCCCGCCGCTCCCGCCAAAGGATCCTAAAAAAAAGGTGCAAAGTTTAATCCAGATAGGGAATGAATGATCAAAGCCAAGCCGATACTTCCTGTCGCCCTGAGGCTATATATAACGTGATGACTGCGCCCGCCGCGGAGACGCACCGGAGCGCTCGCCCTGCCGCCGCCTCCGTGCGCCTGAGGTTTGCCGGGGACCACAATGAACAAGTTGCTGTGCTGCGCGCTCGTGGTAAGTCCCTGGCCCAGGGGACGGGGCGCGACCCGGGCGACTGGGAGGCCCCGGCCTCGGACCTTCCTGCGGATTGACGGAGACGAAGCTCGAATGGCTCGCTCCCTGTCCCAGGAGAGATTTGGGGTCAAGTTGGAGACCTCTTTCAAGCTAACTGTATTTCTCCAAGGGTGTCAGTTGGAAGCCCCTGCTGGTTATGCAGAAGAGAGAGGAGCCCTACACCTTTAGTGTTTGAATGATTTTTATCCGTTTTATGGACTTTCTCATTTCAGACTATTAATGCCTTCATGTAGTTCTTTGCTTGGTTAACTTAGACATTATTATTATTATTATTAACAATAAAGTAGTCCTTTAGAATCAGAGTAAGTTGGGAGGAGATGTCTTTTTAAAACTATTATAATTACAGTAAACTTTGGATGCATTGATATGATAGGATGCAGCTTTAGGCTCATTCCTCACTTAAGCAAATATTATGAGAAATAATGAATAACTGGCACAAAAGAAAAGATCACACACACACACCACACACATTCTCAACTGTGCTAGTTAACATTTTAATAAAATTATATTATTAAAATGGTTTATTTCCACTTCTCACCTTTAATGTGGAAAATATTGGTGGGCTAATGTAAATTATGTTCTAAAATATATTTAAATAATTGAAATTCAGCACCAAATAGGGCTAAAAGTTATTTTAATAGACTATTTGAAAATAAATCTCTGTGACTTAGTTTAACCTCCTTCTTTAATTTAGATTTTTGACCAATCAACTTAATGAGATTTAAAGATTATTCTATGACCAGTCTCTTATTTCCTTTATGTCACTAAAGTGAGGAACAGATTGAGACTGAGAATCAGATTCAGAATCAGACATTCACAAAGGATATAAAAACCCATATTTAAACTATATATTGTTTTGAACATGTTGGAGTAAATGCTTGAATTTCCATGTTCAAACCATAGTGAATGGAAGGCTAGGAGGAAGTCCTCTAATTTATTTCTGGAATATACAAACATATGTAAGTAAGTAAGTAAATAAATAAACAGCAAAGTCCCTGAAGAAAATGTAGATTGGACAGGAGTCCACATATAAGTAGGGTAATCTTTATCTAGTGATACATATATATATATATGTATATATGTATATATATCTGTGTATGTGTGTGTGTGTGTGTGTGTGTGTATTCTACCAATATGGATACTATGAAGAATGTTTAAAAACTAAACCTTTATTAAAATATAATACACATAAAGAATTGCACAATCATATTGTCTAATAGAGTTTTTCAAAGTGAACACTTGTGAGCTAGCACCCAGAGTAAGCAATACTATATTATCAGCACCCTAGAAGCTTCCTGGCTTCCTCTCTGTCACTATTATGTTCAGAGTAATCAATATTCTTACTTATAATACCATAGATAAGTCTTGCTTCTATTTAAACATCATATAAATGGATTTTATGCACTTTTGTTATGTCTGGATAACTTCACTTTAAGTTCTTCATGAGATCATTTCCATTGTTGAATGTGAAATAGCTCATCTATTTTCCTTGCTGTATAGTATTCCATTGTATGGGCACATCACAACAGATTTAATCAATCTAATTTCTGGCTAATATAAATAATCCTGCTATTAATATGGGGTCACTTTTATTTTTCCTAGTCTTTAGTATTTTGTCAAAGATTTATTTAATATACATATTTTCAGTGACTTTTAAATTTCAGAATTTCCACTAAATATATGCACCTAATAACAAGTGTTCTGAAATAATAAGTAGACAAATGTTTTGATACGTGATCTATATAGGAAGATAGATATGTATGTAGATCTAGATCATACTAATTAGAGATAGTATGGCATTATCAAAAGAGAAAACTTTGTGTCTTGAACATAGTAAATACTTTAAACAGGAAAGATTTCCCTTGCTATAGTTTCTGAGATTGACTTTATATTATAAATGATTGAAAACTGACACTTCGTACTTTCACATAAAGAGCCTAAATGCCCTTTTGTAAATACTGAGGTTTGGTTCTAGGAACTGGAAGCATTACAGGTATTTAATACTTTGTACAGGGCATGCCCGCTGGGCATTAGGGACAGGGTAGAAAACAAGGTGGGAACCACTCCTATCCCAATGAACCTCACAGCTTAATGGAGAAGGCAGATATTGGAAATGTAATTGTATAGATAATGAGAGTAGCAAAGGGGAAGTACTGGGTAACTCAGGAATATAAAAGACCCTGTCCTCTAGGACCTTATAAGGGAAGCTTCAGTGCAGTGGTTATTAATTGGACCAAAATTCAAATATCAGTACCACCACATACTTGATAAATTATGGCGAGCAAGTTACATCTCTTTTGAGTTTTAGTTTTTTCTTCTATAGAGATAATGATATGTACACATGCTACATGATCACAGAAATTTCCTGCTTCATATTAACACCAGCTTCTAGCATTATGCTCAGAAATAACTGTAGGACCATCTAGAACCAAGTGGATTATGTAAACAAAGTGTCGATGCTCTGAGGAGGGAGAGAGGACCACAAACTATTACTCTGAAGGAGGAGTAGAATGTTTCATTGTTGGAGATAAAACCAAGGTGTCCTGAACCTAAGAAGTGGGGGAAAATGAAATTCTGTGGCAAAGCAAAATTTTAGAATCTTTAATGACAGCAGAGGGTAGACAAGCATTGAGGGGGTATGGTCATTAAGACCAATACCATGGTCTTTTTCTTTCTGAATGATCACGAATGGAATAAATCAGAGACCCACTCTGCAAGGTGAGGTAATGACATCACCAAATCATTTCTTTCAAAGTTGTCCAGCGGCCACCCATACACTGGGAACATCCTGGCCTATGTCTTTACCTGTTGGCTGAAACTTTCCATCATAGAGCGCCAGAACCATCCACTGGGTTTCTCAGTACCAAACTCTGAATTAATGTTATGGTGATAGGACCTCGGTGGGGAGAAGCAGGAAGAAGGGGTAGGGTGTAGTAGATGTTTACTGTCGGGACGACTGCCTGATTGATCTGTCCGTCCACCTTTAAGAAAACACTCTTTCAGATTTTTGGTTGTTCTGTTGGTGTTTACTTTGGTTCCCTGCCCCACCCATAGTGGTTGCATGTGTGTATTTCTCTAGCCTATTTAATTTTTTATTCATTTATTTATTTAAAGAGAACGATCACTGTGAAGTGTCTAGGAGAATCTGACATATACTCAGTCCAAAACAGTCCTGATCCCTGTCCCTAGCAACCTTCCTGGCCTCTGTCGCTTAGCAACCTTCAGTACACAATTCCTAATTTCAATCTGGTCTTTAATTTTACTTCTTACATTTCAACCACAGTTGTCAAATTCCATCGGTTGGGAAGAAGGCATTCTGTGCCAGATGTTTATCCACTTAAGTCTAGAAGGAGAGCTATGGCAGCATCCATCAAAGGAGCACTAAACACACACTCAAACATTCTAGCTCTCCTATCCACCAACGCGCCTGTTGGGTTTTAATCTAAGCAGTGCTCACCTCCTCTGCCTGCACGTTCCCTGTTCTGAAAGCTTTCTGTGAAAAGTATTATTCCCATTAGCACCTCGCTCGAGTTTCTCCTTTGTAGCCCCTCCCCCCAAAAAAGAGGACTGGGAAGTAGACTGAAGAGAAACAGTAATCTTATAAAAATTTATGTTTGCATTATTCAAGGCCTTAACTAATGATGCTTGGCTGCCCCTTATGTTGCTGCTATAGAGCAGAGACGCCAAAATTATCAGTGCATCTGTGTGTTCTACCCTGTAGGGCAGCAGTTCTCAATCGTATCAAACTTCTTCCATGCACTTTTAAAGTAAATCCTTTGTAACAACTCCCTTGCTTTCCTGTGCATATATTTTACCTATATATGTACTTTTAAAAAGTCAACACATCAGCATAACTATACTATGAAAGAGAAATGAAAAGAAAGTAATTTATAATAAAATAAGCTTCACTAGAAGACATAATGAAGTAGTGATATAGCTGTTTTATGTACAATAGTCATAAACAGGTATTAGGAATAAAGCACCATTGGAGCTCAAAACCATGATCACTGTTGGCTTTGGTGCTGAGCTTTTCTGAAACGGTGAACAAATCTTACTAAAGTTTTAAACAAAACAAAGTACAACCTTCTATCAAATTTTATGTTGTCGCATTTTGAAAAATTAAGTATGTATAAAAAGCATGCAAAAAACACTTGGCGTCTACATAAAATGGAACTAGAATCTAGGCTCAGATAATAAGTTTTTTACTTAGACCACTTGTGTCAGTTGTCAATAGGACATTGGAAAGTGTGAGGGCCATGGGCTTATTCTTGATCATTTAGGACACCTAGCAGCTCACTGTCATCATGACAGCAGAAATCCCCCACAAATTTCCAGAATTTCTAGAGGATAGCACCACCTCTGTGGTAAACAGCAAATGAGCTATTTGTAAATATAGATTTCCAGCATCTTTACATTTGTACCCTCCAGGCCTCCACAGTGCCTGACAGTAAATGCATGTTTGCCGAGTCAAATGAGCTATGGCGAGATTTGCTGGCATGTTGTGGATTCTCCCAGCAATTTCCATGGATGTTCTAACAGAACTTAACTTATGGCCAGAGATTTGACATTCTGTTGCCTTTGATCTCTTTCAAGAAGAAATAGAACACTTACCCACCTGACCAATATTTACATATTCTTTTGTTTATTTTTGTTCCGAGATTCATGATTCCATTCTTAAACAAGCCACAACAATGAACTAGAGTCACGAACTGACCCTTAGAGGTGTTACCTAAGCCCAGCTGAATGCACATCTGACCTTCCCATCTGGTTGGTTAAAACATCAAGTGTTTATTTTAGGTTTGATGCATCCTACGTGTAATATGCGTCAATGGAGATGTCCAGCTGGCATTGGGATTCAAAAAAGTTTGGAGCTCAGGAGAAGCCTGGGCTGGGTCATTAGCATAGAGCGGGTTTCTGAAGCCACAGGGAAGGATGACTTCACATGGCAAAGCACATTTCTGATACCGATAGTCTGGTAAACAAAATGCAAATATGAACAATAATAGCAGCCATGTTTAGAAAAGAAAACAAAAATCAAAATAAAACTTAGCAACCCACAATAGCAGGAACTAGTGAATCGGAAATCCTAGCAACATCTGTAAACTATCTATGCAAGAAGAAAGAGTGAGGTATGGCCAACTTGAAATAGATTCAAGGACAGTATTTTTATGTGACATGTAATTAGTTTTTGGAACTCACTACCACAGAATATTTTGGGGTAACTAGCATAGAATGTCTAAAAAAAGAATTCTTTTAGACAGTTGTAAGGGATAAGAATAGTGTGACAACACATTAGGTAAGAAGCTGCGTGGTACCCGCTCCCTCTCGCATTTACCTGGCTTCTCTAAATTAATGTTCCAGAGGCCAGAAGAGTCTACAGACACACTAAAATGGTTTCTACCAACTACAAGGTGACATAACTTCCCAGGTGCTTGGGTAGATTTTTTTTCACCCCAATTTCACAGAAGCACCTGACTCAGTCTGTCCATAAACAGATAGAGGATGTAGGAGGAAATGCAACGTCATTCCTGAAGCTCTTCTAAAGAAGTCATGTGCTTCTAATGGGCTTGATTTATTACTTTCTTACTGTGATTTAGAAAAATATCTGCCTAAAATTATGGTTTTAATACTGTGAAAACATTGTTTAATTTCCTTGAAGCATTCTCTATGAAATAAAAACAACAGTCTCAGGATTTTCACTTCAATTTAGTCTGTACCTTGGAAACATTTTCTATAAGTGCCTCTTAAATAATCAACTCTAAAATAGGAGAATAGGTGTCAAGATGAATTTAGATTTAAAACAAGACAGTAATTCATCTAAGCTTTGTGACTGCCTTTGGTAAATTCGATTTTCTTCTCAGGTCTTTGATCCCCAAACCTCAATTCCCTCACCACATGGTGATGTTACTTTCTTGTTCTTAAGTGGGCAGGCCATGGCGGGTAGGCACGTCCCAGGCCTATAGCTTCCTTGGCAATGGTCAGTCTTTACCTTAAGTGAACCCTGTCCACTGTTCTTATGTATCTTGTAAAACTTTCTTTTATTCTTAGAAAATATAGATATCAGGACCCTATTCTTTAGAAAGTTCACCCTACTATCAATTGGTGCCAATACCGCCAACAAAAAAAAATGTGATTCAGAAATTCAGTTGTGGAATGTAGGTAGTGACACTAAGACCCCTGCAACAGCAGATATGGGGCAAGAGATCTAATTTGTCAGTTCTGTTGTAGACGCTAACATTAGTCAGTGACTCCAGCCGTCTGGGTCTTAATTTACTCATCTCTAAAAGGCAGGCGTTAGACCAGGTGTCGTGTGGAAGGTCTGCTTCAGTTTTAAGCTTTTGTCATTACAAAAACAAATTTAAAAAAAATCGATCATACTGTATACTATTTCATATTCCAAACATGCAAAAAAATTGGTCATTTTAAATAACTATTTCAATGTTTAAATATTTATTTAAATTTAATATTAATATTAAAGTCTTAGAAGAAATATTTAAATCAAACCTACTTATGCCTAGAGAAATGCTTTTTTGTTTTAATCTATTTTGTTGCAGTTGTCAAAGTTTCTTCTGCCCAAATGGTTTCATGCAAAAGAAATTCCATTTAAAAAAAATTCTGTTTAAGTCAATGACATGACAAAAGGAAGCAGCTTTCGAAATGTCACCTGCTTTAAGTTGTAAGAACTGTTTTAGGATCAGAGATTTTTTTCTAAACTATCTTCCCATTCTGAAACAAATTCTCGGCTTTAGTCAATATGCATAGATGTCATTAATGTGCCTATGTTTTATATTCCATTTCGTTAAAGGCCAGGTCTAAGACATTCCCTCAGGACTTTCTAAAGAGGTATAATCATGGTCACTAGCAATCTCCTTATTCTCATTGAGCAGAATTTTCTTTGAATTTGTATTCACAAGGAAGTACTTGACAATTGCATACCTCTCTTTCAAATAAATGTCAAAGCTTCAGGCGGAAAAAGCATGGTAATGAGTAGGTCGACATGACCATTAAACACCTCACTTGAGTACTCCGCCTGTGATAGACAGAACCCTCTGCTCCACATAGTGTTTCCTTTCTCTCTTTTTAATACCAAGTAAAAAGAGAAAAATTAACTAGACAGTGCTAAAAGAAATGTCTAATAAAAAGTATGCTGTTTATTGAGGGATGATGATGTTGTTAAAGCTTTGTAAACTGTTTTTAGTTCTCTTCTCTTTCAGAAACTTAGTAAGATTGGACTTCCTAGCCTCCTGAGGAAGAGGGGTGGGGTGCTTAGAATAGTTCTGATCAATAAGTCACTTCTAAATTAGAGCACTTAATTGCCAATATATGGCCCCCAACATGATATATGACTCCCAACATTTTTTTTTCTCTTTCCCTCCTGCATAATAAGCTATCTATGGTCCAGATATTAGCTGCTATATCATCCTAGGTCATGGAGAGAGGACAATGCTAACAGCCTTCAGTGGACCCAACTAGGAATGTAACATGGGTGAAAAATAAACCTTTGTTATTTTTAAGCCACTGAGATTTTAAAGTTGTTGGTTAGTACAGCATAAAACAGAGCCAGTCCTGACTGATACAGTAGCCAAACCCCAGTCATATCTCTGATCACTGAGAGGCAATAACTGCAAAGAACGCTTAAAAATCACAAGTGACTAAAATCTTCGTCTTTAGAATACTGATCTAAACTCTTTTTTCATCAAAGGTATTGTTAGAAGGATTCATGAGCAAGGACCTCTTCTGATGCTGAAAATTCAAAATTTAGGGAACTGAGATTACTTAAGAGATTAGCTGGGCTACAGATGAGAAGGTGAACAGACATTGAACAGGAAACTCTAAATCAAACACCCTGTTCCTTGAGAGTGAGCAAACAGGAACCATGCTTTTTCTTTTTATCTCTTCCAACTGAACCTGTTGTGGAAGTTCACTCATCTTCATCTTTCATCGAAACAACTTCTAACTATTTAAGCTAAGCTAAAGGAAGGAAACCATAAAAGAAAGACATTATTTTTAGAATATGTATCATATATGAAAGCCACACACAACAGTTCACTTAATTTTCACAAAAATCTTACCATGCAGAGATTAGTGTCTATTTTACAGATGAGAATACTGAGATTCAGAGAAATTAAGTAATTTTCCCTAAGGTTACCTAGCTGAGAACTTTTTTCTGTCCTAGAGGAGCTTAGTTCTAGTAGTAACTGAGTCCTGTGAAAAATACTCATAAATCAGAGCTAAGCCTGTGTGAGTGTCTTCAACCCAGAGTTCTCTTTGCTGCTAGGGTTAAGAATGCCCCAGGATGGGACTCAGGAATGCCAAATCCTTGTATAAATCAAATGCTAATGTATTTTTCATCCTTCTTCAGCTCCAGGGGGTCACCATTTTTTGTTCATTTGTTTTGTTTTGAAATTAAATGCCTGAGCCCCATTATCGCTCATGAGTTCTAAGCCTAAATGCCTTAAGGAACAGAGCAGAGACAAACACTTATGTTTTAGTACCTTATTAGAAAGTGCAATCCTGGGGAAGCAAGAGTGAGGGAAAGAATAAGGCAGAAAAAGAGAGGAAATTCAAGGGGGTACATTACTGAGAAGTCGCTGCTTCACGTAAAGTGTGGCTGATTGTTCAATCTTACAGGATCTCTTCCAGAGAGGTTGTATGAACTAACTGCATTTTAGGACAGGAGAAGGGGGAGAATTTATTCATCAGGATAGATAGATAGATGATAGACAGACAGACAATGAAAGCATGTCCAGCCTATAGAAAAGTTTTCTAAGAGTTTATTTGAGCCAAGATTTTGAGGACACAGTGGAAGCAAAATCTCAAAAAACTGAGAAGATGCTCCAGAAAATGGCAGTTTTGCATTTCCTTTTGTGCATTAAGAATCAAAGGAGAAAACATAAGAAAGATACATGAAATCCATTGGTGGGTGATTAAGGAGGTGGAGGCAGGAGAGAAAACAAAATGGAGGAAGGGTGATCTCTAGGACTGGATAAAAAGCAAAATGGAGAAACACATACTTCTTTTATGTTGGCAGCTACAGGATAACTAATTAACATTTACACCACATAGAGATGGTATGTGGGGAAAAAGATAACAATGAGGCATTCTTTAGTCTTGTACTATGGTATCCGCAATTGTGCCTTCGAGGGGTTTAAAAAAGAGACATTTCAAAAGTATGTTATCCTAGATGCATAAGAACAGTGGACAGGGCTCACCTAAGGTAAAGACTGACTTTTGTAAGGCCTGGGACGTGACTACCTGCCATGGCCTGCCCACTTAGGAATTTATGATAAGACCATCCTGTGTGGTTACTTTTGGTCACTGAGTTTGTCAGGCCTGCCATGTGGTGCCCCCTGAACTTATCAGGTTTTTTATTCATGATGGATGGATGGATAGACAGACTAAAAAATAGATCCTATTGAATTTTACATGTGCTGTAGTTGATCATTTATATGCCTACCTCCTTCGAGAGATTGCAAGTCTCCAGAGGGAAGAGTCAGTTATTAAAGGCTTAGATTCAAACAGGAGTGGATTTTAATCCCAGGTTGATGTGTACTAGGCCTGTAGCCTTTGACAAATCACTCAGCTCCTCTGAGAATCAGTTTATTCTTCTATAAAATGAGGACTATCCTATCTCCTCAAAGGTGGTTGGAGGGGATGGATGATAATAGCATGTGAAGAAAGGGTTTGGTGTAAAGCCTACCATATAATAATAATATAATATACCAAGCTATTATTATTTACCATACCACCGGGGTTTCTAATATGGTGTTTCACATTTGTAGGCACACAGTAAATATCTACATGTTTAATTCAGATGCTATTTTATTCCATTTCTATCCTAGTTTCTATTCCACTTCATAACCACCATAGCTTTCCTTTTTTAACTTTCTCTCACCAGTTTCCCTTAACAATATATTCATTGGGCTTCAATCCAGGTAATTAGCAACCAAAAGAGATTCATAAGATAATGTGAGCCATATACTATCTTCAAAGGAAAGAACTGTAGAAATAAAATGGAATTTTAAAATTGATGTTCAAAACTATCAACATACTAACTATGCTGCCAATTCTGAGCCTAAAATGCCAGGGACTATAGATGGACAAATTTGAAGTAATAATATCACCTTTGTGCTTGTCAAGTGGGCCCGAATGGACATAATAATTACAAGGAAAACAGCAACCAGTCCTGCTGTTGAGTTGGAAATTTTCAGAACTGATGTTATATCTCAAATCTGGTGATTAACAAAAACCAGAGAGGAGAAATATTAAGATCTGGGAGCCAAAATATATGAGATTTCAACATACCTTTCTTGGAAGGTTTTAAGTGTTTACCTGTATTACAAGTTCTTTTTCTGAGAGATTTTTTTTCCCCTTTATTTATTAATCTGTCAAATGTTAATTGTCTGTAACACTCCTCTGAAGAACCAAAAGTATCATAAACAAATCTGTTCTGACAATTCTGGTTGATTCCAAACATAAACAAGCTACTGCTAATTAATTTATAAGCCTTCAAACAACTAAAGGAAAATTCTGTAGGGGAAAAAAAATCACAGTTAAAGTTAAGTTTTACTTGGAGACAGTTCTTCAGCCCCAAGGGAAGCAAAATAGTGTAGAATTTGGCCCAGTGATTCATCTAATAAATCATAATTGTTTGTGTTTTCCTTTCCCGTTTGCCTAGCAAAAGCTACTGGCAACAAATCAGTTCTGTATAGATGAGCAGATTTAATTCATTTGCTCTCACTTCCTACCTAAAGACATAATCTTCAGCCAAACAACTGGCTATCGTGAAAATTATTAAGCAGCAGTGACACGCAGATGCGGAACTGGAGGTATCAGATAAACCTCTCAAGTGAGCAACCTGCTTATTTCACACACTCACCTTTAAAATGGAAGCTAAATACAAATGGAACAGTACATGCGAAATGAAAGACACTAAAAAAAATACTTCCTTTAGGCGAATTCTGTCTTCACTACCATTTTGCATGCGAGAGAACTGCAGATTTTGTGCTTGTTTTTGCAAATTTATCCTTTACATGGTGGATATTTATCTGCATCTATATAATCATCAATAATCCTAATTACATGCAGTATTTATTCGCTGTATGTATCTGAACTGAAAATTAAATTAGATATAATGAATACTTGCTATGTGTAAGACACCATGCTGTCCATTTAAGGAGTATGGAGACTAATACTTTTTTATCTGGGACCTCTGACCAAGCCCATGGAACTGCCTTGATACATTTGACCTAGACCAAGAGACCAATACTAGTTGAGCAGACAATGAAACTGATTTTTAAAACATGCCAGAGACACGTTTTCTGGAGACAATGAAGAATGGGGTAGATAACCAACCTATGGCACATTTTAGGTATGTTACATCCTACTGGACAAGAAACTTCAAAATATCTCCAGAAATAAATTTGATTCAAAATGTCTCCCATTTCCCATGTGCTGTATAATTAGCATATGTAACAATGCCTCATACTTGTCTGGAACCTCATTCTTAACCGGGTTTATTTGTATCCCTTTACTCATTTGAAATTAACAATTGCACAGGGAAAAGTAAAATAAGAATTATTCTCATTTTAGGGGTAAGATAGTGGCCCAGGATAACTAACCAGGTGGTCTGAGCTGGGAACCTTGGTATGCATATTCTAAATGTTGGCTGCCAGCTGTTGTTAATTTACATTGACCTAATTAGTTGCTGTGCTGTACACTTCTTAGAACTGATTATTCATTATCCATTCAGCATTCTTCTTGAAAGCCTCTGTGATATCTCTACTTTTTTTAGCCTTCTTTTCATTCCATTTTACAAATGCTTATGAGTCTCAAGGGTTAATACTTGTGTCTTTTTTTTTTTTTTTGCGTGTATACAGTATCCTTGGGTAATGCCATCTGATCCCTCTGCTTCTAGACCCATTTATGTGTTTATAACCCTGAAGGCTGTATCCTTATATGTATTTCGGTCCTAAATTCCCACTACATATATCCAGTTGTCTACTAGATATCATCGTTTGATTCTTATGGATAGAAGATGTTCCAAACTAAATTCATTGCCTTTCTCCATAACTCTTTCTTCTTCTGTCAGTAATTAATGGCAACATCACATAACTAATTGTTAGAATCCATGGGCATGTTCTTCAGTTGTTCTTTCTAGTACCCACTTCCTATGCAATCAGCCAAAGTATCATATCTATCGCTTCCTCTCCTCCATTACAAGTGTCTCACTTCAGCCCCTTCTCATTTCTGATGTTTCTCTGTCGAGTCTTTTCTTGATTCTCTTTCCCCTCTCTTCTGTGACCAGTTGTTTTGCAGTGATTTATAAGTATTTTATATCAGGCTGGGCTTTTAGATGAATGTTCCTATGAAACTTATTCAATTCCATCGCTTAGCAGTGTTTCCAGGGCATAGTAACTGTTTCAATAAATGTTTGCTGAATGAATGAATAGATGAATTACTTAAGAAATGGAGGAAAATGAAAAGGGTCTACTACACTATAAGACTAAGAAAAGCAAACAAACTAACCTCCACAGGAAAATAGATTCTTTTAATAAGCTTTATAATTCATACTACAAGACACCTTTCAAAAACTCACCATGATATATGTCCTGAATGTTCCTTTCTTGGCCAAGACGAACTATAAAATGGCATGGCTTCAAAACTGACCAGAAGTTTACCTAACTCTGGATAGTCCTCAAATAGTTCTCTGTGGCAAAGATCATGACGAAGGATTACAAAAGGAACTCCCAAACAAAGTAGTTATTTCAAGCGTTGTGTGGGCTCTTTTTAATGAATTTTCCATAAACGGAAACCCAGCGGGTCACTCATCATTCTGCATACCAAAGAGCAAGCTCAGTCAAATGGGACTGGCTGCACTGCCTAATGCAAGAATAAACTCGCTGCAGGAGGTATACTCTTCCTTTGTCTTCTTAGAAGAAATTTGCGCCAATAGAAAGCTATGGTTAGATCCCTTGTCATCTGAGAAATGTCCATCTCAGTAGCTTTGGACAAGAGCAAGTCTTAGCAAAAGAAAGAAAAGTCAGTGTCAGTTCATCTGGACTGTGGAAGGGCTTTGGTTGATCTTTTAACTCTATGTTCTTGAGTCTGAATGAAAAATTAGCACTAGGGCTTACTTTTGTACTATGCATGAAGGCTGTGGCATAAGCATTTGGTAAATGTTAAAGGATACGGGCAAAAAACAATATTCTATGGCACAGACTCTGGGTTTGAATTCTGCTCCACTAATTATTGTGACCTGGGATGGTTAATTACTTATTCCAATACTCATTTTTGTAGCTGGCAGAGACTTGATGATGATAATAAAGCATCCTAAAGTACGTACAAGCCAATATATAAAGATTAATTTTAGTCCACTGCCTTGCACAGTATAGAGATTGAATGTGTGTGTGTGTGTTACAATAAACTAGACGAAACAAACTCCATCTTCGTATTGCTCGTTTTTGCTGCCTGCACATAGCATTATCATGTCATTCTACTTTGTAAATACGGAGAATTTTCATTAGAAATTTTATGTGTTTGAGATTAAGAATTAGGTGATCAACTGAAAAATCAATTAAAGCTTTTAATAATAAAAAATTATACACATAAATCTTAGATATTTTCTTTTGACTGAAAACATTTAAATAAGCATTTATTCACCTGTGTGTTGAGATCTGGTCCAGATTTTTCTTGGAATCTGTGTTTGCTAACTAGAGTCCTATGCTGCCTTTCTTACAAAAGCCTTACCTATAATGTATTGCCCATTCATTTAGGTTTTGGAACTTAAAGACATTTCTGAAACAAATTGATTATGTAATCCTTCTAGATGTTTACCCCAGTTTGTTTTTATAACTGACTCAACTACCCCAAATTTACAGTAGATTTTTTTTTTGTAGCACATCCTTGCCAAGTCATCCCCAGAGCATTCCATTTACTTTTCATACAAAAATAATTATTTTTTCACACTCATGCTTATTGGTTTACATACTAGTCAATTGAATTACCTAACGATAGAACTAAAGCATATATAGATACATATATACAATGAGCATAAGCAGATTCAGCATCAGACAAACAACTCACTTTTGTTAAGTATGCAACTCCACTGGTAAGAGCAGACAGGAAATGGCATAATAGAGGAGAAGGCAGAGCTTAGAATTTAAGGTGCTGGCGCATTCTCAGTTTTACTGAGGAAATGGAAGGCATGGGTGAATCTGAAAAGTGGAGAATGGTTAAGAGAGTTCTGCAGTAAAAA
Organism: Eidolon dupreanum; assembly: GCA_028627145.1. Classification (NCBI taxonomy): domain Eukaryota; kingdom Metazoa; phylum Chordata; class Mammalia; order Chiroptera; family Pteropodidae; genus Eidolon; species Eidolon dupreanum. The sequence goes on from CM053511.1 coordinate 11,098,270, forward strand.
GGGGTTTCATAAATAGATCAGTGGAGCAAGAAGTTGGAAGGGGGTTTGAACAACGTGTGTTTCTAAGTTCACTGGCTAATTAAGCTCTGTCAAACCACAGAATATGATAATATCAGAGCTAGAAAACGCTTTAGAAAACAACTAAATTCAACCTACCCACCACCTTCGCCCACTACCATCATCTGCTAACCTTTGATAGATGAGGAAAGATAGTTGGGTTTGAAACAGAAACTTCTTTAACATTGTCCCACATTAAAAATGGAAGGCGAGGAGAAGAACACAGCTGTTGATGATGGAGCCTTTCAAGATAAGAGGCATGGTGGGTTCGGGACTACTTCCTGGACTGGTGAGAAGCACTAGATTGGAGGTCGTTTGGATTCCCTTTAGCACAAGTGGTCTACACCAATGATGCACAGATAGGGAATGGGAGGAAGAAGAAAGAAAAAATGGAGAGAAAATTCCATCAAATTTTTTTAAAAGTCAAGCATGAAACACCAAAAAACAGTGACCTCTTCTTCAAAAAGCACTTCATTCTTATGCAAACACACCTATGTACATGTCTTAGCTTTTGCAGACGTTCATCAGTGGTTATGCATTTTACACAGGAAAAATTTTTTTGAACTCTTATTAGATTTTAACTATTTTCAACTGGCAAAGGAAATAGAGCCAACATTAAGATGACCTGTTTTCCCATGGCATCTTTTTCATTACTTTTCCAGGAAATGCAAAGGAAGTAAGAGAGGGGACCGATGAAGAGTTCTATTAATCTTGTCCATCCTCTGTACAATGACTAGTTTCAGAAATTCTATGTGGGAATTGGGGCTAACCAGAGATAGAGACCTAAACATCCAGTTTTGGCCACATAGAGTTCTGCCTTTTACCAAAGTGGAAAATTTTCAAATAAAACAGAGAGGCCCAATGGAACTTGCTGAAAACAAGTCTGCAGTTCCTCAAGGCTTTCTGATTTTTTAAAAATATATGTGATAATCTCATGCAGTGGCCTTGGAGAAACCACCTTCACTAACATAACTGCTTTCTAAACTTTAAGTCAACCTTCTTTGTTTATTTTCCTCCATGGATTTCTTTCACCTTAACTAACTTCTCTGTATTTTGAAGAAATGGCAATAAATTTCTAAAGCATGGCCATGTCCAATTGCCTAGAAAAATACAAATCGATTCAGCATTCTTGGTATGATCTCGTATTCGAGTGGCTCCTTCTAGTCAGGAACATGGGCACCATCTGTGGGGTTTGCCCATCCCATCAGCAGCACTTCTTGGTAAGGGAGAAGAGAGTCAGCACTGATGAATAAG
>CM053511.1:11099680-11112533 GCA_028627145.1 Eidolon dupreanum
GCCAGGCCTCTTGAAGGTAACCAAATGCTCAAAGTTGAACAGCAAGAGAAAAAAGCATTTCTTATCAATTTCCTTGCCTTTTCAAGTTGCACCAGGAAAACTTCATTTCCTAGCATTGAGGATTTTAGAAATATCTAAATATTTCTAAATATTTAGATCTACCACGCAGGGGGCTTTGAATGATGTAGCATAATATACTCAAATGATCAAGAAGCGACTTCGTCTTGCTTTGTTTCCTTCAAAACACCGATTATTATTTGTAATCATTTATTTCTTCACTTCTCTGCTGTCTGCTGCCTCACTAGACTGTAAGCCCCTTGCAGGAAAGAACAATCTTTGTTCTGTGCACCACTTTATGCTGAGTCCCTTCTGTGACGCCTGGTCTACAGCAGGTACTCGATAAATGTATGTTGAATGAATAGATTCCATTTATTTCTGAAAAATCTAGAGCAAACTAGAACTTTCACCTAATTCTGGCCCACTTCCTTTCCCTAATGTTGACTGATTTCGAATGAGCCATTAAGAAACCCCAGGAAGACACGAGAACATATTTCCCCCAGAAATCCTCAGGTTATAGGGGTGTCTTGAAAAGACCACCAAAGCAGTCTTAGTTTCGCACTGTATTCTATATTTTGTTGATTATGACTCCTTTACATCATGGCGCTCTGAAAATTACTCTTGGTTAAAAGGCTCAGGGCCCAATGTGAGATATTTGGTTTATTTTCTTCTGGTTTATCAGGTCATATAGCAGGATCAGTTAGCCCTGACACTTGTTTCCCAATAAGAAGTGAATAAAATTACTTACATTAAAATGTCCAAGTACTTATGAAAAAAGCCATTTTGTCACTCCTAATTCCCAAGGCTGTGCTGTTTCCTTAGCTTGGCATGCATTTCCCAGGTTAAGGGGTTTCTGTGAAATTTCCTGAATTCTACAGACTTTGGAAACATTTATTGTGTTTGGCTTGACACCTCTCTGAAGCCTGAAAATAGTCAGTGTTGATCTCTTTACCAAAAACAAATAATAAAAACCAAACAAACCACCCCCCCCCCACACACACACAAACACTGTTTCTTCTGAGTGTGTCTTTCCTGTGATTAGTGTGAAGAGCTACTTCAGTGCTCACTAGAAGACCCTTTGAGATCTAGAATACGAAATGGAATACCCAGGTGAAGTTGCCCACCCAAGCAGGACCCTTGCCTGCAAAACCCTCTTTCTTTTGCTTCATAGAATTCTTCCTGCAACGTGTGTGGAAACTCCCAAATCCCTTCCTGCTCCCTGAAGTTTTTCCCAGTTAACCTGAAGAGAGGTGGTCATATAATATTCTAGACATTGTTGACCTATGAGAGTCAAGACTGGGTCATGTGATGTTCAGGAGGAAACATCGGTCTTAAAATTCTAGGAATCTTTCCAGTGGATTGCAAGCTCATGGGGACAGGGATTGTGTCCCACTCACCAGCATATCCCTGGTATAGTCCTAGTCAGCATTCAACACACATCTGTGAAATGAATGAAGGACCAGGACGACTGCTCATGTAACCATACAATCTTCACACATCACCAACTCTTTGCTTCACTGTGTGTTTGGAACCATTACATCTTAGAATGGTTGAACTAACAGAGAGATATCATCTAGTCCTAAACATGGCTCCTGTGTCCTCCCCATTTAAATATTGTAATCTCTCCACCTTTACCTCCATGTTTCCAATTTCTTTCTCTGTCTCATTTTTTTTAACAATACTTGTAACGTAATTTATCTGTAGTTTGTTACTTCTTTTCTTACTCCCCCAATTGGATTTAAACTCCACAAATGCAGAGTTTCTTGCCTGTTTTATTCACTGCTTTATCCTAATGGCCCAGAACAGAGCTCGGCACATATAAAGGCTCGATAACTATTTGTCAAGTGAATAAAAGAATGACTATTGAATATGGACTCCATACATCAGAATCACTGCAAGAGTTTTTCTTAAATCTCAGCCCCAATTCCATACCTGTGAAATCAGAATGTTTAGGGATGTGGATTCCAGGCATCTACATTTTTATCAAGGAATCTGATATACCTGTTCTGAAAACCACTTGTTCACACAATTCAATCATCTAGAGATAAATGAAGTCCAGAGAGATCACGTGGGTCATTTAGTGGTGCATCTAACTGTAACAAGTTTTATTCTAATGAGCTTTTTACTCCTATCATCTATGAGCTGAATTGACTTGATAAGTGTGCTGCCATTGCCATCTTGGTCTTTGAGATTAAGCTAACAGAGGCAAGAATTATGATCCCTGAACTTACTTAGTGGTGCAGCTCGGTAGGCAGGAAAGTCATGAGGCTTCAGATCGTAAAAGACTCTAAGTCTGATGATGCCTTTGCACAGAAGAACCACCCTATTTCCATGCTTACATGTCACTATTTCCCTTTCTTCTAGTTCTTGGACATCTCTATTAAATGGACCACCCAGGAAACATTTACTCCAAAGTACCTACATTATGACCCAGAAACCTCTCGTCAGCTAATATGTGACAAATGTCCTCCTGGCACCTACCTAAAACAACACTGTACGGCAAAACGGAAGACCATGTGTGCCCCTTGTCCCGACAAGTACTACACGGACACCTGGCACACCAGTGACGAGTGTCTGTACTGCAACTTAGTGTGCAAGGAGCTGCAGTACGTCAAGCAGGAGTGCAACCGCACCCAGAACCTCATGTGCGAATGTGAGGAAGGGCGCTACCTCGACGTGGAGTTCTGCCTGAAGCACAGGAGCTGTCCCCCTGGGTCCGGAGTGCTGCAAGCCGGTACGTGTCAGCTTTCAACTCGCAGCAAAATCAGTTAGCATTGTACAAAGCCACACAGTAGGGAAAGTTTCAGAGAACACTTCTGTCTGATGACATTAGAGGATAGCAAATTGCAAAGGTAATGGAACCTGCCAGGTATGTACTATGCTTCTGGACTGCTGCCAAAGGACCGTTTCTCAGAGGAATACTCTGCCACTACAGGGCAATTTAGTGACAAATCTCAATGCAACAAATTGCTCTCTAATGAGATACATGATGGATAGCTTTTTCAAAGAGGCACATTCTGAGTTGCACTGTTTATGGTTGATATGTACCACTATGTTTCACTTTAGCATGGACGGCTTCAAACTGCAGTGCTTTTTGACAAACATCAGAAATCTTAATTGATACCAAGAGAGTAATTATGCTCATATTAATGAGGTTCTGGAGTGCTAACAATGAGCAGTTATAATTAATTATGCAAAAAATGAGAATGGTTAGGGGAAATGCACTTCATTATAAAAAATGAAGCTAGTTCTTCCCTTGGCATGGGAGTTGAGTGTCTGGGAGGATAAAGACTATAGCAGTATCTCATCAGTGAGTTTATTCTTTATCTTAGGCAAAACAGATTGTCAAGCCAAGAGTAAGTACTTGTCTACAAACCAAGCGCTTTTCGTTTTGCATTTTGAACAGCATAGGGTAAGGCCACTGTGCATTGAATCTTTTAAAGCTGCAACCCACTTTTTTTTCTACCACATTCAAGCTTCAGTGTAGTCTTTATCCTCATAGTCTCGTAGCTTGGGAAAATTAAGAGTAATTCACTTACTTTTGAGGAGAAAGTAGTAGTTGGTATAGATGCTGATTACTTAGTTTGTAGCAGTGTTATTCAACCTCTTCACCATTGACATTTTGGGTGGATATTTCTTTTTCAGAGGCAGCTGTCCTGTGCGTTGTGGAGTGTTTAGCAGCATCCCTGGTCTCTAGCCACTAGATGCTAATAGCAGTCCTCCCTCAGTTGTGGCAACCAAAAATGTCTCCAAACATTACCAGTTGTCCCCTGATGGCAAAATCACCCCTGGCAGACAGCACTGGTTTAGCAAGTGCAGATTATTTGTAACTATTTTAACTTTCAGAAGTTATGATATACAGAGTCTAAATTATTAGATGATAAAATATAAAAGGAAACATTAAAAAATTGAAATATATTCTTTCCTAAGTTGTGGACCTTATAAAATTAATCACAGAAGGTGCAAATTGCATGAGTTCCTTAAAATGTCTCTAGCATGAGTATTTGAGGGATACTTCCCCGTTTTTATAGGATATTTTGGGACTCAAAAGTGCAGCCAAGTTCTGTGTGTGTGTGTGTGTGTGTGTGTGTGTGTGTGTGTGTGTGTGTGGAGGGGAAGCCCATCCAATCAAAACAAATTAATTTAATTCAATTCAGTAAGTTGTATACATAGAAAATTAATTAAGGGCCCATGCAACTTGGAAATCAGAAAGCTTTGAAAAATAATGGAAATAGCAAGGGTTTTTCTCACATAAGCATGGAAATCTCTTTGTAGAATGCAGTAACTGGCAGCCAGAGGACTTAGGACAAAGACAAACATTTTATTTTGTGGCACCACGGTGGGGTTTATTTACCTCTTTCTCCCTAAAAACCCAGACAAATTCCTCATGGAAGAGATTTCTAGCCCAAAGAGAAGGAAGGACTATGCAAAGTTGTTTTAAAAATTATTTAATAACCATTCCTTTTCATTGCTGTTTTGAAGTCAGATTGTCTCTTCTCCATATTTTATTTACTTCACTCTATTTGTTAGTCCTGTAACTCCTATGTAATTACTTATGGCTAGCAGGGTGAAATGTTCAACTATAAAACAGAACTCCTCTCATCATTATGATATTTTACCTTTTGCCTGTGAGATTATACTTTTTATATTTTCACTGATATTAATAAGGCAAAATCATCTACTTAGATGAGTAAGTCTTTCTTTATAAAAAGTTCTTTTGATTATAAAAGAGGAAAGTTCTATTCAGGAAGGCCACTATTTAAAACCTCCAAATTATTAAGAAACTTTAGTTCTATCATTCTTGGATTTCTTGTTAAAAGACTTTAAAGGCAAAACTACCTGAAAGAATGTCTCATACCAATGACCTTCTCATCAGAATGCATGAGAGGACCCAAGCCATCAATATGTATCTGAAGAATAACAAGATTCTTCTTTGTGCGTGTGGCTTTCCAGAGCACGTGGTGGTTGGCAAAGGGAGACTTGGATCCAGATGTCCAAGCCCACTTATTTCCAGAATATTAGCAATGAAAGAGCACCATGGAATCTCTTCACTTATGATATTGTAGGAACTGGAGTAGAGTTGGATTCCATTTAAGGAGAGGAGTATAATGAGAAAGTTCTTTTTTAAAAAATAGACCTCTTTCTAAGTTGGTTCCTAAGATGTCACAACACTGGACATGGTATTTAATATGCAAAGGTTTCATCCTGTGGTTTCCCACTTCCTTTTTTTTTTCTGCCAGCCCTTCACCATTTTTACTGGTCAAGGTATCATTAATCCCTTTAGTAGAAGCAGGAGATAAAACTAGAACTAAACCATTTTGCTCTTTTTTTTTTTCTTTCTGGTTTTGATACAGTGAGGTGGGAGGTTTGAATTCTTAATAATTGAAGTTTATTAACTTCTTGTAGCTTTCATTATTTGTCCTTTTCATACTTGTTATCTTTCATTAGCCAGAATTGTCCTGTCAAAGCTATATTTGAATATTGAAGTCTAAATCTGTTCAACTAGCTTACACTAGATGGAGGTATTTTCATATGCAAATACACTATAATGTATGATTTATCCGTGAATAATAAAGTCAAGGCTTTGAAGGTATTTATTTTTAATAGCATCTTTAGTTGTTGACTGGTTCGAGTTTTCCTACCAATGATTTCTCCAGATTTGTCAAGCATCTTTCCACCATGAAATAAAATGCCCTTGCAGTCACCCTTCCCTGATGTTTTAACGACTATACTCTTTTAAAACTCAACAGTTTAAGTTAATGGTATATCATCTTCCATTTACTGTTCAGCTTAACTGCAGGGTTACACTTTTGAGCCAGCAGCCAACTTTACTGCCACCTTCAAAAGTTTATTATAATGTTGTAAATTTTTACTTCTCAAGGTTAGCATACCTATGAGTGCTTCAAAATTAGGATTCAGGAAAGAAAGAACTGCAGTAGGCACCAAGTGGAAATTAACGACGCGGCATTCTGCGGGTACTGATTTCAAAGAGAAATATTATAGCACTTACATGATAGTCATCTTCATGACTTTCCAGTATAATCGCGTGAAGAATATGGTGGACAACAAGACCTGCTGACACTCCGGCACAGACAGGACTGATGAACAGCCTCCCCTTCTATCCTTCCCTCTCTCATTTCACAAGTGTCTCGTAGGGAACAGACTCGTGTTTGTATTATGAGGAAGGGAGACCGCCTAAGGGGCCAACTCTAGAAGTTTTGTTCTCTCTGTCTAATGAAGTGAAAAATAAGAATGCCTAAAGTTTTGTACAACATTAATAGTAAAACACAGTAGGAAAAACCAAGTGAAAAGTCTTTCCAAAACTGTTAAAAGGGTATCTGCTGTGAAAGTATTTGAGAAGAATGTGCTAAATTGTTTGGTATTTTCTGTAGGAACCCCAGAGCGAAATACGGTTTGCAAAAAATGTCCAGATGGGTTCTTCTCGAATGAGACGTCATCTAAAGCACCCTGTAGAAAACACACAAACTGCAGTGCCTTAGGTCTCCTTCTAAGTCGGAAAGGAAATGCAACGCATGACAACATATGTTCTGGAAACAGTGAGTCGACTCACAAATGTGGAATAGGTAATTATAAATCAGCCTCTGCACCACCTCTGAGTTGATTACAAGACCTTCTGGCCACCTTCTTAGTCAAACTTATATTTTCCCTTTCCTGAATTTTTACCAGCTAAGGGTATTCTCTGTACATCACTGCTAAAGCCATAACTCAAAAAGTCCTCATCATCTCACAGAGCATGCTCCAAACCCCGACTTTCTTCCGTTCACAATTGACTCAAATCTTACCCATGGGGAAAAGGGTGGTGTAAAGGTTATGTCTGAGGCCAAATTATCAGAGTCTAAATTGCAGAATTTTTTGTTATGCATTTTTATCACTTTTAAGAATACCTGTATTATTACCCAAAGTATAAACTGGCAACTAAGAAGCACAGTGACATAAAATGATGACGAATTAGAAATGTAAAACTGGCTTTCTTACCTATGGTATTGCTGCACCTGTTACATGGAAGTTCAAGTTCCTCATGTTGTCTTAAACTATTTATTCAGAAAGTCACTAGCTCCAAGCGCAAGTTATCTGAAAGCATATCATGTTGCTGGTGATACTACTCTGGTCAGTGTCCTTACTCGTCATCTCTACCTCTAGACTAATCTCACACTTTCTACCAAGGACTCATTACACCAAGGAAAATCTGTCTTTTAGCATTTAGCCAAACAACATCATGAAGTAGCTTGACTGTCCCCAAACATCTATTTATTTGACATGGAAGTGTACGAAGCATAGGAAAGTGGATTGGGAGATTTAAATTTTGATCCAGTTCCAACATTTTTTCACCGTGTAACTGAAATTTTAGACAAGTCATTTAGCCTTTCTGCTTTCTTATCTAAAAAAAAAATGGAATAAGGGAAAGAATAGTAAGAAGAATGACTTCTAACTTTAACATTCTCTTTAATTCATTGAGCACTTACTGTATGCCAGGCACTTTGCTAGAGCCAGGATTCAAACCCAGGCCTGATAAATCCAAAAACAAATTCTTAATCCATGGGATATACTGACCCTACCTGGACACTTAGGCCATTGTATCATTTGTTTTGTGTGACTATCTTCTTATTTAATATATGCTTCTACACACACACACACACACACACAGTCTTATTCTTAAAGGCAAACTATGTGTTTGTGTATGTATAGAAAATAATACACTATTCCAGATTACTTTCAAACTCCTTTGAAAGCAATGATTATATTTGTTTTGATACTGATTTTGAAGTATCTTGCGGGCACTAGGTAAACCTCAACAGAACGTTAATATTTACATTAAATCACAGATTTTTTGCTGCAATTTTATAGCAATATTAATTCTTATTGAACATTTATTAAACTTTCTCCCCCCAAATGCCCTAAAAGAACATTAAAAAGGACAACAGCCCAGTTAGGTTGGTAATCTGCCATGAAAACCAGCCAGCAGAAGGCTGATTTTTTCAAACTTTTCATTTTGGCATATCATGTGTTGGAAAATCCAATTGTGTTGTTTTTTTTTAATTTTTATTTTTGTCCAATAGATTCCCAAGAATCCAGCTCTTGAGTAAATTTTCTTGGTTTTCTTACCTTCCTTTAGATGTCACCCTGTGTGAGGAGGCATTGTTCAGATTTGCCATTCCTACCAAGTTTACCCCCAACTGGCTCAGTGTCCTGGTAGAAAATCTGCCTGGCACCAAAGTAAATGCAGAGAGCATAGAGAGGATAAAACGGCGACATAACTCACAAGAACAAACTTTCCAGCTGCTGAAGTTATGGAAACATCAAAACAAAGACCAAGATATGGTCAAGAAGATTATCCAAGGTATGGTAACCTGAAATAAACAAGTCGATCTGAAATCAAAAACACCCATTTCTCATAAAACAGGAACAGACTACCTGTTTGGTTGTGTGGGTAATGTTTCCCTTTTGGAATTATTGTTGAACTGAAAGAGTTTCCACTATGTGACAAGGTAGACACTGCTCCAGAGCAGCTATGCAGGGTTTTAGTCTCAACTCCTCCACATCTCACCTCCTTTTCTTTTTTAAAGTGTATGAAGAAGATACAATTCATGTCAAGTGCAGGGCTAGACCTCAGGAAATCTGCCTCTATTATATCCCTTATCAGTTTTATTAGCATCCTCACTGACCTTCCTAGAAGTTCTTTAACCACTTTGAATCTTTCTCTGCATTTCTACCAAGAAGCTGCATTGTATTTATTTGGTAATGCTCTCCACAGAGCCTCTAAGTGTCTTAGAGATACTTCTCATTAATCCTCAGAACATAACCTATTTTAAAATTACCATTTTAATAGCATATGTTGTAAGGATTAATGAGATAGGGTTTGTAAAGTGTTCGAGCTTCTTGGAGGAAAGGGCTAGTTAAAACCAAGTGTTCTCTGGTTTTAGAGTTTTATAAAGATTCTCCTTTAGAAACTGTGTGCGTATGTTATGATGGGGGAGAATCCAAAGGGAAAGGTGAATTTCATAGAGGGTGGACCATAAGCTTCAGCTTATACAGGGGAAAGAGTTCTGACTTCAATTAGCAATAGGAGGACATGTCAGGAAGAAAAATAAAGGAGTTTTTTCATAATGAAGACAATGTCAATGAGAAACCCAGTCTTCTCGTCACTGTAGTTAAATGACTGAGTCCTACACTACCATAAAAGTCTCATACATCTGAAGCTGAGGCAACAGATGTTAGGAGACTAACACATTTGGCGGCTGAATGCTTTCACTTGCGCAAAAATGTAAACTTTTCTTCTGTTTTTGGCAAACAAAATGTATTCTTTGAAAGTATAATTAGCCTTGAAGCAAAAAGAAAAAGAAGTAGAAGTTCAGAGACTGTTAGAATCGGAAAGGACCAAATTCCTATTTTATAAATGAGGACATTTCAGCCCAGAAAGATGAATTGACTTGCCTTAGGGCTCACAGATATTAAATGACTCATGTCATTAATAGAAACATTAGTTACTTTCTCTTATGTTTATGTCCTAGCTCATTACTGAAATATACTCTAGGCTGTGTATATCATCCTATTCCTTGGCCTCAATTTATTGGATTTTTAGATCTTCTCTGTGGCGGTAATCCTCTGGTGCCATTTATTAAAGACCATTTGAAGCAACTAACTCTTTTTAAATAGTGCATTTATCAGATATCAACTAGTGGGAGTTTATATTACAAAATAACTAACTTGAATACTTTGTTTTTCTAAAATGTTATAGTTTTTATTTCTCAAACTTTTTTTTTTTGAAAACCGAGAATGGTGCGTCTATAATTTTCTACTGGTAATTTTCAAAATTAGGGCTTCTCACAATGCTTTGTTGGATGCCTAGAATATATAGTATATTATCTTATGATAACACGAAGTAATATTTATCTCAGTTTTTAGAAATAACTAGCATCACTTAAGCCCTCATTAAAAAAAAAAAAAAAAGGAAAAGGATATCCTCAAAGTTATGAAACTTAGAAAACCTTGGCCTCAGGGTAGTTTTGTGCTGGCATTAGAAGAATGTACGTGATGCGAAAGTGTCTGTGTTTTTGCTCTATCCAGATATTGACCTCTGTGAAAACAGCGTGCAGAGACACATCGGGCACACAAACCTCACCTTCGAACAGCTCCGCAGCTTGATGGAAAGCTTACCAGGGAAGAAAGTTACAACAGAAGACATTGAGAAAACAACGAAGGCATGCAAATCAAGTGAGCAGGTCCTGAAGCTGCTCAGCCTGTGGAGAATGAAAAACGGCGACCAGGACACTCTGAAGGGCCTAATGCACGCACTGAAGCACCTAAAAACATACCACTTTCCCAAAACTGTCACTCAGAGTCTGAGGAAGACCATCAGGTTCCTTCACAGCTTCACGATGTACAGATTGTATCAGAAGCTATTTTTAGAAATGATAGGGAACCAGGTCCAATCAGTAAAAGTAAGCTGCTTATAACTGGATATGGTCATCAGGCTGTTTCCTCATAATGGACCAGACCCAATGTATGAGTAAACTGTTTCTCAGGCACTTGAGGGGGTAAAATGATTTCTTTCTCATCACCAAAGACTGGATTTGGCCCCAGGGCATAAAAAAAAAAAAAAAGCTATGGTGTGGAGAAAGAACTAACTTCTCCCCAAAAAGTTCATTAAGCCCCAAATAGTTTATCCAACCAACAGATCTGGTCCAACATCTACTGACTATATTTTCTCTTATTACTGTTTGCAGTAATTCAACTGGAAATAAGAAACTAGACTCCATTGTGCCTTACTAAATATGGGAATGTCTAACTTAAATAGCTTTGAGATTTTAGCTGTCTAGAGGCTTTTATTAGAAAGCCATTATTTTCCTGTAAAAGTACTAATATATCTGTAACACTATTACAGTATTTGCTATTTATATTCCTTCAGATATAAGGTTTGTACATATTATCATTCTAAAGGGAAATTGTGTAAGACTTAATTTTAGAAAGAATATATATATTCTGTTTTATTATTATGACAAATGAAAGAGAAAAATATATTTTTAATGGAAAGTTTGTAGCATTTCCTAATCGGTACTGCCATTCTTCCTGTGTTTTGTAATATAATTTTACCTATATAAGCTATAATATCATTTTATAGAAAATGCATTATTTAGTCAATTGTTTAATGTTGGAAACTGTATGAAATATAAATTATCTGAATATTAGATGCGCTGAGAAACTGAATGTACCTTATTTAAAAGATTTTATGTTTTTACTATATAAACAACATCATTAAAGTTTTCTAATTATTTTTCATCACTTTTCCTCTTGCTTTTATTTGAATGGAACATTAATGGGTGTGAGCTTTTACAATTTTCTTTGTTTTTTTTTTTTATCACCGGGGCCATCTGGGAATTGTTAAAACTGCAGATTTCTGGGCCAATTTATTGACAGAGTCTGGAGAAAAGGGCAGAAACCTGCATTTTAAACAAGTTCCAAAGTAATTCTTATTACATGAAAATGGAAGAACTTCTGAAGTCAAGCTTAGCATGCAAATGGTGCAAACCACTTATAACTGCTAACACTAACATCGAGAGACCAAACTATGTAAGTTATTTTGGTTGAAGCTATAGAAACTGGCACTACTTGGTTTAAGAAAATGTTCATGGAAACAGAGACTCATGGTCATGGACAATAGACTAGCAGTTATCAGAGGGTAGGGAGTGTGTGGGGGAGAGGTAGATGGGGTAAAGGGGGTCAAATATGGTGACAGAAAGAAATCTAACTATGGGAGGTGAACATACAGTGTAAACATATATATGCCTTACTATTAAAGTATACAGCTGAAACACTGGATTTCATTAACCAGTGTCACCATAAAAATTAATTAATTAATTATTTTTAAAAAGAAAGTGTTAATAGGAAGGGTGGTGTATCGGGTTCAATGGTGCCCCTTCCCAAAATAGGTTCACATTATAATCCCCAGACACTGTGAACAGACCTAGATAAAGTGTCTTTGTAGATGTAATTAAGGATCTTGAGATGACAAAACCATTCTGGATTATCCAGGTGGGCCCTACATCCAATGACAAGTGCCTTTATCAGACACGCAGTAGGGACAGACAGAGGGGAAGTTGATGTGAAGACAGAGGCAGAGATCAGAGTGGTGCAGCCATAAGCCAAGGAAGCCAGGGGAGGCAATGGAAGGATTCTCCCCTGGCACCTCTGTGGGGAGTACATTCTTGCTGATATCTTGATCTTGGACTTATGGCCTTCAGAACTATGAGAGAATTAATTTCTGTTGTTTTAAGCTAGTTCGTGGTGATTTGCTACAACAGCCACAGAAATGGCAGAAATAAGATAGATCTGGGCCCATCAAGGACGGAAGTTTCCATGCTTTCTCCCAGTCTTACAATTCTGCATCTTTCAGTTCAAAATTTCAAATTCCCAGGCAAGAGACTCTGACATCGGTGTAAAGACATGGCCCGCGAGGATCTGTCTTTATCAGTTGCAATTCCCAAGAAGGGGACGTATTAGGAACAGGATCCACTGGATCCCACCCTTTTCCAGTCTGTTTCTCTTTTTCTCACATCACTGTGATTTAACAACCCTGTAATGTTAGCCCAAATCAACCCTATCTTTGTGAAATTAGATCAGTGATAGCCACTTTGACAGAAGGGTAGATCCAGGTAAATACTACACAAACTCACAAATCTGGGGAAATAAAAAGCAGACGGGAAGCCAAGAGGCTCAAACTTGGAGAATCAGAGTGCCAGTGTTGCAATATTGAAGCAGAAAAAAATGGTGGAAATAA
>CM053511.1:11113033-11129837 GCA_028627145.1 Eidolon dupreanum
AGAACTGAGACAAAGAGGAAAGTATCAAGAAATTACAAACGGGCCTATCATCAAATTTCAAACTTGAAAATTCCTGGGAAAAGGCTCCATTTTACATAGGCCTAAACAAATTGCATGCTGATAGCATGCTGTTTTTAGGGCCCTCTGACTTTACGAGCTGTTCTATTATCAACTGCACTGTTACTAATGGATTTTCTTGCGGAATTCAGTCCTTGGCAGTGCAAGGAAGAAACTGGCAGCAGCACCAGAAATTCCCTTAAAGGCAAATAACATCATTGTTTACCCAAGAGGCCTCAAAGACATGCTCTTGCCTTTAAAACCAGTCCCTAAGGAGCTGTATCGCACCTTAACCAAGGAATCTTAGTGTCTCGTGGCGAAGACTCCCCATTTCCATAATCCTTGTAGCAAATCTCACAGTTCATAGATGATCTCACCACTAGAAGTTTTCCAAATAACACAACTGAATGTTAAGATTCCTGCCACTCAAAATGTGGGGATCTATATCATCATCATCAGCAGCAGCATCTGGACGCTTATTAAAATGCAAATCTCAGTTTCGACGCAAGTCATAATGAATCAGAATCTCCATTTAATAAGATCCCCAGATGATCTGTGTTCATGTTAAAATTAAGAAGCACAGCTTAAGACTTCTTGGGATCTCTAAATATTAGGCAGAACATAGGATATAGCAGCCATATTACAACAGTACCTTGAGTATGGGTTTGTGTCTCTCAGTTAATTAATGAATCCATTAGCTACTGTCCTCTCAATATGTGTCCTTTACTCTGCTAAGCATTATCGATGATGTAGGGAAAAATAATAGTCAAGATATGACCCCACCAAGAGCATGCTTACAGTTCCATTGGGGAAAGAAAATACACATATGCTCAGAATGACCTCCCAGAGAAGTAAATCAAACCCTGTCCCTGCCCTGCATAAAATAACCAGTGTCCACCAATGCCAGCCAGATGAAGTCTAGACTCCATGGAGCATACGCACCCTTTTAACAGCTTGGTGCACACCCTCCTTTCAGCCTCCCCCACAGCCACCCTCCCTCCCACAATGCTTTGCTCCAGCTACACTGAACTTGAAAGTCCTTGACTGTGCAGAGCTTGCTGTCGCCCCCATGCCTTGCAGTGGCAGGATGACTCTCTCTGCCCCTTTCTGCCCTTCTCCCTTTTTATGACATCCCCATTTAACTCTTTAGATTTATTCCAGCATCATCTTTCTCAGGAACTTTTCTTTGGCTTCATGTTCAAGAGAATTGCTGCCTCTCTAGTGTTTTATTTTTTTTTTTAATGCAAATTCTGTTTATGAGTGTCTCCTAGGGACACAGGCACCCAATATATGTCTGGTTAAAAGCAATAAAAATGGTATAAGGAGCAGCTACAAATCAGTGATGCAATCAATGAGCATCACAGTCTCTACCTGAGACACACCTAAGAGCCCTGTCCCAGATATGAATGCCCTAATCTTCCTCTCTCTCACAGATCATCTGATGTGCAGACTAAGCCCTGCGCCATCTGGAGGCTCGGTCCTGTGCTTGGGATGTCCTTCCTCACTTAGGAGATGCCTATGCATCCTTCATATTTCATCTCAAATGCAACATCCTCTGAAAAGCTTCCTTCCGTTTCCAAGAGTGAGTTGGACCTTTCCATCTCTGTGTTCCAGTGTCACATCTTACTTGTCTCCATCGGAGATCTCAGCCAAGTGATTGTGTATCTTTGCTTGCCTGTGTCTCATACCTGACTATCAGTGTTTCTAGAATACAGACTTGTCTTCTAAGGCAGGAATGGGACTGGTTGTGTTTTACTCATGTCTATCTGAGTGTTCTGCAAATGTCTGGCAAAAAGAGACAAGCACTTCCCAGCCCCTGCTAATTAATTACCAAAATCAACCATATGTCACTTAAAGTCCATATGCCTGTGCTACGTCCCAAACATCCTGCTTCCCTAAGTTTAGGATAGAGTCCAAGCATTTGTTGTTCGCAAATGCTCCCCAGACAATGCTGATGTGCAACCAAGACTTAGACACACTGCAGTTGGCCCTTTGTAAAGTATGTTAGTGAAGGAATTGTCCATCCTCATCCCTGCACATGACTCATTACATGAGGTACCTCCTTGACATATTGTGGTTGATTGGATGGCATTGGTTCTTTTTGGCTGGATACACCTTTTACCTGCTCACATCCTAGCATTAGTACAATGATAGGAAGCAGTATAAACACTTACAGGCTCAATAGTGTGTGGCATCCTTTATATAATAATATAATAGGCATGATGGATGTGTAATTAGGGTAGAGACCTCTCAGGTGGATCCAATCTTCCCTTGCCCACTGTTTCCAAGATATCATGCCTATACCTGTACAACACTTAACCTTAACTTTCTTGGAGAGCATATCTGTGCTCCACCTAGACTGCGCCCCAGCTGGACTCCTTGAAGGCAGAGCTATGCTGCAGTCTCAAATCCTGTCGCAGTGCCTACCACATAATAAGTGCTCAATAACTGACTGACTCCATTCGGACTAACCGAGTGCACAAATGAGGGAATGGAAGGACTTAGATAGATGGAAAGGAGGAAGAACGATATTCCTACAGGTGTGGCGATTAGGAATCAAGGTGTTCGCAGGTCTGGAGAAGAGAATGAGTTGGGTACATGCACAAGACAACAAGGTAAGAATTTGTGGTGACCTGCTCCATCTGGGAGAAAGTTGGGGGCCTCTGTAGTCCATTCTCATGGAATTTCTCATGGTACACGACCAGCACTGCTGTACTATGAAGGAGGAAGCTCTCTTGGGAATCAAGGCAGAGCGATTCCTAACTCTGCCACAGAATTACTATGTTACTATCAATAAAGGGAAGAAAGGAAACAATGGGGAATATTCATTTAGTATTCACCTCGTGCCTGGTGCTTGCCTGTGCTATCTCCCTGAAGCGCGACAACTTCTAGTGCCATAACTGCCACTTTTTCTGGGATGGAAATTTAAGACTTTAAATGACTCTTAGCACTTGTACTTTTCCCTGCATGCTTTGCTGCTTTCATTCACAAACCATCTGGGCCTCAGTTTCTATACTTGAAAATA
This sequence comes from Eidolon dupreanum, assembly GCA_028627145.1. NCBI lineage: Eukaryota > Metazoa > Chordata > Mammalia > Chiroptera > Pteropodidae > Eidolon > Eidolon dupreanum. The sequence continues at coordinate 11,116,116 of CM053511.1, forward strand.
TATAGATTGTGCTAGATTACGTTTTAGGCCTTTTTAGTTCTAAAATCAATGGGTTTATCTTTGTAGTACGGTTTCTCAACCTTAAGGCAGCTTCCTTTTGAAACCTGTCTCTTACTTAGTACAGGGCTCTGCACTGCTCAGTAATTGTTTACTGCATGTAAGAATCCAGTTCAACCACTTGGGCAGCTCTGGGACATAAAAACAATGTAACATATCGCTCTAGTTAAAAAGGGGTGTGTACAGTTCCTGAACACACTTTGCATATTCCTGTTTCAAAAGTGACAAACACTTTTGCCCATGATTTGCTCTACACTTACCAAAATTCTACTGTGTTCAAAGCCCAGCTCAATCTTCCTCCTCTACGCAGACCTTTCTGGCTGCCAGTGAAGCAGTCGCTATGGTAAGAATGAGAGTTTTTCAGTTAATATAGAGGAAGAAGAGTACAATGGAAGATGGGAGGTAACCTCACTATCCAACGTATTCCTCATGGGGATTTAAAGAGAATGGATGAAGTTGTTCTTCCCTAGAATCTCTGAGATTCAAAGTACCTCACTATCGCCTCAGAAATAAAATGACTAACTCTACATCACCTCACACTTTTACCTCCTTTTCAACTCACCTTTGTCCATTCTTAGCAAAACAAGATGGAATTAGCATTACATAGTCCAAACCACAAAGGTGCTTATTTCCATATGTACACTCATATCATGATTTCTGACATTCAAAACAGAGAGCTAAGAAATATGTTATACATTCTGTATCATGTGCTATATAAAGCATAATGAACTACTGTTCCTGGGAGTTTTAAAATCAGACAACAATTTTTTGCTGCTTTAAGGTTATCATTTAACACTTGCGCACTTTTGTATCCCTGACACCTGGCACAGTGACAAAACAAGTCACTCAGTAAATATTTGTTGACTGAATCCAACAATCAGTGGATTCATCTCTATTTTTTCTTTCTCTCCTAATATGACTCTGAAAATGTGTCACCATTATAATAAACACATTAATTTAACACTGGAAAATCTGAGTCATAAAATGGAAGAAACTTGTGTCCCCTGCGCTTTGCTAATGTTTCTGAAGTTACACTTGCAATTCGTTTGTTTTTATGTGCCTCTCTCCTACCCTGCACATGTTTTTTTGTTTGTCTCTTTTCTTTTGTTTTGTTTCACGGGAGGTGACTGTCTTACTCATCTTTGTATCATTGACATTGTTATTGTGCCCAGCACGCAATAAATTTAGATGTTTATTAAATGAGTGAGTAAATATATTTCTGAAATGATGGCTGTGCCTACATTGACTTCCTGCTCCCTCCTCGCCCCTGTCCTAGTTTGCTTTGGAATTTTTAGCTACTTCTCTGTTGTATTTAAACAGGCAGCTTCTGGGAAAATTAAAAGTAGATTCCTCTTAGAAAAAGTAGAGACCCCCTGATATAAATAATCTTTTTAAAACTGTTTTTTAAATAACAAAATTATAATGTTTGAAGGAACCCCACAGATCTTTCAAACATAAATAACATATTGAGAATACTGCCTAGCAATATTGTGGAATTGGTATATTTTTTATAAATAATATATAAAGATATATTTTTATAAATAATATGATGTATTAAAAAATGAAGACAGAAAAAATATAGGAACAGTCATTACATAGGAAGAATTAAAACATGAAGAATCAGCATATAGAAAATTTCTGTACAGGGATCGGTAGAAACTGTGGGTGGTAAGTGCTCTCATGCTGCGTTGACAGGAGTGTGGACTGGTGAACCATTCTGAAGAGCCAACTGGCATTGCTGGCTGTGTGTGCAAACATCATGGAACCCAATACCGTGTCTACGTAGTCCCTCTACAGATGCATTGCTCAAGTACATTCACTGCTGCCCTATTTGTAAGGGCAAAGGTTGTAAACAATATTGTTTTCAATTCTCCACTGAAATTTTTTTCTTTTCTTTATTGCCTTGAGCATTTTTGAGCTGGCTTCTGAATTTCTGGGACTACTGTGTATCTGTATCTATTTTCCATTGTTTCTATTAATTTTTCTTAAGGTTAGCACGCCTCTTCATGTGCCTGTTGTTTGGTTTGGTTGGTTTTGGCAACTGAGACTTTGCATGTGTAAAATTGTTTCTAAAAATAATGTGAAACCAAATGTATTGTGATCTTTTCCAGAGGAGATTTATCTTTGCTTCCACTCAGAGCTATTGGCAACATTGAATCATCTCAATGCAATTTCAGGAAGAGAATGTGACCAGTCCCTTTTGAGGGCCTATAGCATGGGATTCATTTTTATTCCTAGGGTACACCCCTTTGGAGTCCCAGCCCAAAGTTAAGGGGGTCACCAGGGCTTCCTTTCCTTGAAGGTTCCATGACGTAGCCCAATGAGGCTGTTACGAAGTCCTTCTCAGTCTTTTCATTGCCCAAGTAAAAAGCAGCCTCAAATGCTGAGTTCATAGGTCCAGGTTTCCAGTCCCCTCAGCTCCTGACCAAGTAATTCATCACTCTCTTTTTAGCACTCTATGACCTTCAGGCAGGCATATAAAAAAAAAAAACAAAACACCACCACCAACAAAAAAAACCCATTTATCAAGCTTTCCTGGTTGTCCTAATCGGAATTTTTTCCCTATTATTTTGTCTATCATGACCAGGGACCAAATTCTGAAAAACCGTGCATACTCATCAATCAATAAATCATGGTACATTTACATAATAAAACATTATTCAACCATAGAGAAAATATTATTCAAGTCCTGATGTAGAACAATCTTTAAGGCATATTGTTTAGTGAAAAAGCAAGATACAGAACAGTGAACATACCATCTCTAGAAGAATTCAAATTAAGTTTATACTTTGATTGAGAAAGTGTATAACCAAGGCATAGAAGAAAATTCTTTGCTGTTAATCATTTTATACATTTGGATTTTGAAAATATATTACCTGTTCAATATAAAAGCAAATGAAATAAACAATACATTATTTTTAAAAATGGGTAAAGCTATGAGGGTGAATATGTTCATCACTTCAGTATTCATAATAGTACACAATTAAAAGCAACCTAAATGTTCAACTATAAGGAAATGGTTAAGTAAGGTGCAAATGATGGCAATATTCTCTAATGAGATTAAAAATAAAATGAAAGCTATGTAGAAACATACATTCAGTACCTTTCTATTTCTCTGTAATAGATTACCATAACCATAGCAATTTAAAACATCATTTATTCCCTTATGGTTCTGTAGATCAGAATCCCCACATGGTGTAGCTGGGCTCTCTGTTCAAGCTCTCACAAGGCTGAAATAAAATTGTCAGCTGGGCCTAATTCTCACCTTAGAATTTTGCCTCAGCAAAAAGTATGTATTATTAAAGAAAGAAAATAACAATGACCTTTAAACATATTCCATTAGTAGCAAAAGAAATTACACTAAGGTACCCTTTTCATCCATCAGACCAAAAAAGTTTAAAAAATTGGGTAATACACTGGTTTGTCTGGTTTGTCAAAGGTGTATAGAGACAGCCTCCTTCTTACATTATTTAAACTTAACATCAAAATGTTACATACAGCAATTTATATATGTTATGATAATCACCAGGTAAAAGTATGTGTATGTGAAAGAGATTAGAAGGGAGAACACAAAAATCTTAATCGCCACATAAAAAATTTTGTGTGACTTAATTTTTCCTTAATTTTGAGATTGTTAAGTAAGGTTACTATTTTCTTGTATCATTGAAATTATATTTATTTAATGAGGAAGAACAGTCACTTTTTCTACTTCTTTTACAATATCACCAAAAAAAAAAAAAATGAGTAGATATATTGCAGTGACCCAAATCATTGTTATTTGCTGGTATTGCTGAGATTAGGATGTAGATCCCTAATCCCTGGTCCTTTATGTACTATGCTGTCCAGTCTCTTGTTGGAAGACTCCAGGCATATGAGAGCATGACAATTACATAATACCTGTTATCTGCTGAGTTCTCATTACTTGCTAGATACAGTCCTATAGGATAAATATTGTTCCATAGTTCCATTGGACTATGAAAAGTATTGTTTTTAATCCCAACTCTGCTCCAGACAGATGAGAGATTTGGCAAGGATTCCACAACTCCTTGCTTAGTTTCCTCTCTGGCAAAATAGAATGAAACTCATACCTAAGACGTGACAGATACCACTGACACCCTGCCTGTATCCCTTCAGCACGTAACCACATTCTTGCTCACGCAGCTCAACTTCCAGCTACCAGCACCTTTGACTTATTGCCTGAGATTTTCCTCTAACCAGGAAACCCTTTCTGTTTATATGTGAGAAAGACATCAAATCTGCCCTTTTAACAAATTTTTAAATGTACAATATAGCATCGTTAACAATGGGCCCTGTACTATACAACAAATCTCTAGAACTTGCTCATCTTGTATCACTGAAACTTTATACCCATTGATCAACACTGTGTTTCTCCCTCCTCTCAGCGCTGGCAACCATTATTCTACTCTCTGCTTCTATGAGCTTGGCTATTTTAGAGACCTCACATTAAGTAGAATCAAAAAGTATTTGTCCTCTATGTCAGGCTTATTGCACTTAATATAACATCCTCTAGGTTCATCCATGTTGCCACATACTGCAGACTTTTCTTCTTTTTCAAGGCTGAATAATATTTCATTTAATGACTATATTACATATCTTACGGTGGCTTTGATTTGCATTTCCCCAGTGCCTGGTGGTGTTGAGCATCTTTTCATTTACCTGTTGGCTATTTGCATGTCCTCTTCGAAAAAAAAAATGTCTACTTAGAACTTCTGCTCATTTTTAATCAGATTATTTGGATTTTTGTTGAGTTGTACGTGGTCCTTGTATATTTTGGATGTTAACTCCTTATCATCTACATAGTTTTCAAATATTTTCTCTGATTCCATAAGTTGCTGTCCCATTTAGTTGACTTTTGTTTGCTGTGCAGAAGCTGTGTGCTTTGACACAGCCCTGCATGGTGATCTGTGTTTTTCTTGCTTGTACTTTTAGCATAATACGCAAAAATCATTGCGAAGACCAATGTCAAGGGCTTATCTCCTGCGTTTTCTTCTACTTTTATGGTCTTAGGTCTTACATTTAAGTCCTTAATCCATCTTGAGTTAATTTTTGTGAATGGTGTAAGACAGGGGCCCAATTTGATTCTTTAGCATGTGACTCTCTAGTTTCTCAATACCATTTGTTGAAGACTCTATCCTTTCCCCACTGTGTATCTTTAGCACCCTTGTCAAAGATTAGTTGACTGCATATGTGTGGGTTTATTTATGGATTCTCTATTCTTTTCCATTGGCCTATATGTTTATCTTTATACTAGTACCATACTGTTTTAATTACTGTAGCTTTTTAATATATTTTGAAATCAGTAAGTTCAAAGGCTCCAGCTTTGTTTTTCTTTCTCAAGATTGTTTTGGCTATTTGGAGTCCTTTGTGGTTCCATATGAATTCTAGAATTGTTTATTTTTTAATTTCTATAAAAATGTGATTGGAATTTTGATAGGAATTGCACTGATCTGTAGATTGCCTTGGGTAATATATACATTTTAACAATATCAAGACTTCCAATCCATAAACATGGGATATCTTTTTATTTGTGTCTCCTTTAATTTCTGTCATCAATATTTTATAGTTTTCAGTATACAAGTCTTTCACTTCCTCAATTAAGTATTCCTCAATATTTTTGATGCTATTGCAAATAGAATTGCCCTCTTAGTTTTCTTTTCAAATAATTTATTGTTAGTGTTAGAAATGCAATTAATTTTTGTATGTTAACTTTTTATCCATCAACTTTATTAAATTTGTTCATTGGTTTATTGGTAACGGATTTTCATTGTCTCTAGAGTTGCCTAATAATAATGTCATCTGCAAATGGAGATCATTTTACTTCTTAACTGATTTGAGCACATTTATTTATTTTTCTTGCCTAATTGCTCTGGCTAGCACTTCTATTACTATGTTGAATAAAAGTGGCAAAAAAGTGCTTTGTTTCTAATCTTACACAAATAGCTTTCAGTCTGGCTTTGGTATCAGGGGAATGCTGGCCTCATAAAATGAAGTTGGAAGTGTTCCCCTGGTCTTCAGTTTTTTGGAAGATATTTAGAAAAGATTGACAGTAATTCTCTTTAAATGTTTGGTAGAATTCACCAATGAAGCCATCTGGTCTTGGGCTTGTATTTGTTTGAAGGGTTTGGTTACTGTTTCAATCTCCTTACTAGCTATAAATCTGTTCATATTTTTTTATTTCTTTGTGATCCAGTCTGGTAGACTGCATGTTTCAAGAATTTATCTATTTTTTATAGGTTATCCAATTTGTTTTTGCGTATATTGTCCATAGTAGTCTGGGATCTGGGGTTCATTCTCTCTGTTCTGAGCTGGGTAGAGAGATTTTGGTAGCCGCTAGGACAAACCACCATCTTTGTTCTCATGGACCCCCACAATAGTATGCTGTATCCTGTTAGTGCTCCCAGATAGGCAAGACAGAAGTCAGCCCTTTGGGCAGTCTCCAGGAAAGTTGGGGCACTAGATGTACAATCCAATTCTTTTGTTCCATAGGGAGAAACTGGGACCTAGTGTTTTTTTTTTTTTTTTTCCTCTGCTTGCTCTGTGATGATCTGGGGGAAGGCTATGGTAATTGCCAGCCTAAACCATCATCTCTGATGTCACTGGTCCTATGGTGGCTAGAGTATGCCAGATCTCATTAGCACTCTGAAACAAGCCAGACAAAAGCCAGTTTCTGGGCAGCCCTAGAAAAGCTGGGGTATGAAATGTGTACACCAACTCTTTCCCTGCCCTGAAAGAGGCTGGGATCTGAGAGACTGTTTCCTGATCACATGGTGCTATGCTGGGGGTAAGGATAATGAGGAGAGAGTGTCTAGAATTCCCTAATGGCTAGTGTCACACTCATCCAGGGTGCAGGAACTCTCAACTAGTTCCTGGATTTCTGACAAAGGAAATTTTTTCATGTTTTATTGCTGAATTAATGCATAAGGGGATAGGGAGTCTCACCAACATAACTCTGATAATAAACTTTTTATTGTTTTTTCCTTGAAACTTTGTCTCAGAAATTCTGGGAATGTAAAGATTTATTATGATGATTAAAGTTGATGATGAATACAAAGAACTCAATACAGTATAGACCTCAAGAGAGGTTAGACATTTTAACTCTTTTACTATTTTCATTCTTTTTTGCTCCTTTGATGTACTCTTGGAATCTTAACAGGAGATTGCCCTCACAAAATTAACTTTTACGTAAGCAAATATATTCCAAGAATGTAAAACGGCTCTAAAATTTTATAGGTAACGATAAGAAGACAAGAAGGAAATCAAAGTTATCCATGACTAATTGAATTGCATAATTGCATAAAATTGGGAGATTCTATTTAATGTTGGTGGACCAATCTGAATAATGAATATTGACACACTTAACTCAACATACATGCATTGAGCATACTCTTTTTCCATATAGTAGGGGCTTAATACCTATTTGGAAAAAAATCAAATAGAATTTTATTTAAATGTGTAGATTTAAATTATCCTTGCTGGAATTGTTCCTACCTTAACTTTTACCAAGAGCCATTCTGCCTCTGCTTACAAATGTAATAAAAAAAAGAATTTGTTCCTTAAAGCAGAAATAAAATTGACTATAAAAAATCAGAGTCCATGCTGTTATTACTCACTGCTAACGGAGCTGTGCTTTTATAAAATGCAAAAGGCTCCCTTCTCTCTAATTTGAGGAGATGTTCCAGCCCACCAAATGGAAAATAAAACCATATTCAGCAGCAGCCAATGAGTTAATAAGCTGGCTACGAAATTGTGCCTCCCTCATTACCTGCAATGCATGGTTGAGATCATTCGAAGTAACACCTGGAAATCTTCTACTAAAACAATCACAAGTTGGGGTGGGAATTTACGCCTTTTGACCAGGTCCACAACCCACATCTGCCACAGTGAATTTTAATTAAATACTATTCTAGAGAGGAGTTCCTTTACTGGTATTAAATTGGATGAAAAGCAATTTCACACTACATTATTCATCATTCCAGCATAAATGAAAATAGAATAGACTCAGAGTAGAAAACTACTTTTCAGCAGAGAGACTACCAACCAGACTACCAACCACAAGGTTTGGGTCCAATATTATAAAAATATATGTGACAAATGAATAACAATTTCATTTCTAAATCACTTTTCCAGGGTACAAATAAGGAATGTTTTTCTCTTGTGCTATCTATGGTTCCAAAGCATTTTTTAAAATTTTTATAAGACTATGATAATATTAATCAAACCATTAAGTTATGTACATATAGATTATCTTACCTAAAGTCTTGATTGCTTCCATTATACATTATATGCCTTTGTGATCTGCCTCCTGCTTTTTCTTTAATTTCTATTATGTCTTTCCATGCAAAGTGAAGAGGTATATTTCACTCTGAGTAAAGAATGTAATTATTTACATATATAGGATTTTTTTCTTCTTAAAATTTATCAGAGAAATACTTTTGCCAATTAAGAATACATTTACATTTGTGATAATATTTTTAAAAAGGCAGGAGAATTTGACATTTATTGAGCATATACTATGTGCTAACCATTTTTTTTTTTACATATACTCTCTCATTGAACAATCAGTTCTACAAGTAAGTATTGTTATCCCAATTTTATAAATGGGGGAAAAAAAAACAAAACTGAGAAGCCATGGAATAGAAGAAAACTAACATTTGTTGAGTAAGTAAATACTAATGTGAGGTGGATGTCATATATAGAAATTCATTCAAATTTTACATATCCATCCCTGTTACAGTTAAAGAAACTCAGGCTCAAAGATGCTAAATAACTTATATAATATCATATACCTAGTAAGCAGTTTAGTTGAATTAGAATCCAAGTGCATTTGATTCCTTGTATTTTTCCCAATTATATCTCAATACTTCAGCATAAAACCCTTTAAACGTAGCCTCTAGCAGAGTCAGCTTATGAGTGGAAGGTTGCTATTTATATAACTGTTTTGTTTCCTATCAGGAAAAGACATCTGGGAACATTTCCAGAATAAAATTCATCCATATTTCAATAAATAATATCAATATGAGAGCCATCTTCCTTGGGTCAACTGTTCCAATATGGGCCCAGTCACCAAATCTATTTTATTAAAATTTTTCTTTCTTTCTTTCTTTTTTTTTACTAAAATTGTTGAATATTTATTTCTGCATTATAATTTCTTATGAACTCATCTATCTCCTTTTCTAGAGTAGGAATTCCTTTAGAGCAAATACCTCGATATATTCTAGACATCTAATACCTAGCACTTAGCAGGTACTCAATATAAACTGAAAGTATAAATGAATGAATGAATGAATGAACAGGAGAAACAATAGAGTACAAACGAGACTCATTACTTAGTTTGAGAAAACTTCAGAATACTCTAGAATGTGGAGCTACACTGAGGATCACGTGATGTGATGCCCCAGGCTGTCTCAAGTGATATATTTAGGTTGGTTGGTATCTAGCCAGGATTCAACTTAGTTGAATATACCCACTTCTGCCCTACCACACTGAAGATGCTCAGATCTTGATCTCCAATAGCTGAGAGACTAAGGTCCCTGTGACTCTGCAATTCTCTAGCTCGTACTTTCCCCAACTTCTCCTTCATTCCTTGATCCCAAATATACACTTTATTTTGATGTTGCATGATTAAATGTAGGCTTTCCTTCTGCTTACTAGAATGCCTACAGACAATGTATTGTGGTTAGAGCTCAAGTTTCAGGTCAGACAGTAGATTAAAGCCAGGTTGCCACTTATTTTTCAGCATGTGACCTTTAAGAAAGCTGCTTATTATGCCTATGTCTCAATTTCTCATGTGTAAGTGGGAATAACAGAATTACAGAATCATAGAATTACTTTGGGATTTTGTTAGATGATGAACTAAATGGAGTGAGCATGGCCCTGGACATATTATTATTATTTTTTAAATAACAGAATAAGAGTGAGAAAATAGCTTTTCATTTGGCTATTCAGTTTATAACTACTTAAAACCAACAGAAAAGAGAAGTCCCCTTTATCCTTCTAAGAAGGTATTGATTGGAGAGCCTGGTTGCAAGGACCGGAATATCTACAGTTTGGCCCAGCTGAGATCTTGTGCCCACCCTGGCAATAAAGACAAGGTATTTTCGGTGTGGATCTGTGTCACCTGACCTCCTCGAGGGTCTGGGATGGGTGGAGGAGTTGGGAGGGAAGTTCTGCTTTACCCAAACCACATGAACTGAGAGTGAAAGAGACTCTGACTAAAGGAAAACCGGGGTGCTGCCACGAGAAAGAGCTTTAAAAGCTGCTATACTTCCTTAAGGGACGAAACCAGCCTGGGATAACCGACCGTACTACGACACTACTCACCAAGAGAAATGAAAGCACCTCCAAATGTCTGCTTTCTCCTATTCAAACCCAAAATATGGAGACAGAAAGGAGAAACGGCCCAATTCCAGACCTATTTGGATTTAACTTAATTGGAACTACAAAGGAATTATTGCTCTAGAGACCACGAAATTGAATTTAAGTATTGTCAGTGAAATGGACATAAGCAGATATCCAACTTGGTTAATCAGGCTTTTAATAGACAATTTGGCTAAGAGAGAATTTCCTTTTAAGGAGTCTTTCTACCCTCCCTTACCCAGGTGCTTACTTTAAACTTTCTGCTTTGCCTACAGAGATATAGCCTTGAAAGAAATAGCTCTCAAAATTTAAACTATTCACTTACCCCAAGGGGAAATATGTGAATAAAAGGACAGAAGTTATGCAAATAAAAGAATTGATTTCCCTATGCCTGTCATGTCCTTATGATATCTGAATAAGAATTCATGTATTCCCTTGTCTCAGGAAAGAATAAATAAGAATAACAACTTTCAGAGAGACATAAATTGCCAGTACTTCCTAATGTAGCTTTGTTCCAGAAGCCTTTGTGAGAGTCTTGTTGATGGCAAGCCCCAGATGTTATTTAAATTAAGATGTTTTGTCCTAGAGTCATTTACCCGTGGGTGTGTATGTCTATGTGTGGACATATGTACTTGTGTTTCCCTCATTCTCTCCCCTCACATTTCTCTTCATAAGAAGTTTCCTTCTCTAGTCATCTACCACTCAAGCCATCAATAATGGAGGAATTAACACATCACCGAGAAAATGTAACTTTGTTTCTTAAGTAAATGTCCAGTATACAAGCGATTTTTAAAAAGATTCACATGGGAAAAATAAGCAAATGTAGAAGCTAATTATAGAGATAACAAAAAGTTTCCTTTTTAAAAAAAAATAAATAAAATGTTCATTTTCAGGTTACACATTAAAAGAAAATACTGGGAAAATATTGAGAAGACCATTAAAAAGGACATGAAGTATGAAAATCTCAAGTAATAAATAATGAACACAATTAGATGAATGGTCTGCCAGTTCCTCAACCGCTAAGCCAAGTACTATATTCCAGGGTTTTAAATGAAGAAGGAAACCATAGAAACTGATACCAAGCCACACATACAAAGAAACCTCACGTAATTCTATTATATTCTTAAAACATGGATATTTGAGTGGGCAGTACATCAGATAAGTTTACCAAAACAAAACTTTTATTTATTACCACCAAAACTAAATAAACCCTGGAGTATGTGACAACAAATGGAAACCTGGAACCCATCAGAAATGTTCCCAGTTCTGGGTTAGGCCTATTCCCAGGAGGGTCTGTAAGCCTACAGCCAACATTACTTAAATTACTTCCAAGATGTATCAAATCAAACAATGTATCATTAAACAAAAATATCACTGGATATTGTAGACTACCTTTGGCAAAATGTTTTATGAAAACACACCTCAATCATTTGACTTGACAGGCCAAATCCATTATTGAACAAAAATGTATCTACATCTTTCAACAAATCCTGACTCATAGTGGATAGGCTTAGACTCACGTTGATAGCTTCCTTCCTAGTTCCAAAAGAGAATGCTATCTATCATCACGTGCTTACTATTGAGAAAAGGTTTTTATCATTGGATTCTAAGTGGCCTACTTCCTTAAAATCCGATCTTATTTCTTTCTTAAAGTCTCACTTAATATAATATATACGATATTATATAGTACATATAATACATACTATCTGCTATATAATTCTGTATTCTAATACAGTATTATTATTATTATTTATATACGAATGCTTAATTATACCCTTATGGCATAGAATGGCAATAGGGTTGAAAAAGAGTTGCCACTGAGATTTAATTCAGGGTCATAGATTGTACATTGCACTCTTAATAATTTCCATTCACCAGTATTACATTCACAACGCCTATCTCTTAGAAATCTACTCCGTTATTGCCTTCTCTGAAGACACTTCCATGACCATACTCTTTACCACCAAAAATATAAGGCTATTTCAAAAAATACTTCCAGCATTTTGTGCAAGGAGATGAAGTACAATGAACATATAATTGAGTAACCACTCTTGTGAGCATGCCACCTTGTACAATTCTTATGATTATACTTGTCACACTGTGTTGTAGTTGTTTGTATGTCAGTCTAGACAACAAGATTCTGAACTACCTCGTTGTAAAGCTGTTATATTCATTTTTGTCCCCAGAAGGGGAGGCTGCCTTACCCTGACCACATTTAGGGAACAATATATGCATCTCTCAGCCACTGTGAGTCTTGACCGCTAATGGCCCACAGTCATCTTTCTCCAGAGAACTGTCTTTGGCCAATAAGGCCTAGAAATGCCTAGGAGGACAGCCTTTGTCACAAGACTGGATGATTCAAGGAGAACACATTCCAAGCCTCTTGATACAAGGTGAGACGAGTCTGTGGTATCCTTCTACCCCAGAGCTCGCCTGGAGGTTAGGCTGAGGCTAGAGTTAGCTGAACTCGCTTCTTTGTCTACCCTTTTCTCGTGCCCTAATATGCTCCCCTCACTTCCTTACAAGTTTCTCCTGAAAGCCCCCTATCAGTAAATCACTTGCACAAGAACCCCCATTTGATGCTGAGCTTTTAGGGAATCAGACTTAAGGCATAGCTCTAAGTGCACTGATTTCTGTGACAAATTATCCTTTTCTCCTATTAAACTGAGATTTTGAGGAACAGAAATGATTTATTGCTGTTTGCCTCCTCACATTGAGTATCTAAGTCAGTGCCTGATAGATAGTAAACATTAAAAAAAGTTTGTAAATTTGAATTAATATGTTAGTACATTTACCTCGTTCCTTATTCTCATCTTGTATTGAACAGATAAATCCTAGGGGAAAAGAGAGACGGGTGTAAGGATTATTTATGCCATTATCATTTAATAACAACTTTCTCTAAGACCAAATGAATGTGAATTGTGGGTAGAAGTTGTAAGTTCTGCAGTAGGGGGTACAAAAAAGACCCTCCCCCAAATTCCATCCCTACAATAATGCAGATAATTAAACAGTGATACTTCATCAATTGAATAGATTCATTGATGGTAGCTAATGGTCTTATATCAAAACCAAATTTTCCTTTTTTTTTTTTCTTTTTCAGCTTCTGAGAATACTTCCCATTCCTCATTTGTATCTTACTCCCATATTAAATCAGCATTAGGTTGATAAACATCAAACCAACTGCAGAAAATAAAGATAGGGCATTTTCTCAGTTACAGCACGGTATATCACCAGAGATTAAAACAAATGTGTGGCTCTGGTATCTATTGTATCCCTAGCAAATGATTC